>JAPDVR010000007.1:365000-485000 GCA_026230005.1 Gila orcuttii
CAGGACAGAGCAGCTTACTTTTGATATGAAACAGTCTCAACTTCAAATTTAGTCATTTTCTAAAGAAATGTAAACAATAAAAAGCATTTTGTGGCTCTTTAATGTGTCGTGACAGATCGCTAAAGTGCCTCGTGAACCACTCATCTCTTGCTTCTAGTTAAATTATAGTATCAAATAAACATGAATGAACATCATAAGGAATGTTGTTTCAACCGTGGAAATACGTCAGTACACACTGTTTTTCAAGTTCAAGCCCACTGAGGTTAATCTACTAACTGGGTGTTAAAATGGCGGCGCGCGTGAGTGCAGCGGCTTTTGGCTCACCAGTATGGTGCTTATTTTTTAAGTATGTTTTGTCAAGCGAAGCAAATCTATAGCCTGCAGGAATTGATTAACCTTGGATTGCAATCCAGGATGGCTATTATGGCGGACTTTCAACAAGCAAACAATATCCCCATGGACATCCCCATGGCGCAACCTCCCGGGTCTACGTGAATTGTTATCGGGTCCATCAAACGGGGCAGGCGGCGGAGAGAGAGAAGGCAAAAGCGAGGCTGTCGGCGGGCCTACATAAACCACCGTTCCGAGCTCGTTCCTCTCCAATGCCAGGTCCTTCTCACACACAATGGACGATATGGAGCTAATGATTGCCAACAACAACTCCGTACGTGACTGTTGTGTGATTATAATATCTGAGATCTGGTTACACCCGGGGATCCCCGACGCTGCTGTACAGCTAGGAAGCCGCACGCTACACCATAGGGCCAGCACTGTAATAATAATAAATTATAATAATAAACATTTATTTGTATAGCACTTTTCATACATAGAATGCAACTCAAAGTGCTTCACAAGCATAAAATCAAATAATACAATCACACAATGTAAATATAAAAATATTCGAAAACAACTATAAAGGTTCAGCATGTAAAGTAAATTGGCAATATAGTTTGACCTCAATATCAATATAAAATAAAATAAATAAAACAACGAGAAAAAATTAGAAGGTAAAATAGAACATAAAACTGACTTACAAACGCTTTGTTATATTACAACACCATATTGTTATATTGATAAGCAACTTTAAAAAAATATGTCTTAACCCACTTTTTAAAAATATGAATGCTAGTAGCCTCTTTTACTTCATCTGGTAGACAATTACACATTTTTGGAGCATAGTGGCTAAAACAAGTACCACCAGATCGTTTATGCTTTACTGTATAATGTGCCATAAGGCTAGCACTAGATGATGAACAAAAATCTGTATCATAGAGAGCAATTGTTCACCTGATATAGAGACTCTGACAGTTACATTCAGACCAGTTTATCTGCCATGAGAGCTAACAGCAGTTGTTATTACTGTTTTTACTATTAGCAGTTGTTCCACCCGATGCCAACTTCAGCACAGCGCTCATCTACTTGCACAGCATTATTGGAAAACATCAGAGGGCCTATCCCTATGGAGTTCATATCATAGCTGGTGACTTTAATCAGGCATGTTTGATGTGTGCACAGGGATGTGTGTTGAGCCCCCTACTGTATACTCTATATACACATGACCTAGCCAAGTAGTTCTATCGTGAAGTTCACGGACGACACAACAGTGGTCGGGCTCACAACAGGGGGAGAGGAGTTTGCATATAGGGATGAGGTGGAAAAATTGACAGCATGTTGTAGCGATAACAACTTGGTCCTTAATACTACAAAATTTTTGCAAAGGCCTCTTTCTGTGAGTTAAATGCCTCATTTGTAATTATGTATAGTTATATGCTTATAAATCACCTCAATTGTGCTGCATATGATATGCAAATATTGTTGTTAAAGGTATATTTATTATTTAATATATATATATAGCGCGCCCTCATTGGTGAATTTAGATGATTGACAGATTGATGAATCAATCAGGTTATATATATATATATATATATATATAACCTGATTGATTCATCAATCTGTCAATCATCTAAATTCACCAATGAGGGCGCGCTATGTGCCTATAAAGAACACACCTGTGTGGGAGACGGGAGTTGATTTGCACGATAGAGCCCACTTTCACTTGATCTGTCTGAGATGCATGTTTACCATTTTAATGTTTGAGAAATGCAGTGTTCTTAGAGAACTTGGTAACTAGAGGCTCATTTAGGTCGTCTTTTCTCTGTGAGTATTTCGCCGTTTTTCTGTTCTGGGTGTTAGACCTGTTATTAAATGGGGAAGAGGAAAGAACAGGTGAGATATCACATGATATGCATGTGCTACACTGAGTAGTTTATTTATGGCGTTTTTGATGCTGAAGATTTGTATTGTTTTTGATGAATGTTAACTTAGTCAGTTTGTAAATTGTTTTGTTTATATCTAGTAAGATTGGTTTTGGTTTTGCTTCTTTCTTTGATTTGGCACTGTGTAGTTCTTTTCTCTTTACCTCTTTCTTATGTGGACCTTTTCCTTGGTTATGTTTTGTATATAAGTTGTACATTTATGTAAATAATTATCTTAAGGTATTCTTTACATCTCGTTTCTCACTGTAATAAATTATCACTATACTTAAATTAGACTGGTTTGTGTCAGATGTTTTCCAGTTCACGTTCAGTATTTTGATGTTGCATGCCTTATTCTCCCTAGACTTAAAAGGTTTGTAACAGTTGGTAAAGTGGGAGATTGCACTGAATAGGATTGCATATTATTTTGTTGTACTCTTTTGTATAATGACAAATAAAGATTCTGATTCTGATGTTTAAAGACTGTACTTCCCAGATTCTCACAACATGTGAAATGTGCCACCAGAGGAAGTGATATACTTGATCATGTTTACTCGAACATCAAGCATGGCTATAGAGCTGTGCCCCTCCCACATCTGGGCCAATCTGACCATGTCTCACTGTTCCTTGTCCCAGCCTATACTCCCCTCAGGAAACAGTCAAAGCCAACCACTAAAACTGTCTAAATCTGGCCTGAGGGAGCACTATCTCAACTACAAGACTGCTTTGCAAGGACTGAATGGGACTTATTTAAACATCAGGATGTGGCAGAATATACACAAACTGTTCTGTTCTATATTACCAGCTGTACCGATATCGTCACTGAGGAGAAGTAGATCCGGGTCTTTCCAAACTAGAAACCCTGATTGTCGTCAAAAGTCAATTCTCTCCTCAGAGCTTGTTATATGGCCTTCAAATCAGGTGATGGGGCTCTCTACAGTACCGCAAGAGCAATCCTAAAAAGAGGTATCGAAGATGGTCTACAAGAGGAAGATGGAGGAATATTTTTCAGGCAACAACACAAGGCTGCTGTGGCAGGGAGGGCAGCATATCACAAACTTAAAGGGCAGGACCACCACAGGCTGTAACACCAGTAAGTCACTGGCAGAGGAGATAAACTGTTTCTCTGCTCGTTTAGAAATGAAATCTCCACCCCAACATACATCGGCTCCTGATACAGGCACCCAGACACTGACTGTACAGGAACACAAGCTGAGACAGGTGTTCAAGTCAGTGAATCTGAGGAAGGCTGCAGGCCCTGATGGAGTGCTTGGAAAGGTACTCAGGGCTTGTGCCTACAAACTTGCTGCTGTCTTTACTAACATTTTTTATCTGTCCCTGTCACAAGGCATTGTTCCACCCTGTCTTAAAATATGATAAAACCATTATCATCCCAGTCCCTAAGAAGCCTGTTGTACACAGTTTAAATGACTACAGACCAATTGCCCTCACTTCTATTGTTGCAAAGTGTCTAGAGAGACTAGTAATGAGGCACATTAAAGCCAGCCTTCCTCCCACTTTTGACCCCAATCAATTTGCTTATAGGGCCAACAGGTCTACAGAGGATGCCATTGCCACAGCCCTCCACAAGGCTCGGGAGCACCTGGAA
The DNA here is from genome assembly GCA_026230005.1 of Gila orcuttii. NCBI lineage: Eukaryota > Metazoa > Chordata > Actinopteri > Cypriniformes > Leuciscidae > Gila > Gila orcuttii. The sequence goes on from JAPDVR010000007.1 coordinate 368,865, forward strand.
CACAGAGGGACGTACGTCCGGATGCTCTTCATTGATTATAGTTTGGTGTTTAATACCATCATACCGGACAAACTCATCAGGAAACTCCTGCACCTGGGCCTCTCCTCTCACCTTTGCACCTGGATTATGGATTTTCTCACTAAACGCCCTCAGTTTGTAAGGCTCAGTCTCCAGCTCTCCTCCACCCTCACTCTCAGCACCGGTTCCCCACAGGGATGTGTGCTGATTCCACTACTCTACTGCCTCTATACATATGACTGTATTCCCACACACTCCTCCAATCACATAAAAAATTCACAGATGACACCACATTGGACTCATTTCTGGAGGCGATGAGTCTGCCTATCATGACGAGGTACGAAAACTGACGTTGTGGTGCTCTGAAAGCAACTTGTTATTAAACAAAAAAGAAAACTAAAGATCTCATCTTGGACTTCAGAAAGTGCAAAGCTGACCACCCTTCCATCTTTATAAATGAAGACTGTGTGGAAAGGGTACGCAGGTTTATATTCCTGGGAATCCATTTATCTGATGGTCTTTCCTGGTCCACAAACACATCAGCTGCTGTTAAATGTACAGCAGCGTCTGAACTTCCTGCGAGCCCTAAGGAAAAAACATCTGTGTTCAAAGCTACTGGTCGCCTTCTACTGCTCTGGCATAGAGAGTGTCTTAACATACTGCCTCACAGTATGGTATGGAGGCTGCTGAAGAGCTGACAAAAAAGCTCTACAGAGGATCATAAACAGCGCAGAACATCACTGGCTGCCCTCTCCCATCACTTCAGGACATTGCAAACACCTATCCAGAGCAAAAAAAGATTGTTAAGGACTCTTCTCTTCCCGATTACCACTTGTTTACCCTTCTGCCCTCAGGAAGGCGATACAGGTCAGTCAGTGAAAACGCGCATTGCCAGATTCATGAACAGTTTTTACCCAAAAGCCATCTAGTCCATAAACTAAGGGCTATTTTGCACTATTTATATATGAACACTACTGCAGACTGTGCAATATCTGTTTAACTTGCACTTTCTGTCTGACCTGCTGAACTCAGGTTTATAAATTGAAATTGAATGAGATTGTGTTGTTTATATGTATATGTATTGTAGCACCACTGAGCAGTCTCTCAAAAATTTGGTTGTATCCCGATGCAATCACTAATAAAGGCTGATTCTAATTCTAATTCTAACTCTTTAGAATTAGTTTTGTCGGACAAAAATGGCGGATTCGGCGGAGGGCGGATTATGATTGGTCAGATCGCCTGGCAATCAAACTCCTTGCGAAGAGTGAATTCCTTTAGAAGGATGGGTTAACACTTGAGGTCATTACTATCCAAAACCTCAAAAGCTTACAATGACTTCAGTCAATATTAAAGCGTTTTCATGCTTTTCACTTTGGAATACTGAGCCAAACAATGAGTAATTCCTTCTGAAGGATTTGGTAATACTTGTGTCATTACTAGTGGGTTACCATGATCTTCACATTAGAATTAATTATACATTATGCATTATTCACATTAACTATGAACCTGTATATAGTAGTTCTTTGGAAGGTATGAAAAAAATAGTAGTTATTGATTATGTAATAGGGAACTACCTTATTAATCTGAGCACTATTACTTACTAATTCATTAATCAGAGTTCCCTTTCGAGAGGTCTCTCGTATTGCGTAAGGCTAGCTTACGCTATGGGAAAACTTTTAAAACGCAGTGCAGCTGCACAGCAGACACAGATGAGCTTTTACAGTCACTACTTCCTCGTTCCGAAAAAGAATAGCGGCCTCAGGCCCATCCTAGACCTCAGACACCTGAACAAAGCATTTATGGTGTGCCCATTAAGGATGCTGACAACCAAACAAATCCTTGCGCAGATTCACCCAGGGGATTGGTTTTTCTCAGTTGATCTGAAAGATGCTTATTTTCACATCCAGATATTGCCCCATCACAGGCCATTCCTTAGAATCGCCTTCGAGGGGCAGGCTTACCAGTACACAGTACTACCGTTCGGCCTATCACTAGCACCTTGTACTTTTACGAAGTGCATGGATGCAGCACTTAACCCACAGAGACAGCGGGGAGTGCGAGTGTTAAATTACCTCGACGATTGGCTGATTATAGCCCAATCGAAGGCACAATTGTTAACACACAGATCCTGGATCCTGAGCCATCTAGAATGCCTGGGTCTCAGATCAACGCTTCCAAGAGCACACGGTCTCCCAGCCAGAGTATTTCTTTTCTGGGAACAGTGATAGACTCTATACAAATGAGAGCGCACCTTACGTCAGAGCGCGCGCACACCATTCAACGCCTAGCGGCGTCTTTCAGAGCTGGCGTTTGCGCGCCTCTCAAGAGATTTCAGAGGATGTTGGGTCTTATGGCTTCAGCATCATCAGTATTCCAGCTCGGACTACTGCACATGCTTCCTCTCCAGCGCTGGCTAAAACCCTGTGTACCGACTCACGCGTAGCGATCTGGTCACTTACAAATCGGAGCGAGCCACGGCTGTATCAGAGCCCTGGCTCCCTGGATAGCAACCGACTGGTATCAGTCGGGAGTGAGTATGGGTGTGGTTTCAAAGAAAAAAGTGATCTCGACAGACGCCTCCAACCTTGGTTGGGGGGCCCTTTACGAGGGCCGGCCTGTCTCTAGCCTATGGTCAAACCCGGAGAGGCGCCTACACATAAACTTTCTAGAGATGAGAGCGGTTGCTCTATCACTGAAATCTTTTCTCCCGTATCTAGTCAAGTCAAGTCACCTTCATTTATATAGCGCTTTCAACAATATGGACTGTTTCAAAGGAGCTTTACAGTGATAATAGGAAATTAAAGTAACAGAGATTGTTTTGGCTTTACAGCAGCTCTAGAATAAAGTTATTGTCCAGCTAAAGTTAGTTTTGATTGATTCACTTCCGTCGCAACGATCATTAGTTATTAACTTAGGGGCCGCTAACACAACACCGTTCTAGCAGAAAATTCTTTAATGCAATCCGGCCGCTCATTTGCATAAAACAGTGCCTGGTGGCTCTGAGAATTTTTTATCGCTTCCGCGTAACCACGTGAATCGGAATTATCCCGACAACGTTGTATCAGTACAGAGGTAAAGGGAAGGAGGCCTTCACAAGGTAAAGACTAGTGGACACTTCAGGACTGCGTTGTCATTGTGTCCAGGCGCAGTTCCTTCATCAGATCCGGATACGCCTGGATCCGGCGGACTGCGGTAAACCTCGGGATAAACAGAGAGACAAATATTAGCGTAGACGCCATCCTTCTTATGATGTACAAAGTACATCAGGATTTATGGGAAGTGTTCCCGGTTCCGGCTGATCTAAACTATGCAGCCTAACATTGAATTATAGAAGTCTATAATGTGTTATGTGTATGCTAAGACAAAGAGATGTGTTTTTAGTCTAGATTTGAACTGACAGACTGTGTCTGCTTCCCGGACCATGTTAGGAAGATTGTTCCAAAGTTTTGGTGCTAAATAGGAAAAGGATCTACCGCCAGCAGTCGATTTAGATATTGTAGGTATTATCAGCTGGGCAGAATTTTGAGATCGCAATAGACGTGAAGGACTATAATGCGTTAAGAGCTCGCTCAAGTACTGGGGAACTAAACCATTTAGTGCTTTGTAAGTAATCAGCAATATTTTAAAATTTATACGATGTTTAATAGGGAGCCAATGCAGTGTTGACAGAACCGGGCTAATATGGTCATACTTCCTGGTTCTGGTAAGAACTCTAGCGGCTGCGTTTTGGACCAGCTGTAGTTTGTTTATTAAGCGTGCAGGGCAACCATCCATAAGAGCATTACTATAATCTAGCCTTGATGTCATGAACGCATGAACCAATTGTTCCGCATTTTTCATTGAGAGCATATGACGTAATTTAGATATATTTTTTAGATGGAAAAATGCGGTTTTACAGATACTATTCATGTGACTTTCAAATGAAAGATTGCTATCAAAGAGCACACCAACACACACACACACACACACACACACACACGGCTTCCTAAATGACGACGAGGACTTGACAGAGCAGCCATCAAATGTTAGACAGTATTCTAGGTTATTACGTGAGGAAGTTTTTGTCCAATAATTAGAATGTCTGTTTTTTCAGAATTAAGTAGTAGGAAATTACTAGTCATCCAATTTTTTTTATCAGCTATGCATTCCATTAATTCTGTGGATTGGTAAGTTTCTTCAGGGCTTGAAGAAATATAGAGCTGAGTATCATCAGCATAACAGTGAAAACTAATGCCATGCTTCCTAATGATATCTCCTAAGGGTAGCATGTACAGAGTGAACAGCAACGGTCCTAGTACTGAGCCTTGTGGTACCCCATACTGAAATTTTGATTGATAAGACATCTCTTCATTTACTGCTACAAACTGATAACGGTCAGATAAGTATGATTTAAACCATATTAATGCAATTCCACTAATGCCAACATAATTTTCGAGTCTATTTAAAAGAATGTTGTGGTCAATAGTATCAAATGCAGCACTAAGATCGAATAACACTAATAGCGAGATACAACCACGATCGGATGATAAGAGCAAATCATTTGTGACTCTAATGAGAGCTGTCTCAGTACTATGATACGGTCTAAATCCTGACTGAAAATCCTCGCAGATACCATTTCTTTCTAAAAAAGGAACATAGTTGTGAGGATACTGCCTTTTCTAGTATCTTTGACAGAAAAGGTAGATTCGAGATTGGCCTATCCTAATGACAAAGATGAATTAATGATATTGAGAAGAGGATCTATGACCTCTGGAAGCATCTCTTTCAATAGTTTAGTCGGTATAGGGCAGGGGTGTCCAAACTCGGTCCTGGAGGGCCACTGTCCTGCAGAGTTTAGCTCCAACCCCAATTAAACACACCTGAAACAGCTAATCAAGGTCTTGATTAGCTGTTGAAGGTCATTATGCATGCTAAAAACTTACAAGCAGGTGTGTTGAGGCAAGTTGGAACTAAACTCTGCAGGACAGTGGCCCTCCAGGACCGAGTTTGGACACCCCTGGTATAGGGTCTAACATACATGTTGACGATTTAGATGATTTAACGAGTTTATAAAATTCTTCCTCTCCCATAGCAATGAATGAATTGAATTTTTCGTCAGTGAGACTACAATGCACTGTCTGATGCGATACTGTAGTAGACGGTTGCATAGTTATAATTTTTTTCCTGATAATATCAATCTTATAAGTGAAGAATGTCATAAAGTCATTACTGTTGTGCTGCTTGCAAACTTCTGGGCTTGAAACTTTATTTTTCGTCAGTTTAGTAACTGTTTCGAATAAATACTTAGGGTTTTGTTTATTTTCTTCTAATAGGGTTGAAAAATAAGCAGATCTAGCAATTTTTAAGGCCTCTCTGTAAGCAATCGAGCTCTCCTTCCATGAAATGCAAAATACCTCTAGTTTTGTTTTCTTCCAGTTTCGCTCCATTTTTCTGGCTGGTCTCTTTAGGGCCTAAGTGTGTGTGTGTGTGTGTGTGTGTGTGTGTGTGTGTGTGCTCGTTGTACCACTGCGTTGGACTATTTTCTTTGATCTTCTTTAAGCACAATGGAGCAACTGTGTCTAAAGTGCTGGAAAAGAGAGTTAGGGTTAGGGTTAGATGCTGAGATGATGAAACTGATCAGGAAGATTATTAATAAAGCAATTTTTGTGGCAGAAGTGATAGGTCTAACATACTTGTAACACGGAGTCGGCTTTGCAGCCTTGGCTAAATGAAGTTTACACGAGACTAGATAATGATCTGAGATGTCATCGCTCTGCTGCAGAATTTCAACAGCATCAACATTGATTCCATGTGATAATATTAGATCTAGAGTATGATTACGACAATGAGTAGGTCCTGACACGTGTTGTCTAACTCCAATAGAGTTCAGAATGTCTATAAATGCCAATCCCAATGCATCTTTTTCATTATCTACATGTATATTAAAATCACCAACAATTAGGACTTTATCTTCAGCCAGTACTAACTCTTTTTTTTTTGTTATTTTTTATTTTTCCTCCCACTTTTAAACATATACAGGTACTTCTCAAAAAATTTGCATATTGTGATAAAGTTCATTATTTTCCATAATGTAATGATAAAAATTAAACTTTAATATATTTTAGATTCATTGCACACCAACTGAAATATTTCAGGTCTTTTATTGTTTTAATACTGATGATTTTGGCATACAGCTCATGAAAACCCAAAATTCCTGTCTCAAAAAATTAGCATATTTCATCCGACCAATAAAAGAAGTGTTTTTAATACAAAAAAAAAAAGTCAACCTTCAAATAATTATGTTCAGTTATGCACTCAATAGACCAAATACTTGGTCGCGAATCCTTTTGCAGAAATGACTGCTTCAATGCGGCGTGGCATGGAGGCAATCAGCCTGTGGCACTGCTGAGGTGTTATGGAGGCCCAGGATGCTTCGATAGCGGCCTTAAGCTCATCCAGATTGTTGGGTCTTGCGTCTCTCAACTTTCTCTTCACAATATCCCACAGATTCTCTATGGGGTTCAGGTCAGGAGAGTTGGCAGGCCAATTGAGCACAGTAATACCATGGTCAGTAAACCATTTACCAGTGGTTTTGGCACTGTGAGCAGGTGCCAGGTCGTGCTGAAAAATGAAATCTTCATCTCCATAAAGCTTTTAAGCAGATGGAAGCATGAAGTGCTCCAAAATCTCCTGATAGCTTGCTGCATTGACCCTGTCCTTGATAAAACACAGTGCACCAACACCAGCAGCTGACATGGCACCCCAGACCATCACTGACTGTGGGTACTTGACACTGGACTTCAGGCATTTTGGCATTTCCTTCTCCCCAGTCTTCCTCCAGACTCTGGCACCTTGATTTCCGAATGACATGCAAAACTGAGCAACAGTCCAGTGCTGCTTCTCTGTAGCCCAGATCAGGCGCTTCTGCCGCTGTTTCTGGTTCAAAAGTGTCTTGACCTGGGTAAAGCGGCACCTGTAGCCCATTTCCTGCACACGCCTGTGCACGGTGGCTCTGGATGTTCCTACTCCAGACTCAGTCCACTGCTTCCGCAGGTCCCCCAAGGTCTGGAATCGGTCCTTTTCCACAATCTTCCTCAGGGTCCGGTCACCTCTTCTCGTTGTGCAGCGTTTTTTGCCACACTATTTCCTTCCCACAGACTTCCCACTGAGGTGCCTTGATACAGCACTCTGGGAACAGCCTATTTGTTCAGAAATTTCTTTCTGTGTCTTACCCTCTTGCTTGAGGGTGTCAATGATGGCCTTCTGGACAGCAGTCAGGTCGGCAGTCTTACCCATGATTGCGGTTTAGAGTAATGAAACAGGCTGGGAGTTTTTAAAAGCCTCAGGAATCTTTTGCAGGTGTTTAGAGTTAGTTAGTTGATTCCGATGATTAGGTTAATAGCTCGTTTAGAGACCCTTTTCATGATATGCTAATTTTTTGAGACAGGAATTTTGGGTTTTCATGAGCTGTATGCCAAAATCATCAGTATTAAAACAATAAAAGACCTGAAATATTTCAGTTGGTGTGCAATGAATAGAAAATATATGAAAGTTTAATTTTTATCATTACATTATGGAAAATAATGAACTTTATCACAATATGCAAATTTTTTGAGAAGGACCTGTATGTACATGTACACGGACACATATACACATTAAAGATAATAATAATAAAAATAAAAATAATAATAATAAAAAAAAAAATAATAAAAAATAAAAAACCCAAAAAAACAAAAACAAAACACTCTAATAAGAATTATTAGAAATAGGTAAATTAGATCACAGAGTGTCATGTTAGAAATAATAAACAACCCCCCACCCACTCAGCTCACCATGACCAACACACATATTACTGGTTAACTATGCAATACAAACAGTACAATAATAACAGGCACACATTCAATTGGGTAGTACCTTTAAATTTGTGAAATAGGAAATAAAGGCCATTTATGGAAAAATTTGACTGTACATCCTCTCAATGTATATTTAATTTTCTCAAGTTTTAAAAAATACATGATGTCTCTGAGCCAAAGGGAGATAGAAGGATATTTAGCAGACTTCCAATGTAGCAATAAGGAGCGTCTTGCTAGTAAGGATGTGAAAGCTATGATGTCCTTTTGTGTACGGTTAAGTGCCATTGAGGGGCCAGGAATCCCAAATATAGCAATCAGAGGACAAGGTTGGAGATTTACCCCAAGAACAGAGGACATAATATTAAAATAAGCCACCCAGAAATCTGCCAAATCAGGACAAAAAAAAAAACATGTGGCTAAGATGACAGGGGGAGCCATGGCATTTATCACACTTGTCTTCCACTTCCGGATATATTTCAGATAGTCTAAGCTTAGAGAAATGTACCCTATGTAAAACCTTGAATTTAATAAGTCCAAGACGAGCACAAGAGGTGGTAGAACGTATCCTCTCTATGGCCTGTTCCCAAGACTCCTCCTGTATTTGTATTCCCAGTTCCCTTTCCCATGTACCCTTAAGTTTGGCATTTGAATGGTCGCTAAAAGCTAAGATAATGTCATATAGTTTTGAAATGATTCCCCTGTGATGAGGGACAAATGAAAGCATGGTTTCCCACCGATGCAATGGAGGTAAAGATGGGAAATTAGGGAAACACTTAGCCACAAAGTTGCGAGTTTGAAAATAGCGAAACAGATGAGTAACAGGGAGTTCAAAGCGAGATGACAGATTGGTAAAGCTATCTAAGACACCATCTACATATAAATCTCTAATTTGCAAAACACCCTTGTCAGTGAAAATGTCGAGTCCGAAAGTGATGGAGGAAATAAATGGTTGTTATTGATAGGACCCAAGGAAGATGCATCTACAAATTTAAAGTGTCGTCTAAATTGATACCAGATTTTGAGTGTGTTAAGAACCACTTGATTATCAGTGTATAGAGAAGGTTTCGTAGGTAAAGAGGAATAAAGTAGAGCAGGTATAGAAGATCCCCTACAGGATGATAGTTCTAATTTACACCAAGAGGATCCAGGGGATTTTAACCAGTAGCAAAGTTTATGGATGTGCGCCGCCCAATAGTAAGTTAAAAAATTAGGTAATGCCAGTCCTCCATTAAGTCTGCATCTCTGCAGTAGAGTTTTACGAATCCTAGGTGATTTTCCGCCCCAAATAAAAGAACAAATTATCTTATCAAATGAGTCAAAGAAATGTTTTGGCAAAAAAAGAGGAATTGACTGGAATAAAAAACATTGATCTTGCCGATTAGTGAAAGGGGGAGATTACCCCATCTTTGAATATTGGATGTAATCCTAGAGATAAGGGGAGTGAAATTCGCAGACGCAAGGCTAGATAAAAAACGAGTCACGTTAACACCTAGGTATTTGAACCCTGATGGACTAAATCGAAAAGGCAAATCTGACTGTTGCAACAGACATGCTGCAGTATTAATGGGAAAACACTCACTTTTCTCCAAATTTAATTTGTAACCTGAAAAGGCGCTGAAGTTCTCCAGAATATCCAAAACCACAGGGATGGAAAGTGTAGGATCAGTTATATACAATAACAAATCATCCGCATAAAGTGATAATTTATATTCGAATCCATTACGGGTGATACCTTTGAATAAAGGGGAAGATCTTAATGTAATTGACAGAGGCTCGATAGCAATAGCAAAGAGCAAAGGTGATAAAGGACAACCTTGGCGAGTTCCACGTCCAAGGGCAAAATAATCAGAATAAACATCATTAGTATGAACACTAGCCTTAGGGGATGAGTAAAGGAGGCGAATCCAAGAAATAAATTTTTCACCAAATCCAAATTTGTTCAGAACTGCAAACAAGTATTCCCACTCTACCCTATCGAATGCCTTTTCGGCGTCTAAAGAAATCACAAGCTCAGGAAGTTCAGCCGAGTGTTTTGAGTAAATTATATTGAAAAGTGTACGGGTATTAAAAAACAGTTGACGTCCCTTTATAAAACCATTTTGCTCATCAGATATAATATGAGGAAGCACATTGTCTAAGCGAGACGCAATTACTTTAGCCAATACCTTGACGTCAGCATTAAGCAAAGACAATGGTCTGTAAGACCCACAGGAGGTCGAATCTTTGTCCTTTTTGAGAAGGAGAGCAATAGTGGCTTGTGTCAAGGTTGGTGGTAATGAACCACTTTCTAGGGATTCATTGAATACGGATAAAAGTAACGGTGCCAATTTGCCAATAAATGTTTTAAAAAATTCAATCGGAAACCCATCGGGGCCTGGGGCTTTATTAGATTGCATAGCATTAATTGCTATTAATACTTCTTCAAGAGAGAGTGGAGAGTCCATTTGCGTGGCAGTATTTGTATCAATGACAGGGTTCGAAAGATTCTGAAGAAATGTATTCATTTTAGTGTTGTCAGTAGGAAATTCAGATTTATATAATAAAGAGTAAAATGATTTAAAAATAGCATTAATTTCCAAGGGGTCTGTAGTAATAGTGTCATACGTGTTTTTAATAGTAGGTATCAAACGGGAAGTGGCCTGCCGTCGTAACTGATGTGCCAGTAAACGACTTGCCTTGTCGCCATATTCGTAGTATGAGCCACGGCTGCGTAATAGCAAGCGCTCTACCTCTTTAGTTGAGATGAGATCAAATTCTGCTTGCAGATCAAGACGCTGCTTAAGAAGTTCTGGAGAAGGGTTCAGCGCGAATCTTTGATCAAGGTCCCCAATCATAGATGTAAGTGCATTAAGCCTGGCATTAATCTTTTTATTAGAAAGAGCAGAATAAGAAATAATTTGACCTCTCAGGTAACATTTAAGTGTCTCCCACAGCAATGAATATGAAGATGAGTCATTATGATTGAAAGACAAGAACTCATCAATAGAGTTTGAAATGAATTTGCAGAATTCTTGGTCTGCCAAAAGGAGAGAGTTAAATCTCCAAAGTGGTGGGCTACGTTTATAGGTAGAAAGTTGAATATCTAATAGTAAAGGTAAATACTATTACCTTTATACCGCCTCCTGTGGTGGTTAAGAGTGTTCCATCTATCCCATCAGGTACTGATTGTAGCCTGCAAAGCTTACCTGAGGTGTTTACTGCCTGTGCAGTAACACGGGCCATGAACCGTGTCTCTGGAACTGAGGTTCTAGAGAAAAATCGTAAGCCTGATTTACAGCCTATTGTTTTGCCCGATTTGCCATCTTCTCTGTCATTTAGTGATTTTGTTGTAGCTCAGAAGGAGGATTCAACATTGAGTGAACTGTTGGCTGGGGTTTTGCCTGTTGAGGAGCGACATAGTGCAGCGAGGGGTTATTTTGTTCAAGATGGGCTGTTGGTTCGTAAGTGGATGCCTCAGACTAAAGATATGTTTGAGGATGCTGTTTTCCAGATAGTAGTGCCAGTGAAGTTCAGAGACTTGATACTACAGACAGCTCATGGTGATATAGCGGGCCATTTGGGTGTACGGAAAACGTATGACAGACTTATGAAGTACTTCTATTGGCCTTGCATAAAGAAGGATGTGGCATGCTTCATTAAGACCTGTCATACATGTCAGTTAACGGGAAAGCCTAATCAGGTGATCAAGCCAGCTCCACTTTACCCTAGTCCGGCTTTAGGGAACCCATTTGAGCATTTGCTAATCGACTGTGTTGGACCATTGCCTCCATCTAAGTCAGGGTGTGTTTACCTTTTGACTGTGTGTCAGGCCACCCGTTACCCTGCTGCCTATGCGTTACGTACAATTTCTACCAAGTCGGTGGTGAAGGCTCTCTCTCAGTTTATTTCCATCTTTGGCATCCCTCAGATTATTCAGAGTGACAGAGGCTCTAATTTTACATCGCAAATGTTTTCAGAAGTGCTTGAGCAGCTGGGTGTTAAACATCAGCTTAGTAGCGCTTATCACCCCCAGAGTCAAGGCTCTCTGGAACGTTTTCACCAGACGCTCAAGTCATTGCTTAGAGGTTACTGTGTTCAGCTCAGCAAAGATTGGGAGGAAGGGCTTCCATGGTTGTTGCTTGCAGCACGTGAGGTAACACAGGAAAGTACAGGTTTTTCACCTAATGATTTGGTGTTCGGCCATAGAGTTCGTGGGCCATTAGCTGTCCTGCAGGATAAGCTGAAGTGTCCTGAGAGTCCATCTAACTTGTTGGAGTATGTGAACGGCTTCCGCCGGAAATTGTTCTTAGCTTGTGAGATGGCTGTAGAAAATCTGACTAAGGCTCAGAAGAAAATGAAGAGTTGGTATGACCGCCGGGCTGAGCCGAGAGTGTTCAGTCCTGGAGATCAGGTTCTGGCGCTGTTGCCGATAGCCGGTTCACCCTTTCTTGCTAAATATGCAGGTCCCTATACGGTTGTTCGGCAGGTGTCAGACCTGAATTATCTAGTTTCAACTCCTGACCGTAGGCGTAATACGCAACTCTGTCATATTAATCTTTTGAAACCTTATTACAGTAGGTCTCCGGTTTCTGGGGCAGCAGAGACTAGTGATCAGGTTAAGTCAGTAGCTTTGACTGCAGTTGCTGGGATATCTAGCTTCTCTCCCCACATGGTGGCAGCGTGTGGTGATGAGGATGTGGTTAGCCCAGACGACTGTGTGCTCCAGCCTCGGTTGAAAAACTCGGAGAAGTTGTCTGATTTGGACACACTACTTGGGCATTTGTCCAAGGAGAGGGCATTAGCAGTTGAGTCGTTGATTTTTAACTTTCCTGCTTTGTTTTCAGACACACCGTCGTGTACTCATTTGATCAAGCACGACATTGATGTGGGTGATTCTGAGCCGATAAGGCAGAGGTTCTATCGGGTGTCACTCGAGAAACAGCAGCACCTAGAGGCAGAGGTGAAGTATCTCCTGAATAATGGTTTGGCAGAACCCTCTTATTCTAGTTGGGCTTCGCCGTGCATTCTAGTTAGTAAACCTGATGGGACGTATAGATTTTGTACCGATTATCGGAAGTTAAATAACATCACAAAGCCAGATTCTTTTCCGCTCCCAAGGGTTGAAGACTGTGTTGACCGGGTAGGTTCGGCCAGGTTTGTAAGTAAGTTTGATTTACTTAAAGGCTACTATCAGGTTCCTTTGACACCTCGGGCTCAGGAGGTTTCAGCCTTTATAACGCCGTCTGGCCTATATTCGTACTCTGTGATGAGCTTTGGGTTACGAAATGCGCCCGCCACATTTCAGAGACTAATGAACCGTGTAGTCTCTGGTTTACAGGGCTGTGCTGTTTATTTGGACGATGTGGTCGTGTATAGTGACGGTTGGTCTGAACATCTTGAGTTTATCCAGGCTCTTTTTACACGGTTAGTTGAAGCTCGCCTCACTGTAAATCTCGCTAAGTGCGAGTTTGCCCAGGCGACAGTTGTTTATTTGGGGAAGGTGGTGGGGCAGGGCCAGGTGAGGCCTGTGCACGCTAAGGTGGTGGCTATCGAGAATTTTCCTGTTCCAGCTACCAAACCTGAGCTCAGACGCTTTTTAGGAATGGTGGGGTATTATCGTGGTTTTTGTGCTAACTTTCCACTGTCGTTGCCCCATTGACCGACCTTTTGAAGGGCCGTGTTAAATTTGATTGGACTGCGATTTGTCAGGCCGCATTTGATAATGTGAAGTTGTTGTTAACATCTGCTCCTGTGTTAAGGGCTCCCCGCATGGACCAGTCATTCCAGATGCAGGTCGACGCTAGCCACGTGGGTGCTGGGGCCGTACTCCTGCAGGGGGACGAGCAAGGTGTAGACCGGCCAGTTTGTTTCTTCTCAAAAAAGTTTAACCGTCACCAGTTAAATTACTCGACCACCGAGAAAGAAACACTAGCTTTAATATGGGGATTACAACACTTTGATGTTTATTTGAGTGGGGGTGCTGTTCCGGTTACCATTTATTCTGATCACAACCCACTAACGTTCTTATATTCTCTAAAGAGTCCAAGTCAGCGCCTTATGCGCTGGGTGTTATTTTTACAACCGTATAGCTTACTGATCCGTCACATTCGGGGTGTGGACAACGTCATGGCTGACGCCTTGTCCCGTGCCCCGTGTGAGCCGGAGTGAGTCAGTGTCTTGTCCTGTCTGTCTCTCTCTCTCTTGTATCTCTCATCTCTTTCTCTGCCTAGTCTCCTTAAAATTTGGCTTTCCAGGTACCGGGACTTGCTGGAGCCTTGGGTTTGAGGGAGGGATTGAGTGGAGGAGGGGGGGGGGGGGCCTGCTGGACTCAAGTGACCATTTTGCAACTGTTTTGCAGGCTTGGGCGGAGTGTCCAAGCCATAACCCCTAGACAAAGTTGAGTATTTTTTTTTTTTATTTTTTTTTTTACATCTGATGTTTATTCCTATATGGGGAAAGAAAAGGGAGTGTGTAATTTTTCCAGAGTCTCTCTTTGAGAGGCCTCTGTCGTAAGGAGGGGGGTGTCACGGCCTTGCCTGGCTCCTCCTCCTGGCTGTGTGTTGTGTCTGTCTCCTGCAGGTGAGCTGGGCGCAGGTGTTTGGAGTTGTGCTAATTAGTTCCTGGTCTGGGCCTTTAAAGACGCTTCAGATGAGACCGGGAGGAGAACCAGCCTCCGTTGCATCTCTTCCGCACCGTTTAGGATTTTGTTTGATTTTGATTGTTTACATTTTTATTTTTGTCAAAGCCAACTTCATTACTGGCTGTACAAAGTTTATTCTGTTAAAATTCTATTAATTTAATAAATCTAGTAAATTACGATTCCGCGTGTGGTCTCTCCCTACTCTGTTGCTTGCTTTGAGCCAGGCTCGTAACAGAGCTCTCTCGCGCGGCGCAGAATGTCAACACAGTCACTGTAATAATGAAATCTGCACACAATGGCTCGTGGACGATCACCAGGCTTGGGTTTAGGTTGGAGGGTCCGGTGGGACCGGTCCAAAAGCGGCTCCTTTTCCAAATTGAACGCTTCCTTCAGTAAGGCGGCCACAGCAGCCGTGGTACAGGTGTCAGGGCCCTCCGTTACTCCCACTATCCTGATGTTGTTACGCCGTGATCTGGACTCCAAGTCTTCACATTTATTTTCCAGCATGGCTATGATAGCTGTGAGGCGCTCGATAGTTGTTTTCATCTCGGCGATGAAGCCAGTACTAACTCTGATAGAAAGTCAGCAAATTCTTTGATAAAGACTGTATGGTGTCCTGGTGGCCTGTATACAGTAGCCAGCACAAATCTTAAACCTGATTTATCATTTGCTCTATATATTGTTACATTAAGCACCAACACTTCAAAATAATTATATTTGAAACTAGACTTCTTAGTAATTTTGAAAATATTACTATAAATTACAGCAACACCTCCCTCTTTGCCTTTCAGACGAGGTTCATGTTTATTACAGTAATCTTGGGGGGTGCACTCATTTAAAGTAATGTAATCGTTTGGTTTTAGCCAGGTTTCTGTCAAACACAGCACATCTAGGTTATAGTCTGTAATCATATCATTAACAATAAGTGCTTTTGAAGTAAGGGATCGAATATTCAGCAACCCAAGCTTTATCATTTGTTCATTTGTATTATTTCAGTTTTTTATTTGTTGAACGTCAATTAAATGTTTACCCTTGGGTTTGGAAGTTTTTTGTATTTCCTAATTCGGGGAACAGACACAGTTTCTATATGATGATATCTAGGTGAAAGAGCCTCTATGTGATGGGATTTATCTGACCTTGGTGACGTGAGACAGCTGGCAGACGGTCGGTTTAGCCAGTTTGTCTGCTTCCTGACCTGAGCCCCAGATTGTCATGTTTGAGCTCTAAGACTATGTGCCATATTACTAGAGAGAAGAGCAGCACCATCCCAGGAGGGATGAATACCATCTCTTTTCAACAGGTCAGGTCTGACCCAAAAACTTTTCCAATTGTCTATGAATTCTATATTATTTTGCGGGCACCACTTAGACAGCCAGCCATTGAGTGATGACAATCTGCTAACTATCTCATCACTACTTCGAACAGGAAGGGGGCCAGAGCAAATTACAGAGCCTGACATCGTACTTGCGAGTTCACACACCTCTTTAATATTAATTTTAGTGATCTCCGACTGGCGAAGTCGAACATCATTAGTGCCGACGTGAATAATAATCTTAGATAATTTACGATTAGCATTAGCCAGCACTTTTAAATTTGCTTTGATGTCAGGCGCTCTGGCTCCCAGCAAACATGTGACTATGGTGGCTGGTGTCTCTATTTTCACGTTCCGTGTAATAGAATCGCCAACAACTAGGGCACATTTAACAGGATTCTCAGTGGGTGTTTCACTGAGCGGGGAAAATCTGTTTAATGTTGAAATCGGAACGGAAGAGCGGTGTTTTGTCCCGCGACTACAGCGCCTCACCGTCACCCAATTGCCCTGCTACATGGACTCTACTTCAGCTGGAACCGAACAATGTACAGTGTTCTCTAAGCTAGTCGCATCCAAAGCAGTATCTAAAGCCCTTGCACTCTTACAATTAACCTCAATTAAAGTTTGGATGCGTGTATCTAGTTCTGAAATCTTCTCTGTCAGCCTGACTATCTCCCTGCATTTAATGTAAATCCTGTGCTGACAGAAAAGGCTATCCTATACATGTTACATGAAGTGCAAGTGACAATAAGAGGAGAAGATGACATGACTCACCGTGTTTGTTGACTGATTCTACTTACCACAGCTTTGATGGATTTGTAAAAGGCGCGAGCACGCGAGCTAAATGAATAAAGAGCGCACGGATGGCACGCTAACAGGCAGGCGAATTAGTAGCTTGTTGTGCTAGTAACGATTTAGATTGAAGCTAGCGATGTCAGGTTAATATGTGATGTTGAGTAAGTTGTATTTAGCAGTATAAACAACAGGTAATGGTAGTAAATAATGATTCAAAACAGAAAGATATACGAAGCTACAGAAACAAACCAGCAGCAAGGCAGACAGGAGCAATCGAGCAGCAATCGACTCAGCAATCTCTTTAGTGTCTAAATGGCTACCACATCCTGGTCCGGACGGACAACAGGGCAGTAGTGTCCTACATAAATCGCCAGGGAAGTCTCAGGTCAAACAACCTTCACGCCATGGCCGAGAGTCCCATTCTATGGGCTCAGCACAACCTGCGCTCGCTGAGGGTGGTGTACGTGCCAGGCATTCTGAACCAGGGTGCGGATATGCTATCCAGAGATAATGTTCCCCCAGGGGAATGGTCTCTTCACCCACAGACGGTTCCGCTGATATGGAGCATCTTCGGCGAGGCAGAGGTTGACCTCTTCGCCTCAGAAGACAACGCTCGTTGCCGAACATTTTTGACAAAAAGCAGGGACGCGCTAGCCCACGACTGGCCGAGCCGCCAGCTGTATGCATTCCCTCCAGTCACGATGCCACCACAGGTCATCGAACGGATCAGGGAGAGCAAGTGTGCAGTGCTATTAATAGCCCCTCTGTGGAAGACCCAGTTATGGTTCTCCAAGCTGGCGCAGCTGCTGGAAACTGCCCCATGGCCGGTTCCACTGAGGAGAGATCTCACGCAGGCAAACAGGAAAATCTGGCATCCCCGTCCCGACTTGGGGGCCCTTCACGAATGGCCTCTCAACGGGTAACCGGGTGTCTCCCGGATAGGGTGCTAAAAACCATCACTGAAGCAAAAGTGCCTTCAATTAGGCACCTCTACGTTCAGAAATGGGTGGTGTTCTCTGGCTGGTGCACAGCACGGAGCCTGGACCCCTATGCATGCGAAGTATCAAGTGTACTCGCCTTCTTGCAAGAGCTTTTGGATGCAGGTCGCACCTCCTCCGTGCTCAAAGTGTATGTGGCGGCCATAACAGCATCTCATGCTCTTGTGGCCGGGCAATCACTAGCTGCGTTTACATGGACACTTATAATCGGATTGACGGCTCAATCGGACTAAAAAACCTTCATGTAAACACCTTAATCGATCCGATTGAGCTCGATCCGATTGAAATTTAGATCCGATTGAAAGGGGTGGTTTACTCCTTTTGTACTCCGATCGAGAGAACATGTAAACACTTGATCGGATTGAAAACCGAAACTAAAAGGACTGCGCATGTGCAAAGACCTTGAAATAGCGTAATGACGTATGATGCACGGAACGAGCTATTCTTCCTGTTGAATAAAGTGAATATAAAATGAGTGTTCCGTTCTGAGTGAAAAATTCTAATTTCACTCAGCGTCTGTGAAGTGAAGCAGGACAACGTCCCACCTTATCATCCATAGACGACTAGTTTTGGGCCCGGGGTTTTACTGCGTGATCAATATCAGCAGCACGGCAAAGCGGTTCATGCTCATCGTCTCCAAATCATGACCAGAGATGGATAAATATTAAGTCTGCTGTTTAAAAAAAATAAATAACCAATAGAGGAGAATAGTTATGCAATAGAGGAGAATAGTTATGCGCGAACAGCGGCATATTCGTGCAGTGTGCGCATGTCAAAAAATCAATTCCGATTTGAATCTTGTGACATATAAACGCGCACATCAACCCGATTACTTTATTTATCGTTCATGTAAACACCGTGTTCGGATTCATCAATCGAATTGATTTCATTCCGATTGAACCATGTAAACGCAGCTAGTAGGAAGAAATGACCTCGTCGTGCGCTTCCTTAAAGGGGCAAGGAGGCTGAACCCTATCTGGGACCTCTCCAGGGTCCTTGAAGCCATGAAGGGTGCCCCATTCGAGCCGCTTCGGTCTGTGGACCTGAAGCCTCTTTCGCTCAAAACCGCTCTCTTACTGGCACTAGCTTCAGTCAAGAGAGTGGGCGATTTACAAGCGCTGTCAGTAAGCGCTTCCTGCCTTGCGTTTGGGCCTAACGACTCCAGAGTTGTCCTTAAACCAAGGCATGATTACATTCCTAAAGTGCTCTCTACTCCGTTCAGAGCACAGGTTATTTCGTTTGCAGCTCTTCCCTCGCCAGAGGACGAGAAAGACGCAAATCTACTCTGCCCTGTCAGGGCTCTCAGAGTTTATGTGGAGCGTTCAGCCTCATTCAGACAGTCAGAACAGCTCTTTGTATGCTTTGGCAGCCGCACCAAAGGGGTCGGTGTGACAAAGCAGAGATTATTGCGCTGGATAGTAGACGCTATCGTACTAGCTTACGAGTGTAAGGCCCTTCATTGCCCCTTAGGCATCAGAGCTCATTTCACGAGAGGCATGGCCTCGCCATGGGCTTGATCATGTGGAATACCTATTGAAGATATCTGTGCGGCGGCCGGTTGGGCCTCGCCATCCACATTTATGAGGTTTAACCTGGAAGTTTCCGCTTTCCGGGTTCTTTCTACATAAAAGTGCAATCACAAACCCCCTAAACCATAGGGCTCGATACACGTCTGGTCCAGGCTGAACTTGAACTACGGTTCTTATATATGGCCCATTCCTTGGTTCCCTATATAAAGCTCGTCAAGGGACTGGCTTCTATTAGGATTATAACTTTACTCTTCTATGGGCCTCAGGCATCTTGCCTTGGGTTATAGTATGGAGCGAAGTTTAAGCACGCACAGTGTTTTGAAGGGGGTTCCCATAGCGTAAGCTAGCCTTACCCAATACGAGAGACCTCTCAAAAGGGAACGTCTCGTTTACTAACGTAACCTCGGTTCCCTGAGATGAGGGAACGAGTATTGCGTAACTCGCCGTGCTATTGTGCTTTCATTAGGGGATCGCTTCAGTCGATTAAACCTGAATACCTAGGCTGAATGGGTGCTTATAAAGACATAAGCCACGCCCATTCTGACGGGCTCTGACCCATCACCAGTGCCGGAGCACACAGGGAATGACCTCGGCAACACTGAATTCAGCGAACTGAAACAGTGATGCACTCACTTTTCCACCCTCAACCAGCCATCAACACACACAAACAGAAATTTGCTTGCAGTAAAAACAGCAGTTGAGAGCTCAAAGCTCGCGATCACCGCTGCACTGCACTGTAGAAACCACCAGTACTGGGAGAGTCTTCCAGAAGAACACCGACACACTCGCTCGTTGTAAACGAGAGACAACCGAACGATCGGCTCCGAAGTGGAAGGCAACTAGTGCGTGCATCCACTTCCGTATTTATACTCGCGCCGCGGGGTGGAGTATGTGATGCAAATTACGCACGCCAATTCAATTGGCTCTTTTCAATAGTACTCGAAGATGACTGGCTCCCTAACGTGATCCCGATCAGTCGACTACTGTGAACATGAGCGACTGAAAGGGAACTCAAATGTTAATTTCATTAGCCTAATTAAAAAATGTAACCGGTTGGATTAGAGAACATTTAATTCTATGAAAAGAGCATTATACTACATGGAAACAGCTGAGACACGTTGAAATGGACACTGAATTATATTTATTTAATATGTCAAATTTTTGTAAAGTCATGTAGCCTACAGCCATGAACCTTTTATGCTTAATGAATTAACTGATTGAATTATGTTTTTATTGTTTAATTTTAGTTGCTGCCACGTTCTTTTTTTTTTTTACCATGAAAATGAGTATTAGTTCAATAACTTACCTTTCTGCCAGTTTTCACCTCTGATATTATAACAGTGAATAAGAATAATACTTGTGTATAGACTCGGAAGTATGCGGACGTCTTTTTGTCGTGTTGTTGCCATGGTGAATCATAGTTTCAGAGCTCCATTGATCATGGCTTTTCACAGTCATGGTGTACGCGCTTAACTCAGAGTCAACTTACTCAGAGTTGAACTAACTCAGTTCAGCTGTTCTGAAACCGAAAACTCAGAGTTTCCCATCTCAGGGTTAATCAACTCAGAGTTGGTTGAACCTCCTTATTGAAACAGGCCCCAGATCCTCTGCTTTTAAACACAAACACTTATTCTAGATTCATGCATTTTTATTCAACATTTGTAGGTGAGTTTCATTGAAAAATGCAACAACTCGCTTTTTTTCAAAGACCACAATGTGCATAAGCAATGCTTTTATTGCTTGTTTCTTCTTATTCGCCTTTGTTTTGATCCAGAGATTATGTACTCTTTCAGAAGATATGTAATAGCGCCCCCTACCGTATAACAGTGACAGAATTTCCCAGCAGTCCATGTTTTCAATGCCGGGAAAGAGTTGAATATCTGGCTGATCAAAGCTTGAGTGAATACAGCAGCAAACCAAAAGCCTCAAGCTCGTGAGCAGCTCAAACTGAAACTACTGCAGGGGCGTTCTGCACATAAGAGCAACAGGTGTAATGAGAAATACAAACAGGTTCTTCTTGCCTTCAGATATTACACATCTAAACTGACAGCTTGTTCTATTTATGTATGCATGTCTTTATTGTCTACCAAGGTGGAAAATGGTCTTTGGCTCACCAGCACATAAAATAACTATACAGGCATAGTAAGAAAAACAAGAACAAAAACAGAACAAAAACACAGAACAGATTCACATTACATAGATATAAAAATACAGTTCATGCCACTGTCATTTGGTTTATCGCTCACTTGCGGAGTTGATGTTTTTAATAGCATTTGAAATAAAACACCTCTTAAACAGTTAATTCGCTAGAGGGATTCTGTAGCGCTGAACTAAATTCAAAGGCTCAAACTGACTAAAGAGAGGGTGAGAACTCTGCAAGAATAATCCTCAACGCCGCCTTTGCCATTTCAGCATAAAAAGGTCTGAGGTCTGCCGACCATTTTTGCTTGCCATTGACACAATTCTGGTGAGTTTGTTCTTAGATCTGCAGTTTAAGTGTTCAGAGATGAAACGTTTATACACTCTCTACAATAGATTTGTACACAAGTGCTCAAATATGCCGACTAATTCCAAGGCCACTAAGTTGTCTAAGAAGAAATAAACACTGCAAGCATTTTTAAAAAATGTACTCTGGATTCTCAACGAAGCTCACATGCGAGTCCAAAATTGAGCCAAGGTATTTAAAATTCTCCACAATTTCAACTTGTTGAGCCTCAAGTGAAATTGGCTGGATTATCATGTCTAGTTTTGTGCACATAATTATTTTGTCTTTGCAACATTCATTTCTAATTGGCTGAAGTGACACCAAGTTTCAAGGGCCTTAGTTAGAGTTAGTTTTGTCTAGTAGGCCAACTAAGACCATATCATCAGCATATTTAAATAGTCTGAAATGTTCCTCCTTAATCATAAACTCATTAGTAAACAGAGAAAAGCACAGGGGAAAGAGCCTGTGCTTAAAGTGAGCACTTCTGACATGATCCCTCGAACACAGACCATCTGCGGACGGCAAGAGTTTCTAATCCAGAGGACTAAACCTGTATTAATATCAAGATCAACAAGCCTTTTTATGAGAATACGTGTCTGCATTGAAGTAACTGTATTAAGCAGGGCCAGTACAGCATCATCTGTTACTCTTATAATCAAACTGAAGTGGATCTGACCTCGAGGACACAGCTGAAGTTACATGATCAGCCAAAACTTGCTTCATAGTTTTGCACAATATAGAAGTTATTGCAATAGGCAAGAAATCATTTAGCATAGGTTAGGGTTAGCATAACCTTGCTTTTTATGCCACTGGCCTAATGATTGAGTATTTCCATAGTTTTGCGGTGTACATGTGTCCAGAAGAAACTGGAACAGCCTTGAAAAGTTCCTTTTAATGGAGGAGTCTTGAAGAAGACGGGCTTTAAACCATCAGGTCTTGTTTAACCTCAGTTTACTAAGGCTTGCGATAACCTCAGCTTTATTAACTATTGTTGTGACGTTCTCCACGTGCTGTAGAGCCTTAAGCTGTTATTATAATTACAAACAAATGCAATAAGAGTAAAAATAGACATAAACAGTTGAGTGAATAAATCCTTCCTGGAGCAAATATGCATGTAAAAAACAGGAACAGGGTTTTAACAAACACTTCCTAGTGACAGAATGTGAAGAAGAACAAAGAAACGGCACATGATAGAGTCTATTTTAATCTGACATCGGGTGGAGATGAGTGTGAAGCTAACGAATAGATTAATAAAGATTCTATAAGAATCATAAAGAATCTGCATGCTTAAATACAGAAATGAAAATATGGCTGAAATGACAAACACACAAAGGTTTTGCATTTACACAGTGCTGCTGTTACAACATGTACAATGAGATGATTTGAATGGAGAAAAACAAGTCTAAACTAAGTCGTGTCTGTTTGACTGTCATGTGTTTGTGGTGTTAAGCGCAGATCTCCAGCGTCCCATCATGCATCTCTTCCCTGTACTGCATGTCTGTCTTGCACCTGTGGTCAGTGTGTGTGTCTGTGTGTGTGTCGGTGTGTGTGTCGGTGTGTGGGTCGGTGTGTGGGTCGGTGTGTGTGTCCGTGTGTGTGTCGTTGTGTGTGTCGGTGTGTGTGTCGGTGTGTGTGTCATTGTGTGTGTCGTGTCGTGTGTAGCAAAGCTGCCGGACACTGGAGTCCTCCTCTGTTAAGTTGAAGCCGGAGTCTCCGCTGCCGTGCCGGCTGGGAACGCTGGTGTCCTGATCCTCAGGGATGGAGATCTGGACGTCCGGGACTGAGTCGGTCTCAGCGCTGATCATGTCCAGATGATCCCACACAGAGCCGGAGCATCGAGGAGGCAGAAGATGCGGCGTCTCCGAGTCCGACAACCAAAGCTGGAGACACACTGAGAGAACATGTTTTATTCCAGAGCAAGAATAATACTCTCTCATTATAATGAGTCTAACAGTCCTTCATTAGATGGTCTAACAGTCCTTCATTAGATGGTCTAACAGTCCTTCATTAGATGGTCTAACAGTCCTTCATTAGATGGTCTAATAGTCCTTCATTAGATGGTCTAATAGTCCTTCATTAGATGGTCTAATAGTCCTTCATTAGATGGTCTAATAGTCCTTCATTAGATGGTCTAATAGTCCTTCATTAGATGGTCTAATAGTCCTTCATTAGATGGTCTAATAGTCCTTCAATAGATGGTCTAATAGTCCTTCAATAGATTGTCTAATAGTCCTTCATTAGATGGTCTAACAGTCCTTCATTAGATGGTCTAACAGTCCTTCATTAGATGGTCTAACAGTCCTTCATTAGATGGTCTAATAGTCCTTCATTAGATGGTCTAATAGTCCTTCATTAGATGGTCTAATAGATTAGATGGTCTAATAGATTAGATGGTCTAATAGTCCTTCATTAGATGGTCTAACAGTCCTTCATTAGATGGTCCAATAGTCCTTCATTAGATGGTCTAATAGATTAGATGGTCTAATAGTCCTTCATTAGATGGTCTAACAGTCCTTCATTAGATGGTCTAATAGATTAGATGGTCTAATAGTCCTTCATTAGATGGTCTAACAGTCCTTCATTAGATTGTCTAATAGTCCTTCATTAGATGGTCTAATAGTCCTTCATTAGATGGTCTAACAGTCCTTCATTAGATGGTCTAATAGTCCTTCATTAGATGGTCTAACAGTCCTTCATTAGATGGTCTAATAGTCCTTCATTAGATGGTCTAACAGTCCTCCATTAGATGGTCTAACAGTCCTTCATTAGATGGTCTAATAGTCCTTCATTAGATGGTCTAATAGTCCTTCATTAGATGGTCTAACAGTCCTCCATTAGATGGTCTAACAGTCCTTCATTAGATGGTCTAACAGTCCTTCATTAGATGATCTAACAGTCCTTCATTAGATGGTCTAACAGTCCTTCATTAGATGATCTAACAGTCCTTCATTAGATGGTCTAACAGTCCTTCATTAGATGGTCTAACAGTCCTTCATTAGATGGTCTAATAGTCCTTCATTAGATGGTCTAACAGTCCTTCATTAGATGGTCTAACAGTCCTTCATTAGATGGTCTAATAGTCCTTCATTAGATGGTCTAACAGTCCTTCATTAGATGGTCTAACAGTCCTTCATTAGATGGTCTAATAGTCCTTCATTAGATGGTCTAATAGTCCTTCATTAGATGGTCTAACAGTCCTTCATTAGATGGTCTAACAGTCCTTCATTAGATGGTCTAACAGTCCTTCATTAGATGGTCTAATAGTCCTTCATTAGATGGTCTAATAGTCCTTCATTAGATGGTCTAATAGTCCTTCATTAGATGGTCTAATAGTCCTTCATTAGATGGTCTAATAGTCCTTCATTAGATGGTCTAATAGTCCTTCATTAGATGGTCTAATAGTCCTTCATTAGATGGTCTAATAGTCCTTCATTAGATGGTCTAATAGTCCTTCAATAGATGGTCTAATAGTCCTTCATTAGATTGTCTAATAGTCCTTCATTAGATGGTCTAACAGTCCTTCATTAGATGGTCTAACAGTCCTTCATTAGATGGTCTAACAGTCCTTCATTAGATGGTCTAATAGTCCTTCATTAGATGGTCTAATAGTCCTTCATTAGATGGTCTAATAGATTAGATGGTCTAATAGATTAGATGGTCTAATAGTCCTTCATTAGATGGTCTAACAGTCCTTCATTAGATGGTCCAATAGTCCTTCATTAGATGGTCTAATAGATTAGATGGTCTAATAGTCCTTCATTAGATGGTCTAACAGTCCTTCATTAGATGGTCTAATAGATTAGATGGTCTAATAGTCCTTCATTAGATGGTCTAACAGTCCTTCATTAGATTGTCTAATAGTCCTTCATTAGATGGTCTAATAGTCCTTCATTAGATGGTCTAACAGTCCTTCATTAGATGGTCTAATAGTCCTTCATTAGATGGTCTAACAGTCCTTCATTAGATGGTCTAATAGTCCTTCATTAGATGGTCTAACAGTCCTCCATTAGATGGTCTAACAGTCCTTCATTAGATGGTCTAATAGTCCTTCATTAGATGGTCTAATAGTCCTTCATTAGATGGTCTAACAGTCCTTCATTAGATGGTCTAATAGTCCTTCATTAGATGATCTAATAGTCCTTCATTAGATGATCTAATAGTCCTTCATTAGATGGTCTAATAGTCCTTCATTAGATGGTCGAACAGTCCTTCATTAGATGGTCTAACAGTCCTTCATTAGATGGTCTGACAGTCCTTCATTAGATGGTCTAATAGATTAGATGGTCTAATAGTCCTTCATTAGATGGTCTAACAGTCATTCATTAGATGGTCTAATAGTCCCTCATTAGATGGTCTAACAGTCCTTCATTAGATGGTCTAACAGTCCTCCATTAGATGGTCTAACAGTCCTTCATTAGATGGTCTAACAGTCCTTCATTAGATGGTCTAACAGTCCTTCATTAGATGGTCTAACAGTCCTTCATTAGATGGTCTAACAGTCCTTCATTAGATGGTCTAATAGTCCTTCATTAGATGGTCTAACAGTCCTTCATTAGATGGTCTAATAGTCCTTCATTAGATGGTCTACCAGTCCTCCATTAGATGGTCTAACAGTCCTTCATTAGATGGTCTAATAGTCCTTCATTAGATGGTCTAATAGTCCTTCATTAGATGATCTAATAGTCCTTCATTAGATGGTCTAATAGCCCTTCATTAGATGGTCTAATAGCCCTTCATTAGATGGTCTAACAGTCCTTCATTAGATGGTCTAATAGATTAGATGGTCTAATAGTCCTTCATTAGATGGTCTAATAGTCCTTCATTAGATGGTCTAATAGATTAGATGGTCTAATAGATTAGATGGTCTAACAGTCCTTCATTAGATGGTCTAACAGTCCTCCATTAGATGGTCTAACAGTCCTTCATTAGATGGTGTAACAGTCCTTCATTAGATGGTCTAACAGTCCTTCATTAGATGGTCTAACAGTCCTTCATTAGATGGTCTAATAGTCCTTCATTAGATGGTCTAACAGTCCTTCATTAGATGGTCTAATAGTCCTTCATTAGATGGTCTACCAGTCCTCCATTAGATGGTCTAACAGTCCTTCATTAGATGGTCTAATAGTCCTTCATTAGATGGTCTAACAGTCCTTCATTAGATGATCTAATAGTCCTTCATTAGATGGTCTAATAGCCCTTCATTAGATGGTCTAACAGTCCTTCATTAGATGGTCTAATAGATTAGATGGTCTAATAGTCCTTCATTAGATGGTCTAATAGTCCTTCATTAGATGGTCTAATAGTCCTTCATTAGATGGTCTAACAGTCCTTCATTAGATGGTCTAATAGATTAGATGGTCTAATAGTCCTTCATTAGATGGTCTAACAGTCATTCATTAGATGGTCTAATAGTCCCTCATTAGATGGTCTAACAGTCCTTCATTAGATGGTCTAACAGTCCTCCATTAGATGGTCTAACAGTCCTTCATTAGATGGTCTAACAGTCCTTCATTAGATGGTCTAACAGTCCTTCATTAGATGGTCTAACAGTCCTTCATTAGATGGTCTAACAGTCCTTCATTAGATGGTCTAATAGTCCTTCATTAGATGGTCTAACAGTCCTTCATTAGATGGTCTAATAGTCCTTCATTAGATGGTCTACCAGTCCTCCATTAGATGGTCTAACAGTCCTTCATTAGATGGTCTAATAGTCCTTCATTAGATGGTCTAATAGTCCTTCATTAGATGGTCTAACAGTCCTTCATTAGATGGTCTAACAGTCCTTCATTAGATGGTCTAATAGTCCTTCATTAGATGGTCTAACAGTCATTCATTAGATGGTCTAATAGTCCCTCATTAGATGGTCTAACAGTCCTTCATTAGATGGTCTAATAGTCCTTCATTAGATGGTCTAATAGTCCTTCATTAGATGGTCTAATAGTCCTTCATTAGATGATCTAATAGTCCTTCATTAGATGGTCTAACAGTCCTTCATTAGATGGTCTAATAGTCCTTCATTCGATGGTCTAATAGTCCTTCATTAGATGATCTAATAGTCCTTCATTAGATGGTCTAATAGTCCTTCATTAGATGGTCTAACAGTCCTTCATTAGATGGTCAAATAGTCCTTCATTAGATGGTCTAACAGTCCTTCATTAGATGGTCTAATAGATTAGATGGTCTAATAGTCCTTCATTAGATGGTCTAACAGTCATTCATTAGATGGTCTAATAGTCCCTCATTAGATGGTCTAACAGTCCTTCATTAGATGGTCTAATAGTCCTTCATTAGATGGTCTAATAGTCCTTCATTAGATGGTCTAATAGTCCTTCAATAGATGGTCTAATAGTCCTTCATTAGATGGTCTAATAGTCCTTCATTAGATGGTCTAACAGTCCTTCATTAGATGGTCTAACAGTCCTTCATTAGATGGTCTAACAGTCCTTCATTACATGGTCTAATAGTCCTTCATTAGATGGTCTAATAGTCCTTCATTAGATGGTCTAACAGTCCTTCATTAGATGGTCTAATAGATTAGATGGTCTAATAGATTAGATGGTCTAATAGTCCTTCATTAGATGGTCTAACAGTCCTTCATTAGATGGTCTAATAGTCCTTCATTAGATGGTCTAATAGTCCTTCATTAGATGGTCTAACAGTCCTTCATTAGATGGTCTAATAGATTAGATGGTCTAATAGATTAGATGGTCTAATAGTCCTTCATTAGATGGTCTAACAGTCCTTCATTAGATGGTCCAATAGTCCTTCATTAGATGGTCTAATAGATTAGATGGTCTAATAGTCCTTCATTAGATGGTCTAACAGTCCTTCATTAGATGGTCTAATAGATTAGATGGTCTAATAGTCCTTCATTAGATGGTCTAACAGTCCTTCATTAGATTGTCTAATAGTCCTTCATTAGATGGTCTAATAGTCCTTCATTAGATGGTCTAACAGTCCTTCATTAGATGGTCTAATAGTCCTTCATTAGATGGTCTAACAGTCCTTCATTAGATGGTCTAATAGTCCTTCATTAGATGGTCTAACAGTCCTCCATTAGATGGTCTAACAGTCCTTCATTAGATGGTCTAATAGTCCTTCATTAGATGGTCTAATAGTCCTTCATTAGATGGTCTAACAGTCCTCCATTAGATGGTCTAACAGTCCTTCATTAGATGGTCTAACAGTCCTTCATTAGATGATCTAACAGTCCTTCATTAGATGGTCTAACAGTCCTTCATTAGATGATCTAACAGTCCTTCATTAGATGGTCTAACAGTCCTTCATTAGATGGTCTAACAGTCCTTCATTAGATGGTCTAATAGTCCTTCATTAGATGGTCTAACAGTCCTTCATTAGATGATCTAATAGTCCTTCATTAGATGGTCTAATAGTCCTTCATTAGATGGTCTAATAGTCCTTCATTAGATGGTCTAACAGTCCTTCATTAGATGGTCTAACAGTCCTTCATTAGATGATCTAATAGTCCTTCATTAGATGAACTAATAGTCCTTCATTAGATGGTCTAATAGTCCTTCATTAGATGGTCTAATAGTCCTTCATTAGATGGTCTAATAGTCCTTCATCAGATGGTCTAACAGTCCTTCATCAGATGGTCTAACAGTCCTTCATCAGATGGTCTAACAGTCCTTCATTAGATGGTCTAACAGTCCTTCATTAGATGGTCTAATAGTCCTTCATCAGATGGTCTAACAGTCCTTCATCAGATGGTCTAACAGTCCTTCATTAGATGGTCTAACAGTCCTTCATTAGATGGTCTAACAGTCCTTCATTAGATGGTCTAATAGTCCTTCATTAGATGGTCTAATAGTCCTTCATTAGATGGTCTAACAGTCCTTCATTAGATGGTCTAATAGATTAGATGGTCTAATAGATTAGATGGTCTAATAGTCCTTCATTAGATGGTCTAACAGTCCTTCATTAAATGGTCCAATAGTCCTTCATTAGATGGTCTAATAGATTAGATGGTCTAATAGTCCTTCATTAGATGGTCTAACAGTCCTTCATTAGATGGTCTAACAGTCCTTCATTAGATGGTCTAATAGATTAGATGGTCTAATAGTCTTTCATTAGATGGTCTAACAGTCCTTCAATAGATGATCTAATAGTCCTTCATTAGATGGTCTAATAGTCCTTCATTAGATGGTCTAATAGTCCTTCATTAGATGGTCTAACAGTCCTTCATTAGATGGTCTAACAGTCCTTCATTAGATGATCTAATAGTCCTTCATTAGATGATCTAATAGTCCTTCATTAGATGGTCTAATAGTCCTTCATTAGATGGTCTAATAGTCCTTTATTAGATGGTCTAATAGTCCTTCATCAGATGGTCTAACAGTCCTTCATCAGATGGTCTAACAGTCCTTCATTAGATGGTCTAATAGTCCTTCATCAGATGGTCTAACAGTCCTTCATCAGATGGTCTAACAGTCCTTCATTAGATGGTCTAACAGTCCTTCATTAGATGGTCTAATAGTCCTTCTAATGAAGGACTGTTAGACCATCTAATGAAGGACTGTTAGACCATCTAATGAAGGACTGTTAGACCATCTAATGAAGGACTGTTAGACCATCTAAGGTCTAACAGTCCTTCATTAGATGGTCTATTAGATGATCTAATAGTCCTTCATTAGATGGTCTAACAGTCCTTCATTAGATGGTCTAATAGTCCTTCATTAGATGATCTAATAGTACTTCATTAGATGATCTAATAGTCCTTCATTAGATGGTCTAATAGTTCTTCATTAGATGGTCGAACAGTCCTTCATTAGATGGTCTAACAGTCCTTCATTAGA
Source organism: Gila orcuttii (assembly GCA_026230005.1). Taxonomy (NCBI): domain Eukaryota; kingdom Metazoa; phylum Chordata; class Actinopteri; order Cypriniformes; family Leuciscidae; genus Gila; species Gila orcuttii. The sequence goes on from JAPDVR010000007.1 coordinate 399,269, forward strand.
TGGTCTAATAGATTAGATGGTCTAACAGTCCTTCATTAGATGGTCTAACAGTCCTTCATTAGATGATCTGACAGTCCTTCATTAGATGGTCTGACAGTCCTTCATTAGATGATCTAATAGTCCTTCATTAGATGGTCTAATAGCCCTTCATTAGATGGTCTAACAGTCCTTCATTAGATGGTCTAATAGATTAGATGGTCTAATAGTCCTTCATTAGATGGTCTAATAGTCCTTCATTAGATGGTCTAATAGTCCTTCATTAGATGGTCTAACAGTCCTTCATTAGATGGTCTAATAGATTAGATGGTCTAATAGTCCTTCATTAGATTGTCTAACAGTCATTCATTAGATGGTCTAATAGTCCCTCATTAGATGGTCTAACAGTCCTTCATTAGATGGTCTAACAGTCCTCCATTAGATGGTCTAACAGTCCTTCATTAGATGGTCTAACAGTCCTTCATTAGATGGTCTAACAGTCCTTCATTAGATGGTCTAACAGTCCTTCATTAGATGGTCTAACATTCCTTCATTAGATGGTCTAATAGTCCTTCATTAGATGGTCTAACAGTCCTTCATTAGATGGTCTAATAGTCCTTCATTAGATGGTCTAACAGTCCTCCATTAGATGGTCTAACAGTCCTTCATTAGATGGTCTAATAGTCCTTCATTAGATGGTCTAATAGTCCTTCATTAGATGGTCTAACAGTCCTTCATTAGATGGTCTAACAGTCCTTCATTAGATGGTCTAATAGTCCTTCATTAGATGGTCTAACAGTCCTTCATTAGATGGTCTAATAGTCCTTCATTAGATGGTCTAACAGTCCTTCATTAGATGATCTAATAGTCCTTCATTAGATGGTCTAACAGTCCTTCATTAGATGGTCTAATAGTCCTTCATTAGATGGTCTAACAGTCCTTCATTAGATGGTCTAATAGTCCTTCATTAGATGGTCTAATAGTCCTTCATTAGATGATCTAATAGTCCTTCATTAGATGGTCAAATAGTCCTTCATTAGATGGTCTAACAGTCCTTCATTAGATGGTCTAATAGATTAGATGGTCTAACAGTCCTTCATTAGATGGTCTAACAGTCCTTCATTAGATGGTCTAACAGTCCTTCATTAGATGGTCTAATAGTCCTTCATTAGATGGTCTAAAAGTCCTTCATTAGATGGTCTAACAGTCCTTCATTAGATGGTCTAATAGATTAGATGGTCTAATAGATTAGATGGTCTAATAGTCCTTCATTAGATGGTCTAACAGTCCTTCATTAGATGGTCCAATAGTCCTTCATTAGATGGTCTAATAGATTAGATGGTCTAATACTCCTTCATTAGATGGTCTAACAGTCCTTCATTAGATGGTCTAATAGATTAGATGGTCTAATAGTCCTTCATTAGATGGTCTAACAGTCCTTCATTAGATTGTCTAATAGTCCTTCATTAGATGGTTTAATAGTCCTTCATTAGATGGTCTAACAGTCCTTCATTAGATGGTCTAATAGTCCTTCATTAGATGGTCTAACAGTCCTTCATTAGATGGTCTAATAGATTAGATGGTCTAACAGTCCTTCATTAGATGGTCTAACAGTCCGTCATTAGATGATCTAATAGTCCTTCATTAGATGATCTAATAGTCCTTCATTAGATGGTCTAATAGTCCTTCATTAGATGGTCTAATAGTCCTTCATTAGATGGTCTAACAGTCCTTCATCAGATGGTCTAACAGTCCTTCATCAGATGGTCTAACAGTCCTTCATTAGATGGTCTAATAGTCCTTCATCAGATGGTCTAACAGTCCTTCATCAGATGGTCTAACAGTCCTTCATTAGATGGTCTAACAGTCCTTCATTAGATGGTCTAATAGTCCTTCTAATGAAGGACTGTTAGACCATCTAATGAAGGACTGTTAGACCATCTAATGAAGGACTGTTAGACCATCTAATGAAGGACTGTTAGACCATCTAATGAAGGACTGTTAGACCATCTAATGAAGGACTATTAGACCATCATTAGATGGTCTAACAGTCCTTCATTAGATGGTCTATTAGATGATCTAATAGTCCTTCATTAGATGGTCTAATAGTCCTTCATTAGATGGTCTAACAGTCCTTCATTAGATGGTCTAATAGTCCTTCATTAGATGGTCTAATAGTCCTTCATTAGATGGTCTAACAGTCCTCCATTAGATGGTCTAACAGTCCTCCATTAGATGGTGTAACAGTCCTTCATTAGATGATCTAACAGTCCTTCATTAGATGGTCTAACAGTCCTTCATTAGATGATCTAACAGTCCTTCATTAGATGGTCTAACAGTCCTTCATTAGATGGTCTAACAGTCCTTCATTAGATGGTCTAATAGTCCTTCATTAGATGGTCTAACAGTCCTTCATTAGATGATCTAATAGTCCTTCATTAGATGGTCTAATAGTCCTTCATTAGATGGTCTAACAGTCCTTCATTAGATGGTCTAACAGTCCTTCATTAGATGGTCTAACAGTGCTTCATTAGATGATCTAATAGTCCTTCATTAGATGATCTAATAGTCCTTCATTAGATGGTCTAATAGTCCTTCATTAGATGGTCTAATAGTCCTTCATTAGATGGTCTAACAGTCCTTCATCAGATGGTCTAACAGTCCTTCATCAGATGGTCTAACAGTCCTTCATTAGATGGTCTAATAGTCCTTCATCAGATGGTCTAACAGTCCTTCATCAGATGGTCTAACAGTCCTTCATTAGATGGTCTAACAGTCCTTCATTAGATGGTCTAATAGTCCTTCTAATGAAGGACTGTTAGACCATCTAATGAAGGACTGTTAGACCATCTAATGAAGGACTGTTAGACCATCTAATGAAGGACTGTTAGACCATCTAATGAAGGACTATTAGACCATCATTAGATGGTCTAACAGTCCTTCATTAGATGGTCTATTAGATGATCTAATAGTCCTTCATTAGATGGTCTAACAGTCCTTCATTAGATGGTCTAATAGTCCTTCATTAGATGATCTAATAGTCCTTCATTAGATGATCTAATAGTCCTTCATTAGATGGTCTAATAGTCCTTCATTAGATGGTCGAACAGTCCTTCATTAGATGGTCTAACAGTCCTTCATTAGATGGTCTGACAGTCCTTCATTAGATGGTCTAATAGATTAGATGGTCTAACAGTCCTTCATTAGATGGTCTAACAGTCCTTCATTAGATGATCTGACAGTCCTTCATTAGATGGTCTGACAGTCCTTCATTAGATGATCTAATAGTCCTTCATTAGATGGTCTAATAGCCCTTCATTAGATGGTCTAACAGTCCTTCATTAGATGGTCTAATAGATTAGATGGTCTAATAGTCCTTCATTAGATGGTCTAATAGTCCTTCATTAGATGGTCTAATAGTCCTTCATTAGATGGTCTAACAGTCCTTCATTAGATGGTCTAATAGATTAGATGGTCTAATAGTCCTTCATTAGATGGTCTAACAGTCATTCATTAGATGGTCTAATAGTCCCTCATTAGATGGTCTAACAGTCCTTCATTAGATGGTCTAACAGTCCTCCATTAGATGGTCTAACAGTCCTTCATTAGATGGTCTAACAGTCCTTCATTAGATGGTCTAACAGTCCTTCATTAGATGGTCTAACAGTCCTTCATTAGATGGTCTAATAGTCCTTCATTAGATGGTCTAACAGTCCTTCATTAGATGGTCTAATAGTCCTTCATTAGATGGTCTAACAGTCCTCCATTAGATGGTCTAACAGTCCTTCATTAGATGGTCTAACAGTCCTTCATTAGATGGTCTAACAGTCCTTCATTAGATGGTCTAACAGTCCGTCATTAGATGATCTAATAGTCCTTCATTAGATGATCTAATAGTCCTTCATTAGATGGTCTAATAGTCCTTCATTAGATGGTCTAATAGTCCTTCATTAGATGGTCTAACAGTCCTTCATCAGATGGTCTAACAGTCCTTCATCAGATGGTCTAACAGTCCTTCATTAGATGGTCTAATAGTCCTTCATCAGATGGTCTAACAGTCCTTCATCAGATGGTCTAACAGTCCTTCATTAGGTGGTCTAACAGTCCTTCATTAGATGGTCTAATAGTCCTTCTAATGAAGGACTGTTAGACCATCTAATGAAGGACTGTTAGACCATCTAATGAAGGACTGTTAGACCATCTAATGAAGGACTGTTAGACCATCTAATGAAGGACTATTAGACCATCATTAGATGGTCTAACAGTCCTTCATTAGATGGTCTATTAGATGATCTAATAGTCCTTCATTAGATGGTCTAATAGTCCTTCATTAGATGGTCTAACAGTCCTTCATTAGATGGTCTAATAGTCCTTCATTAGATGGTCTAATAGTCCTTCATTAGATGGTCTAACAGTCCTCCATTAGATGGTCTAACAGTCCTCCATTAGATGGTGTAACAGTCCTTCATTAGATGATCTAACAGTCCTTCATTAGATGGTCTAACAGTCCTTCATTAGATGATCTAACAGTCCTTCATTAGATGGTCTAACAGTCCTTCATTAGATGGTCTAACAGTCCTTCATTAGATGCTCTAATAGTCCTTCATTAGATGGTCTAACAGTCCTTCATTAGATGATCTAATAGTCCTTCATTAGATGGTCTAATAGTCCTTCATTAGATGGTCTAACAGTCCTTCATTAGATGGTCTAACAGTCCTTCATTAGATGGTCTAACAGTCCTTCATTAGATGATCTAATAGTCCTTCATTAGATGATCTAATAGTCCTTCATTAGATGGTCTAACAGTCCTTCATCAGATGGTCTAACAGTCCTTCATCAGATGGTCTAACAGTCCTTCATTAGATGGTCTAATAGTCCTTCATCAGATGGTCTAACAGTCCTTCATCAGATGGTCTAACAGTCCTTCATTAGATGGTCTAACAGTCCTTCATTAGATGGTCTAATAGTCCTTCTAATGAAGGACTGTTAGACCATCTAATGAAGGACTGTTAGACCATCTAATGAAGGACTGTTAGACCATCTAATGAAGGACTGTTAGACCATCTAATGAAGGACTATTAGACCATCATTACATGGTCTAACAGTCCTTCATTAGATGGTCTATTAGATGATCTAATAGTCCTTCATTAGATGGTCTAACAGTCCTTCATTAGATGGTCTAATAGTCCTTCATTAGATGATCTAATAGTCCTTCATTAGATGATCTAATAGTCCTTCATTAGATGGTCTAATAGTCCTTCATTAGATGGTCGAACAGTCCTTCATTAGATGGTCTAACAGTCCTTCATTAGATGGTCTGACAGTCCTTCATTAGATGGTCTAATAGATTAGATGGTCTAACAGTCCTTCATTAGATGGTCTAACAGTCCTTCATTAGATGATCTGACAGTCCTTCATTAGATGGTCTGACAGTCCTTCATTAGATGATCTAATAGTCCTTCATTAGATGGTCTAATAGCCCTTCATTAGATGGTCTAACAGTCCTTCATTAGATGGTCTAATAGATTAGATGGTCTAATAGTCCTTCATTAGATGGTCTAATAGTCCTTCATTAGATGGTCTAATAGTCCTTCATTAGATGGTCTAACAGTCCTTCATTAGATGGTCTAATAGATTAGATGGTCTAATAGTCCTTCATTAGATGGTCTAACAGTCATTCATTAGATGGTCTAATAGTCCCTCATTAGATGGTCTAACAGTCCTTCATTAGATGGTCTAACAGTCCTCCATTAGATGGTCTAACAGTCCTTCATTAGATGGTCTAACAGTCCTTCATTAGATGGTCTAACAGTCCTTCGTTAGATGGTCTAACAGTCCTTCATTAGATGGTCTAATAGTCCTTCATTAGATGGTCTAACAGTCCTTCATTAGATGGTCTAATAGTCCTTCATTAGATGGTCTAACAGTCCTCCATTAGATGGTCTAACAGTCCTTCATTAGATGGTCTAACAGTCCTTCATTAGATGGTCTAACAGTCCTTCATTAGATGGTCTAACAGTCCGTCATTAGATGATCTAATAGTCCTTCATTAGATGATCTAATAGTCCTTCATTAGATGGTCTAATAGTCCTTCATTAGATGGTCTAATAGTCCTTCATTAGATGGTCTAACAGTCCTTCATCAGATGGTCTAACAGTCCTTCATCAGATGGTCTAACAGTCCTTCATTAGATGGTCTAATAGTCCTTCATCAGATGGTCTAACAGTCCTTCATCAGATGGTCTAACAGTCCTTCATTAGGTGGTCTAACAGTCCTTCATTAGATGGTCTAATAGTCCTTCTAATGAAGGACTGTTAGACCATCTAATGAAGGACTGTTAGACCATCTAATGAAGGACTGTTAGACCATCTAATGAAGGACTGTTAGACCATCTAATGAAGGACTATTAGACCATCATTAGATGGTCTAACAGTCCTTCATTAGATGGTCTATTAGATGATCTAATAGTCCTTCATTAGATGGTCTAATAGTCCTTCATTAGATGGTCTAACAGTCCTTCATTAGATGGTCTAATAGTCCTTCATTAGATGGTCTAATAGTCCTTCATTAGATGGTCTAACAGTCCTCCATTAGATGGTCTAACAGTCCTCCATTAGATGGTGTAACAGTCCTTCATTAGATGATCTAACAGTCCTTCATTAGATGGTCTAACAGTCCTTCATTAGATGATCTAACAGTCCTTCATTAGATGGTCTAACAGTCCTTCATTAGATGGTCTAACAGTCCTTCATTAGATGCTCTAATAGTCCTTCATTAGATGGTCTAACAGTCCTTCATTAGATGATCTAATAGTCCTTCATTAGATGGTCTAATAGTCCTTCATTAGATGGTCTAACAGTCCTTCATTAGATGGTCTAACAGTCCTTCATTAGATGGTCTAACAGTCCTTCATTAGATGATCTAATAGTCCTTCATTAGATGATCTAATAGTCCTTCATTAGATGGTCTAATAGTCCTTCATTAGATGGTCTAATAGTCCTTCATTAGATGGTCTAACAGTCCTTCATTAGATGGTCTGACAGTCCTTCATTAGATGGTCTAATAGATTAGATGGTCTAACAGTCCTTCATTAGATGGTCTAATAGTCCTTCATTAGATGATCTAATAGTCCTTCATTAGATGATCTAATAGTCCTTCATTAGATGGTCTAATAGTCCTTCATTAGATGGTCGAACAGTCCTTCATTAGATGGTCTAACAGTCCTTCATTAGATGGTCTGACAGTCCTTCATTAGATGGTCTAATAGATTAGATGGTCTAACAGTCCTTCATTAGATGGTCTAACAGTCCTTCATTAGATGATCTGACAGTCCTTCATTAGATGGTCTGACAGTCCTTCATTAGATGATCTAATAGTCCTTCATTAGATGGTCTAATAGCCCTTCATTAGATGGTCTAACAGTCCTTCATTAGATGGTCTAATAGATTAGATGGTCTAATAGTCCTTCATTAGATGGTCTAATAGTCCTTCATTAGATGGTCTAATAGTCCTTCATTAGATGGTCTAACAGTCCTTCATTAGATGGTCTAATAGATTAGATGGTCTAATAGTCCTTCATTAGATGGTCTAACAGTCATTCATTAGATGGTCTAATAGTCCCTCATTAGATGGTCTAACAGTCCTTCATTAGATGGTCTAACAGTCCTCCATTAGATGGTCTAACAGTCCTTCATTAGATGGTCTAACAGTCCTTCATTAGATGGTCTAACAGTCCTTCATTAGATGGTCTAACAGTCCTTCATTAGATGGTCTAACAGTCCTTCATTAGATGGTCTAATAGTCCTTCATTAGATGGTCTAACAGTCCTTCATTAGATGGTCTAATAGTCCTTCATTAGATGGTCTAACAGTCCTCCATTAGATGGTCTAACAGTCCTTCATTAGATGGTCTAACAGTCCTTCATTAGATGGTCTAACAGTCCTTCATTAGATGGTCTAACAGTCCGTCATTAGATGATCTAATAGTCCTTCATTAGATGATCTAATAGTCCTTCATTAGATGGTCTAATAGTCCTTCATTAGATGGTCTAATAGTCCTTCATTAGATGGTCTAACAGTCCTTCATCAGATGGTCTAACAGTCCTTCATCAGATGGTCTAACAGTCCTTCATTAGATGGTCTAATAGTCCTTCATCAGATGGTCTAACAGTCCTTCATCAGATGGTCTAACAGTCCTTCATTAGATGGTCTAACAGTCCTTCATTAGATGGTCTAATAGTCCTTCTAATGAAGGACTGTTAGACCATCTAATGAAGGACTGTTAGACCATCTAATGAAGGACTGTTAGACCATCTAATGAAGGACTGTTAGACCATCTAATGAAGGACTATTAGACCATCATTAGATGGTCTAACAGTCCTTCATTAGATGGTCTATTAGATGATCTAATAGTCCTTCATTAGATGGTCTAATAGTCCTTCATTAGATGGTCTAACAGTCCTTCATTAGATGGTCTAATAGTCCTTCATTAGATGGTCTAATAGTCCTTCATTAGATGGTCTAACAGTCCTCCATTAGATGGTCTAACAGTCCTCCATTAGATGGTGTAACAGTCCTTCATTAGATGATCTAACAGTCCTTCATTAGATGGTCTAACACTCCTTCATTAGATGATCTAACAGTCCTTCATTAGATGGTCTAACAGTCCTTCATTAGATGGTCTAACAGTCCTTCATTAGATGGTCTAATAGTCCTTCATTAGATGGTCTAACAGTCCTTCATTAGATGATCTAATAGTCCTTCATTAGATGGTCTAATAGTCCTTCATTAGATGGTCTAACAGTCCTTCATTAGATGGTCTAACAGTCCTTCATTAGATGGTCTAACAGTCCTTCATTAGATGATCTAATAGTCCTTCATTAGATGATCTAATAGTCCTTCATTAGATGGTCTAATAGTCCTTCATTAGATGGTCTAATAGTCCTTCATTAGATGGTCTAACAGTCCTTCATCAGATGGTCTAACAGTCCTTCATCAGATGGTCTAACAGTCCTTCATTAGATGGTCTAATAGTCCTTCATCAGATGGTCTAACAGTCCTTCATCAGATGGTCTAACAGTCCTTCATTAGATGGTCTAACAGTCCTTCATTAGATGGTCTAATAGTCCTTCTAATGAAGGACTGTTAGACCATCTAATGAAGGACTGTTAGACCATCTAATGAAGGACTGTTAGACCATCTAATGAAGGACTGTTAGACCATCTAATGAAGGACTGTTAGACCATCTAATGAAGGACTATTAGACCATCATTAGATGGTCTAACAGTCCTTCATTAGATGGTCTATTAGATGATCTAATAGTCCTTCATTAGATGGTCTAACAGTCCTTCATTAGATGGTCTAATAGTCCTTCATTAGATGATCTAATAGTCCTTCATTAGATGATCTAATAGTCCTTCATTAGATGGTCTAATAGTCCTTCATTAGATGGTCGAACAGTCCTTCATTAGATGGTCTAACAGTCCTTCATTAGATGGTCTGACAGTCCTTCATTAGATGGTCTAATAGATTAGATGGTCTAACAGTCCTTCATTAGATGGTCTAACAGTCCTTCATTAGATGATCTGACAGTCCTTCATTAGATGATCTAATAGTCCTTCATTAGATGGTCTAATAGCCCTTCATTAGATGGTCTAACAGTCCTTCATTAGATGGTCTAATAGATTAGATGGTCTAATAGTCCTTCATTAGATGGTCTAATAGTCCTTCATTAGATGGTCTAATAGTCCTTCATTAGATGGTCTAACAGTCCTTCATTAGATGGTCTAATAGATTAGATGGTCTAATAGTCCTTCATTAGATGGTCTAACAGTCATTCATTAGATGGTCTAATAGTCCCTCATTAGATGGTCTAACAGTCCTTCATTAGATGGTCTAACAGTCCTCCATTAGATGGTCTAACAGTCCTTCATTAGATGGTCTAACAGTCCTTCATTAGATGGTCTAACAGTCCTTCATTAGATGGTCTAACAGTCCTTCATTAGATGGTCTAACAGTCCTTCATTAGATGGTCTAATAGTCCTTCATTAGATGGTCTAACAGTCCTTCATTAGATGGTCTAATAGTCCTTCATTAGATGGTCTAACAGTCCTCCATTAGATGGTCTAACAGTCCTTCATTAGATGGTCTAATAGTCCTTCATTAGATGGTCTAATAGTCCTTCATTAGATGGTCTAACAGTCCTTCATTAGATGGTCTAACAGTCCTTCATTAGATGGTCTAATAGTCCTTCATTAGATGGTCTAACAGTCCTTCATTAGATGGTCTAATAGTCCTTCATTAGATGGTCTAACAGTCCTTCATTAGATGATCTAATAGTCCTTCATTAGATGTTCTAACAGTCCTTCATTAGATGGTCTAATAGTCCTTCATTAGATGGTCTAATAGTCCTTCATTAGATGATCTAATAGTCCTTCATTAGATGGTCTAATAGTCCTTCATTAGATGGTCTAACAGTCCTTCATTAGATGGTCAAATAGTCCTTCATTAGATGGTCTAACAGTCCTTCATTAGATGGTCTAATAGATTAGATGGTCTAATAGTCCTTCATTAGATGGTCTAACAGTCATTCATTAGATGGTCTAATAGTCCCTCATTAGATGGTCTAACAGTCCTTCATTAGATGGTCTAACAGTCCTCCATTAGATGGTCTAACTGTCCTTCATTAGATGATCTAATAGTCCTTCATTAGATGGTCTAATAGTCCTTCATTAGATGGTCTAACAGTCCTTCATTAGATGGTCTAACAGTCCTTCATTAGAGGGTCTAATAGTCCTTCATTAGATGATCTAACAGTCCTTCATTAGATGGTCTAATAGTCCTTCATTAGATGGTCTAACAGTCCTTCATTAGATGATCTAACAGTCCTTCATTAGATGGTCTAACAGTCCTTCATTAGATGATCTAACAGTCCTTCATTAGATGGTCTAATAGTCCTTCATTAGATGGTCTAACAGTCCTTCATTAGATGATCTAATAGTCCTTCATTAGATGGTCTAATAGTCCTTCATTAGATGGTCTAATAGTCCTTCATTAGATGGTCTAATAGTCCTTCATTAGATGGTCTAATAGTCCTTCATTAGATGGTCTAATAGTCCTTCATTAGATGGTCTAATAGTCCTTCAGTAGATGGTCTAATAGTCCTTCATTAGATGGTCAAATAGTCCTTCATTAGATGGTCTAACAGTCCTTCATTAGATGGTCTAATAGTCCTTCATTAGATGGTCTAACAGTCCTTCATGAGATGGTCTAACAGTCCTTCATTAGATGGTCTAACAGTCCTTCATTAGATGATCTAATAGTCCTTCATTAGATGGTCTAACAGTCCTTAATTAGATGGTCTAACAGTCCTTCATTAGATGGTCTAATAGTCCTTCATTAGATGATCTAATAGTCCTTCATTAGATGGTCTAATAGTCCTTCATTAGATGGTCTATAAGTCCTTTATTAGATGGTCTAATAGTCCTTCATTAGATGGTCTAATAGTCCTTCATTAGATGGTCTAACAGTCCTTCATTAGATGGTCTAATAGTCCTTCATTAGATGGTCTAATAGTCCTTCATTGGATGGTCTAACAGTCCTTCATTATATGGTCTAATAGTCCTTCATTAGATGGTCTAACAGTCCTTCATTAGATGGTCTAACAGTCCTTCATTAGATGGTCTAATAGTCCTTCATTAGATGGTCTAACAGTCCTTCATTAGATGGTCTAATAGTCCTTCATTAGATGGTCTAATAGTCCTTCATTAGATGGTCTAATAGTCCTTCATTAGATGGTCTAATTTTACTCTTTTACTCTTTAATAGCTTGCAGTTATTATAAAGTGTTACCATGTATTTTGACAAACAGTTCATCTATGCATAAGTAACTGACACATATTTGGTCAAAGGTCATTGAAACCTTGTGATATCAAAGCATGTAACAAAGAGTATAAATGTTTTTACCTCCTGAATGTGATGCGGGAGATGAACATTTGGGTAGAAGATGCTCTTTAAGGACTTGAACACCTTGTAAAAGCTAAACCACACCAGCAGCGCCAGCAGGAAGCAAAACCCCAGCGACAACAGGAAGTACAGGCATATCTGCCAGTATGGAGTCAGTCCTGCAATCACACACAGCATTCAATCTCTACACGTCTCACACTCATTCATCTGGGCTGGACTAGCCATGACATCTGAACCATACATTCTGCCTTATGTAACATGATCCATAAATGGTAGGTTATAAATGTCATAGATTTTGCTGAATAACCATATAAATTATGTAGCTCAAGAGAATTACATTTATTAAATGATTGATGTTTCCCAGAATGGCAGCCTTTACTAGGTAAAGTTGCTTCAGGTTAAGGTGCAGCGAGGGGTAAAGTGTGTCACTAAAGCACCATAGAATAGTGAATAGTTAGTGAAGTTACATTTATTTCTGTGTCATGCCAAGACAGCACAAACTTATTTTACAAACATCTTCCGGTTGCATATACAAATACTTCGGAGAAATACATGAATACAAATATATACATACACACATTTATACACACACACACACACACACACACACACACACACACACACACACACACACACACACACACACACACACACACACACACACACACACACACACACACACACACACAGCATATACAAACAAATCCTCATCTACAAATCATTTTGATAAAGAGCTTTTTTCCTCTTCTCCCAGGCTTTCTCAGGATAGTTGGCTAAGTTATATGTTTCACATGTGAACAGCCATCTCAATCTTTGAGCATCATCCATATTTACCAAATCAATCTCTGATTTTTGCTTTGATATCGCTACCTAGATCCAACTTTGCGAATCCCGGCTACTAGCCTTTTAGCCCGCTAGCATTTCACGCGTGGCCTCGCGCCTATCGACCGTCGGATTTTACACCCGTTTCACTGAAAGGATACGGGTTATATCCAGCATTCCAGTCCTAAATTAGTAGTGATATTGGTAGTATCACTACTAATTTACTGTTCATCTGTTATAATGGCGAACATATCGGATGTGTGTCTAACGTTACCTCTGAGTGCAGGTGAGGACACATTGGAGCTGATTTCGGTACGATTGGAGCTGGAATCGGTGGAGAAGCAGATCTGTGGTCTGCTAGAGAGGCAAGCGGAGCTGCGGGATCGGCGATCAGCGCTTGAATCGTCACGCGTCGATGCTCACAAGTCAGTGGTTAGTAACTTTTTGACTCCGACTTCGTCTACTCCGTGCGTTTCTCTGCCCAGGAGGACGCGATCATCTCTGGCTTCATTCACTCCGGCACCGACACAAAGCCATGGACCCTGGGTGATCCCTCAGCGGAAGACACAAGCCAGGACCAGAGCAAGAACCTCTCCACCCCTCCCGGTCTTCGAGATCTCCACCCGGAACCGCTTCTCCCCTCTTCGCGAGTCGGAACGTGACGACGCCGTGATCATCGCCACTTCCATGGTCCGTCATGTCCGCGCTACCTCAGGTAAGGGTAAGGTGTGCACTCACTGCTTTCCTGGTGCTCGTGTTCTAGATGTCGCTGCACATGTTCCCGAGATCCTGAACGGTGACGAGCGCGTCGGAGCTGTGGTGCTGCACGCGGGAACGAACGACATCCGGCTGCGGCAGACGGAGGTTCTGAAGAAGGACTACAGGAGCCTGATCGAGACGGTACGCAGCACAGCGCCTGAGGCAACGATCATCGTGTCTGGACCGCTTCCCACGTACCGACTAGGACAAGAAAGGTTCAGTAGACTATTTGCTCTAAATGAATGGTTAATGTCATGGTGTAATGAACAGAAACTGCTCTTTGTAAATAATTGGAATCTGTTCTGGGAGCGACCTAGGCTCTACCGTGCTGATGGCCTGCACCCCAGCAGAATCGGAGCGGCTGTGCTGTCGGACAACATCTCCAAGACGTTACACACCATCTGACTAGTAAGTCAAAGTCCAAATCACAATCTCTGCTGTCCCAACTTAATTGATACAAGTAGTGTAGAACATTATATAGAAACTGTGTCTATTCCTCGTTTAGTGAGGCCAAACAATAAATCTAGTGTAGGATCTAGGAAAAATCTTATTGTAATTAAACCAGAAAATCTAAATATCAGTGAACAAAAACAATTTCTAAAACTAGGTCTTCTAAACATTAGTTGCTCACACCTAAGGCGGTTATTGTAAATGAAATGGTCACAGATAATAATTTCGATGTTCTGTGCCTTACTGAAACCTGGCTTAAACCAAATGATTATTTCGGTCTAAATGAGTCTACTCCACCAGGATACTGTTATAAGCATGAGCCCCGTCTGATCGGTCGTGGCGGCGGTGTTGCAACAATCTATAGAGATATCCTTAATGTTACTCAGAAAACAGGTCACAGGTTTAATTCGTTTGAAGTACTTGTGCTAAATGTTACGCTCTTAGATGTAAGAAAGAAATCCCTATTATCTCTAGCCTTGGCGACCGTATATAGACCTCCAGGGCCCTATGCTGATTTTCTAAAAGAGTTTGCAGACTTTCTCTCAGATCTATTGGTCAATGCCGATAAAGCAATAATTGTTGGAGATTTTAACATACACGTAGATAACACAAATGATGCGTTAGGGACTGCGTTTACAGATTTATTAAACTCATTTGGGGTCAAGCAAAACGTCAGTGGTCCCACTCATCGTCTAAATCATACACTAGATTTAATTATATCATATGGAACCAATCCAACCGATATAGATATTATACCGCAAAGTGACGATCTCACTGATCATTGTATGGTAACATGCATATTACGTACTGCTGAAATTTGCCATGTTGCGCCATGTTATCGACCAGGCAGAACAATCCTTCCAACCACTATAGATAGATTCACAAATAGCTTACCTGATCTATCTCAGCTGCTCAGTGAACCCCAACAAACAGATGAACTAGAGGAAATGACTAGCAGTTTGAGCACCATTTTCTCTAGTACATTAGATATTGTTGCACCAATTAGATTAAAAAAGGTTAGAGAGAAAACTAAAGCACCATGGTACAATAGTACTACACATGTTATCAAGAGAGAAACTCGTAACTTAGAGCGTAAATGGAAACAAACTAATTTAGAGGTCTTTAGAATCGCGTGGAAAGACAGTATGTCACGTTATAAAAAGGCTCTAAAAGCAGCCAGGGCTGAGCATCTCCGCAAACTAATAGAAAATAACCAAAATAATCCAAGGTTTTTATTTAACACCGTGGCTAGACTAACAAATAAACAGACATCACCAGAGCAAAATATTCCGTTACAGTATAGTTGTAATGATTTTATGAATTACTTCAATGAGAAAATAGAAAGCATCCGAAATACAATTGTAAATGTACAATCCTCTATGGTGTCTTATGATTCAGCCTCAATTATCGCTCCTCAAGAACAACTACAACGCTTTACAACTATAGGACAGGAAGAGCTAAATAAACTTATCTTTGCAGCGAAACCAACAACATGTTTATTAGATCCAATACCCACTAAACTACTGAAAGAAGTGTTACCTGTAGTGGAAGAGCCTCTTCTCAATATTATTAACTCGTCTTTATCTTTAGGTCATGTTCCAAAAATATTCAAGCTGGCAGTAATAAAACCTATTATTAATAAGAAACCGCAATTAGATCAAAATAACTCAGCAAATTACAGACCCATTTCAAATCTTCCATTTATGTCTAAAATACTAGAAATAATTGTGTCCGCTCAATTGTGCTCTTTCCTGCAAGAAAATGAGATATATGAAAAATTTCAGTCAGGATTCAGACCACATCATAGCACAGAAACCGCGCTAGTTAAAATTACAAATGATTTACTCTTAGCTTCTGACCAAGGCTGTATCTCAATACTAGTTCTACTCGATCTTAGCGCTGTAGATCATAAAATACTCTTGGATCGACTACAAAACTACACTGGTGTTCAGGGACAGGCATTAAGCTGGTTTAGATCGTACTTATCGGACCGTTATCATTTTGTCTGTTTAAATGGTGAAAAATCGAAGATAACGTCAGTAGACTATGGAGTGCCGCAAGGATCGGTGTTAGGCCCTCTGCTATTCTCAATATATATGTTGCCACTTGGTAATATTATAAGAAAACATGGAATTAATTTCCACTGCTATGCTGATGACACTCAATTATATATTTCATCACTACCAGATGAAAACACTAACTTATCTAAATTGACAGAGTGTCTTAAAGATATAAAATGCTGGATGACGTGTAATTTCCTGCTGTTAAATCCAGATAAAACGGAGGTATTACTTATTGGTCCAAAAAACTACCCACAAAACCTCGTACAATACAACTTTAATTTAGAAGGATGTCCTGTTACTTTATCCACTACAGTAAAAGACCTGGGTGTTATACTAGACCGCAACTTGTCTTTCGAAAATCATATTTCATATGTTACAAGAACTGCTTTTTTCCACCTTAGAAATATTGCTAAATTACGTAACATACTTTCTGTTTCTGATGCAGAAAAGTTAGTTCATGCATTCATGACCTCGAGACTAGATTACTGTAATGCTTTATTAGCTGGTTGTCCTACATCCTCAATAAACAAGCTACAGTTAGTGCAAAATGCAGCTGCTAGAGTTCTTACTAGGTCAAGAAAATATGATCATATAACACCGATTTTATCATCTCTACACTGGTTACCTATTAAGTTCCGTATCAATTACAAAGTACTATTACTGACCTATAAAGCCCTAAATGGTTTAGCTCCTGTGTATTTAATGGACCTTTTATCGCCCTACAATCCATCAAGTTCTTTAAGATCACTAAATTCTAGGCTTCTGGTCATTCCTAGGATATCTAAGTCCACTAAAGGAGGGAGGGCGTTCTCACATTTAGCTCCTAAACTCTGGAATAGCCTTCCTGATACTGTTCGTTGCTCAGACTCGCTCTCCCAGTTCAAAACTAGATTAAAGACGCATCTCTTCAGCCAAGCATTCACTTAATGCTTGCCTCTTATACTACTGTTGAATCAGATCGAATGCATTAATATTATGAACAGCAGCTACGCTAATTATTTCCCATCTGCTTTTCTGCTGTTATCTCGGGACGCTAGTCCCGAGGTAAATAGCGTTCTTCAGCTACAGTCTGTATCCAGCCTCTCACGGAGACTTCAGAGTCCCCAACACCTGCGATGAGATGACTAAACGCCTGTGAAGAGACGACTCAACGCCAGCGATATGTTATGCCCTAAATTAATACATGATGATTAACTAACTGTATTTTCTACGTACATTTCTGAAATGCACTTTCTGTAAAGCTGCTTTGAAACAATATGTATTGTGAAAAGCGCTATACAAATAAATTTGAATTGAATTGATTTGATTTGATCTTACAAAACAAACAAAAAAATCACGCTGTTCACAATAAAATGGACAGTAGAAAACAAAATGGAACTCATTTTCTATATCATTCAAACAACACATGGGACAGATCCGTTTTTCCTCTTCTAAATTAACATATCGTCCTGTTTCAACAGTCAAAGGTTAAACACCAGATCTCACTTGAGCACACAGAGATCTTTGCCTTTTTGACAAGTTATATACAACAATTCTCTGTGCCATATTCCGGTTTTATCCTCACAAAAATACGCAATTTTGGCTTAGCCCATATATCCTCAGCCCACTGCTCTTTATCTTTAACAAAGACAGATTATTTAAACAAACCAATATTCAGCTTTTCATGATTAGAAAACAACTCACCAAACCCATATTTACATATATCTTTAGACCAAGGACCAAGATTGTGTTTATATTTTCCTCGTCAACCTACTTGTGTCCATATCTAATAAACGATTCCATAACTGGGCCATACATATCTTCCAACGAGCCTCACACGATTCCCATCCCATGTCTCCCACTATCGCCGATGTTGGGGCATATTGGTGTACACCTAGAAAATATCTTATGGCACTATTTTGCACTAATTCACAATTAGATATGTTTCTAAGTCCTCTAATCCCCACAATATAATCAAGTATAGGGCACACACAAGCTTGAAACAGTTTAGAATAATTTTGAAAACTTATGTCTTTCAGATTCTTGCTTTTACCAATAATTCCTCCCAAAGCTCTACGTGCTGAATCAGCCAGAACCTTAACACCTTTTCCGAAATTCATATGTTCATCAATATAGAAACCTAGATATTTATATGAGTCTGCAAAGTTCAACTTGTGTGACCCAATTTAAAACTCATAGATGCTGCGAGCAGTTAAAGGTTTTCTAAAATGAATTATTTCTGTTTTCTTTCTATTGATAAACAGTCTCCATTTATTACACCAGTCATCAATACAGGAGAGCATCCGCTGCATATTATCTTCAGAGGGTGACAGTAAAACTATGGCATCCGCATACAGTAGAATACTTATTTCATTTCCACAGGTTACCCCGCAATTCAGTGATTTAATTTCCTTTGCCAAATCATTTATATAATAATAATAATAAACTTTATTTTATATAGCGCCTTTAAAAAGTATCTGAACTCCGCATGTGTGTGTGTGTGTGTGTGTGTGATGGATCAGCTGACCTTCGGTGTGTGTGCAGTGTGTGTCACTGAAGACACTTGTCTTCTTGTAGTCGTCACAGCGACTCTGAACTCTCACACAGTAACACGTCCATCGGTCCAGCTCAGACAGCGTCACCACATTATTCTTCGTCTTCAAGACTTTAGCCTTCTACACAGGCACAAGAAGAGAGGGAATGGGTTAGCTATAGCGGGAACGTTATACTTCACTCAGCAGTACCTTTATTATCTTAGTTATTGGTGGATTAATGGTCCAAAGATCCAGTGACATCCAGATATTCAGGCTTCTGGACCTCAGTGTTTGTGGAAATAGTTCTCAGGCATGTGATTGGCTAAGGAGAAAAAAGCAGGAAAATATACTGAGACCCCCCCCCCCACACACACACACGTCGATCAAACTGGTGGCGGATCTATATGGATAGTAAAGCAGGACCCATAACAACTTATTTGAACAAAAAAATACATTTTAATTTGTTTTACAGCTAGATGTGCAACATGCAACTTTTTTTGTACAGTATGACAAATAATTTATTCTATAAATAAATATAGGCTGATGATACACGGAGCCACTTTTAGAGCAATGGTGCTGGGCAATGTTGCTGTCAGTGGTAATGAGTAAAGATTACTACCGTACTACTCTTCCCCCACCACTCCGCCACCCGCCCTGACCGCTGCTATCCGTTCAAAACATAGTCAGACTTGCCAGCAATGTTGCTGGGCAAGAAGCTGGCAAAAAGTTGCCCTCGTGTATCATCAGCTTTAAAGAGTGCTGCTCTAGCTGTGTAGCCTAACCTTAAAGTTATTAGATTATTTTTAATGAATAAGAGACAGCAGTAAAGGTTGTCGCCTGTTTAAGACCTGGTGGCCTAACTGTTAAAGAAACAGTTATATTATTCAGGAAACTCAGATCAAACAGCCAGATCAGTCTTTGTCTATTGATAAACTGTAGGAATAAGATTAAGTTCAAGACACTTCAAGTCTGATGTGGGTGAGACGAGAGCGACCGCGACAGTTTCATGGGATCGTGCCCAGTAGTATACAGAATACGTTGCCATGGTTACCACTAGGGCTGTGACGGTATGGGATTTTTTCTTACCGCGGTGAAGAAGCAACAAATCTCGCGGTTTGGCGGTTAACCGACCCATCCCCCCATTTTTAAATATTAATAATGAACTGAATTATGCTAAACTTAAACAACCTTTTTTAATCATTATAAAGCAGTTTTCTTTATTATTAACAGCAAATTAACATTTATATTAAATTGTAAATAAAATAATTAACTATTAATTAGGCTAAACATAAACAACCTTTTTTTTAAAAGTGCAAAATAAAAGAGCAATAGTCTGAACAAGTGTTCGGCTGTTGGGCCGCTTAAGTGAATCGTCTAGTCCTGCTGCTTTATTTTTCGGTCTTCAGGTTTCGTGACAGGAAAAACCACAACAAACCACAAGGAAAACTACAACTACATTTGGATTATTAGACAATGTCGAAATAAAGTGACTCTGCAGAGTTTTGCATTCAAAGGCATGTAAAGGGAACCATTGACACAGAGAAGAAAGAGTTAACTCTTCACGTGTGCTCGCGCTCATGACCGCTACTGAACATCTGAACACAAACAACAATCAAATGCACATCGACGGATCTTCTGTCTGTTCTCCAAAATGTAATCAAATGTATATTTCTGCAAGCATGTTTAAACTGGTTAACAGTGTCTAAGGCAGGCAAAGGCATTTTTCAAGTCGAGTTCGCACGCCACTGCGCAATACACACACATTACCGCGGGGTGGGGTTCATTTCATAAACTGTGGACAAGCTTATTTAATGTAGCCTATAAATTAATGTATATGTCCAAAAACGGATAATGTTATACTTTGTAGTAAATGGTAAATGGACTGCATTTATATAGCGCTTTAACAGACCCAATGGCCACCAAAGCGCTTTACATATTGCCTCACATTCACCCATTCACTCACTCACTCATACACCGACGGCGGTGTCAGCCATGCAAGGCGCCATCCAGCTCGTCGGGAGCAGCTGGGGTTAGGTGTCTTGCTCATGGACACCTCGACACTTGGTCAGGTGGAACCGGGGATCGAACCACCAACCTTTCGGTTTGTAGACAACCTACATGAACCACCGAGCCACTGCCGCCCGATAGTAGTGCTATCGTCGCGTAATAATCTGTTTGGTTGTAAAATGTATTACCTGAATGAAATGAAATGGATTGTCTCGTCCTGTGGAATCATTCATTCACAGACAGCTTACGAAGATGTTCAACTAAGATCTTCATCGCTGGCAAAAATATGATGCATTTGCAGATTTGCTTTCACTAGACTGTACTGTAGGTCCACGGCCACTTCATCCAACGCTCTTGATGTTTTTAAATCTTCCTGTTACGACTCCGAGTCGAGTGTGAATTGAAAGCGCTTCAGTGATTCAGTGCGTGCAGGAAACTGAACAGATCATTCAAACTGATTCGCGAACCGATTTAGACAGATCTGCCAACTTGACGAAGTCTTTAAACAGAATCGACTCAAAAGAGTGATTCATTTGTGAATTGAGCATCGCTCATGTCCATAAAAAAGATACAGTGTGCTTGGAATAAACTACACATTTAACAACATGTATTGCATTAAAATAAAGTAACGAGAGGAACGTCGCCCAACGTAACGAAGTAAGAGGTACAGAAAACTTTCAGCAGAAAAAAAAAAACCGCGCGGTAGGCATCTCATTCATGCGATATTGCGGTGATGCGGTTATCGTCACACCCCTAGTTACCACCCATAGAGCACCTGGCGTTGACTCGCAGAGCGTTTGTCTGCCTGTTGGTAAATATATGAGGTAACGCAGAGCGACCCCGCGGATCCAAGCCGTCTGAAACGCCTTTACATAAAAACCCTGTCACAACCATACACAAGAAATTAATTTATAAGTTGCCAAAACCTTGAAAACGACTCATACATCATACAACGATTCATACAGCAAAGTTTTAAGGGTGGCTAGTAGTAGCTAACGTAGCTATCTTATTATTATATAGCTAGCAAATACAAGTAATGTTAATGCAGCTTAAACATCCTGCTATAGTAGCAAATCAATCAAAATCGATGATCTAATCAATCGACAACAAAGTCAAATTAGTAACTTATAGGTTATATATAGACACAAGCAATAATACATACCCAGATCATCCGATCCGGCGATGTTCTTGTCAACTGACAACGATACCACTGTAGCGCGAGAGCGACTGAGGTACGAAATTGAGCAGGTGAACAAGCTGAACGCAAATATGCCTTGTTGATAATTGGAAAGGAAGGAAAAAATCTGTATGCACGTCAGCCTGTTATGTCCTCATATCCTCTCCTTTTCACTCCGGCAGCTCTTGATCCCTTTATTATACTTTATATAAGTTGTTAGAACTACTTTATAATGACCATTAATGTATTATAACTTCTATGTTTCATATTATGTAATCGAAGCTATAGATTGTGAAATTAAACATTTTTTGTTCTTGGTGTTTTTGTTAGTTAGCTTGCATCAACAATTAAATTTCTATACAATAGCTGTCTGTCTTTTTGTAAAGCTGTGTGTACTGTGAAAAGCGCTATACAAATAAATATATTACTAGATGGGCGTTATAGGTGGGACTCATCTCTTCACCACACGGGAAGGGCTGCTGCTTTTGCATAGTTTGGAAAATGGAAGGATGATTGATTAAGCAGTGGCCCCATCTCCTGGCGAGATGTGGGAATTCATTCAGCGCACGACTCTCACAGTGCATTATAGGTATTCTCCAGCCGTTGAGCGTACATCAGTTGTACACTCGTTATTCCAGTGCATTGTAGGATTGAATGAGTGCACTTGATAACATCCACTATGGTTTCGGACGCTACTACAAATGTCTGTCCCCTCAAATGGTGCCCTATTTAAGGGTATAGGGGGCGATTTCGGACACAGCCCAAGAGAACCGCAGGCAGGTGTGTTTGATCAGGGCTGATCTCTGCAGGACACTAGAGAACCCCAGGCAGGTGTGTTTGATCAGGACTGATCTCTGCAGGACACTAGAGAACCCCAGGCAGGTGTGTTTGATCAGGGCTGATCTCTGCAGGACACTAGAGAACCCCAGGCAGGTGTGTTTGATCAGGACTGATCTCTGCAGGACACTAGAGAACCCCAGGCAGGTGTGTTTGATCAGGACTGATCTCTGCAGGACACTAGAGAACCCCAGGCAGGTGTGTTTGATCAGGACTGATCTCTGCAGGACACTAGAGAACCCCAGGCAGGTGTGTTTGATCAGGACTGATCTCTGCAGGACACTAGAGAACCCCAGGCAGGTGTGTTTGATCAGGACTGATCTCTGCAGGACACTAGAGAACCCCAGGCAGGTGTGTTTGATCAGGGCTGAACTCTGCAGGACACTAGAGATCCCCAGGCAGGTGTGTTTGATGAGGGCTGACCTCTGCAGGGCACTAGAGATCCCCAGGCAGGTGTGTTTGATCAGGACTGATCTCTGCAGGACACTAGAGAACCCCAGGCAGGTGTGTTTGATCAGGGCTGATCCCTGCATGACACTAGAGAACCCCAGGCAGGTGTGTTTGATCAGGACTGATCTCTGCAGGACACTAGAGAACCCTAGGCAGGTGTGTTTGATCAGGACTGATCTCTGCAGGACACTAGAGAACCCCAGGCAGGTGTGTTTGATCAGGGCTGACCTCTGCAGGGCACTAGAGATCCCCAGGCAGGTGTGTTTGATCAGGGCTGAACTCTGCAGGACACTAGAGAACCCCAGGGAGGTGTGTTTGATCAGGGCTGATCTCTGCAGGACACTAGAGATCCCCAGGCAGGTGTGTTTGATCAGGACTGAACTCTGCAGGACACTAGAGAACCCCAGGCAGGTGTGTTTGATCAGGACTGAACTCTGCAGGACACTAGAGATCCCCAGGCAGGTGTGTTTGATCAGGGCTGAACTCTGCAGGACACTAGAGAACCCCAGGCAGGTGTGTTTGATCAGGGCTGATCTCTGCAGGACACTAGAGATCCCCAGGCAGGTGTGTTTGATCAGGACTGAACTCTGCAGGACACTAGAGAACCCCAGGCAGGTGTGTTTGATCAGGGCTGAACTCTGCAGGACACTAGAGAACCCCAGGCAGGTGTGTTTGATCAGGGCTGATCTCAGCAGGACACTAGAGATCCCCAGGCAGGTGTGTTTGATCAGGACTGAACTCTGCAGGACACTAGAGAACCCCAGGCAGGTGTGTTTGATCAGGACTGATCTCTGCAGGACACTAGAGAACCCCAGGCAGGTGTGTTTGATCAGGACTGAACTCTGCAGGACTACTAGAGAACCCCAGGCAGGTGTGTTTGATCAGGGCTGATCTCTGCAGGACACTAGAGAACCCCAGGCAGGTGTGTTTGATCAGGGCTGATCTCTGCAGGACTACTAGAGAACCCCAGGCAGGTGTGTTTGATTAGGGCTGATCCCTGCAGGACACTAGAGAACCCCAGGCAGGTGTGTTTGATTAGGGCTGATCCCTGCAGGACACTAGAGATCCACAGGCAGGTGTGTTTGATTAGGGTTGAACTCTGCAGGACAGGGGCCCTCAGGGGCCAGAGTTGAGGACCGCTGATCTATGGAGTGCAACTGCTGGTCATTAGCACACAGATACCTGATAGCCTTCGGCCCGCTTCCAGTAGTGGATGAGGTAAGACATGTTTTCAGCCAGCGTCTTCATGGACTCGTTGGTGCTGCTCAGAGGGTCAGCGATGCTGATCTCCAGATCTCCTTTAACAGAGGTCAGCTTCACACTGGACGGAGGACCTAGATCAGCTAGAGAGGAGAAGGACAGAGCTGTGGTCACACTGCAGAATCAAGAGTCAAGGCCAGATTACAACAGACCAGTTTAATCACCCTCTTTATGTGGGCAGAAGTTGATGCTGGTCCAGTTGGAGAACTGCTGTGCTGTGTTGGCCCGCACACGCAGGAGATATAAGCCCAGGTAACTCAGTCCAGCATCAGTGAAATCACAGCGCCGCTCCAGAACATCAGCGCACACGGTCCTCCAGATCTGCTTATGAGCCGACTTATTGGAATAACCCTTCCTGTTGGAGGAAAGACCACATGAGTGACTCGATTCATCACTTGTAGCATCAAGTACAGCAGTCACTGACCCTGGACAGAGGGCTTTTGTTCTTCAAAATAATTCTACATTACACATTAATGTAGTATTTGTTGTACTGCCTTTAATTTATGCAAATTTTCATTTCTGCTTTAGAAAAATAAGTTTAAAAAAAATCTAGACAGATAACAATAATGAGAAATTTGGAAGAAAATAACATCAATATATAAAAATATTAAATCAAATCTCTTACAAGAATCTATTACGACCTGTGGTATTTCTGCTTTTGTTATCTGTAATTAGAAGATTGGCTCAATAACCTGAATAAACATGATGTTATGGATGAAAGCAGAGATACGTTGTTCTTACGAGAGATACTGTGCAGTGAAGGTGAGCGTCCTGTTGATGGCGCTCTGCTGATCGTCAGCCCAGTCCCAGCGCAGAACATACTGTGTGTTGAGACTCTGAACAGAGAGATTCTGAGGAGGGCTCCAGTCTGCAAGAGCTGGGAGAGACACACACACACACACACACACACACACACACACACACACACAAACGTTTAGTTAAGGTCGCATACAGGTTTTCACACGTCACATAGTACTTTTACAGTGTAAAAGTATAACGCTTCCTATAACACCTGATGTACTCGTTACATCATAAGAATGGCATCTACGCTTCTACGCTAGTCGTTAAGTTTAGTCAGCCGGATCCGAGCCGTATCCAGATCAGATGGAGGACCTGCCCCTAGACACGACCACAACGCATAATGTAATCAGCCGGATCCGGGCCATATCCAGATCAGATATTTTCCTGTTATCACTGTAAAGCTGCTTTGAAACAATCTGTATTGTAAAAAGCACTATATAAATAAAGGTGACTTGACTTGAAGTCTGGAGAGATTAAGCGAGAGATTAGCTCTCTGGAGAGATTAGCTCCAACCGTGTTTGTGTGATCGTTTCTGTGAGCGATTACCTTGATGTATGGTATTGCAGAAGCAGTCGTGTTTACTTTCACCTGGTTTAACCACTTTCACCTGGTTTGAGCATCTTACGTCACGGTTAAACTTAAACCTCGGTATGTATAGCTCATTTACAGCTACATCTTCTGGATGTTTTTATTGTACATTCAAGTTACAGTTAAACTTAATGTTAAATAAATTAACATTTCTTACACCATTGAGAAATCAACAATCAATACAAGTTTGTATGTTAGTCTGTTCTTTATGTTGGGCTCATCAGTCGCTCAGAACACTGATGGTCACAGACACACAGATCTACCTGTAATCTCAACGTCACACAGCAGATGAGTTTTTACTTTTATGAACTTTCCATTTACACCATTATTTATTCATTCAGAATGCGCACGAAAGCAAGAGGCGGGACTTATCGCGTGAACATCCAATCATAGCGCAGTGCCTCCGATCATGTGACTTTCCCCCATTCCTTCTCAATTACCCACAATGCACTCAGAGGAATGAGAGGCGCTGGTGTCACTGTACAGGCACTTAGAAAAGCCAATCATTTATGCAGTTATAATTGTCATATTTCTTAGTGTTTGCCTCATTTCTCATCCAGTTGTTTGAGGAGGCACTGGCTCTCTTCCTCCTCAGATAAACATCTAGAATCCTTCTACACACTCTTGCTTCTAAGACCTTTCCCTAGTTTATCTGGATTGCTCTGGGTTCCACTTGTAGGCGGAGTTTATAATGGGAAGGTTTGGCGGGAATGTGTGGGAAGAGGAGGAGCCAGGGGCAGGTCTAAGGGCGGAGCCAGGGCGGGTCTAGGGGCGGAGCCAGGGGTGGGTCTAGGGGGCCACCCTGAAATTTAATTTGCTACTGGCAATTTCAGCTTTCATTTCATCTTATTGAAAGAAGGATTTACTTTAGCCTTTAGAATAGGGATGCACGATAACAAGAAAATTGATAATCACGATTATTTTGCACAAAATTTAAAAAAAAAAATCACGATTTGATCACTGTTAGTTAAGAAAGTTTATTTCACTTGCTTTTTACAGAAAACACATTATAAACAGAACATAAATCCTGCAAGTCACTGTATTGAAACTTCTGATGAAAATGTTTAACTGTGAAAATGTGGGCCTCTTTTACATGCCAAATGGAAATAAAATAAATTAGAATAAAACTCGTATGTGAAAAACTAATTATTCAGTTTTTTTTCCTATCCTACGATAGGTTTACACGTAAGTATTTGTGCATACATGTTACAGGTTCTTGGCTAGAAACACAAGTCTGTCAACATGATCTGGCTTTAGGGAGGACCTAGGACATTCCCCGGCACTAAAGCTCTCTCTGAAGGAGAACTTGTGGCTGGTATGCACAAGTATTTCTTTGCCACTTTTGAAAGCCTTGGGTCGACCTTTTCATTTTCCTTCCACCATTTTAGTGGGTTACCCTCACTATCCAGGTTGCATGACTGTAAGTAAGTCTGCAGCTCACAAGCTACACTTAGTTCCTGGTTGTTAGGTGGCAAGGCTTGTTCAGCAGTTTTAAAGTATCTTTCTAGCATCATCTTTTTCTGTGGAGCGCATCCAGCTTCAGCATCCTCCTCAGTGTTTTCTTCTGGTGGTTCTGGGGAAGGCATCTACACTCATAAAAAACAAATTTAGGAGTCTCAAATCACTATATAGATCACAGTCCAGCACTTGTTTTTTTATTACCGTCACTGCCACAGTCTTCATCTCGGATTTCAGTCTGGCTTGTATTGATGTTTTGTTGTCTTCAGCGGTGTAACTCATCTTAAAACGTGGATCTACAGTAGATGCCAAGTCCAACAGAGCCTGGATTTGTGGGACTTTATTGCTCTTGACAGGTCAGTATCATCATCCTTAACTTTCAAGACTGACGAGTAGAAAAGATGAAGAACTGGCTTTACAAAAGACACGCTGACGTACTTCTCACCACACAGTGCATCTGTAAACCCAACTAGAAGCTTTAGGGACTTGTTGATCGCCTCTAGCACGATCATGTCCTGCCATGTTGGGATAAGATGCCGGGAGTTCTTGTCAGAGGCCAGGACATGAGCAATGGCCTTCTGCTGCTCAGTCCCTCTCCATCATGGCCTGACGTGATCCCGCCTCTGGGACTCAGCGAGCGAAGCTCCTTCCGCTGCTCAAACTCCCTCTTACGCTCCAGCTGTTGCAGAGACCCACGGCCCGGTCCATTCTTGGATCCTTCATAGCTTTCTCTGCAGAAAAACATTGTCAAGCCAAGGCATATGAAGTCTACAAGTAAAAATAGTAAAAGGCCCAAATGTGTTAATTTAAAATATTTTAGTTGTTTAACTAAGTACATTGACATTTTTTTGTTTGTTTGTTGCAAAACTTTTAAACAGAAATAAATCTTTGGTATTTTAACACTATTATATTTGTTAATATTAATGCATTGTGAAAACATGACCAAAAAACGAAAATGCTAAATTATGAACACTGATCCAGATTTATTTCTTATCATTAGCTCACGATACCTAATACATTTTAATGCTAACAAATAGAACATTATTATAATTTGACCATTTTTTTAAATGTTTACAAATTATGTACACCTACATGAGACCATTTATCAGTAAACACTGCCTTTTCCTAAATTCTGCTGGGTGCGCATACGCTCACATATAGTAGGTATTGTATGACGATTATCGCTCACTTTATCTTAAACTTTTAAATCTCTGTAATATTGGACTATTTGGTAGAATATGCTGAATGACGCTAGGTGTCGCTGTAATATCGAAAAATTACTAAGGGAATCTTTAAAGGAGCCGTATGTAAGAATGTGGCCAAAACTGGTACTGCAATCACTTTCAAATGACTGTAGAGTGGTGTATCCCCTCCCCCTCCTCCTGACTCGAGGTTGCCAGATACGCGGCAGGATCCAGCAGGAACGTAGGCTGCTACAAGAAGCTTTTTCTGTTAATTATGTTTATGCTTCAAATGAGAGATGTTTTGCAAAGTAATTATATATCGCAAAAATTTACTAATGGCGATTAGCCAAATATAATCGTAAAGATGTACGCTCGTATGTGACAGTACATTGTTAGAACATTAGCTGTTAGTCTAACTTGTAACGGTAGGTTTCTGTCATTAACTTAAGTACAAGCACAAGCACAAGCCTTTGTCACTGTGTGTAACCGATATCAAAGATACAGCTATTCATTTAGCTGACGCTATAAGTGAAAGCGACCAGCTGTATTTTTTAACTTACCCTGCAGTACACGTCCATAACGCTAAAATATGTGATGTGAAAGATTACGTGTCATTCTATTATTTTTGGCTGTAGAACTTGCATGATAAACAATAATGGGCGTGTTAATGTTGTTTTCTTCAGCGTCTCAGCATAATGACAGAGAAACGGGCTCTGATAATGCATTGCTAATGTTAGTAATGACGACTCGCCATTTTTATTACCCAAACAATTCCTTACCTTTTCAATTGGATGACCCACCTCCTCCATATGAGCTAACGTAACGTTACTTTGCACGAACATGCATAACTTTGTTCGACTGTCATGAATATTTGTAATGTCCATTTACATCAAGTACAAGTTAGCCAAACATATATGAATCTTACCTGTCCAGGAGAAAATTAGCAACGCTGGCGTCTGTACTTTTTCAGCCGTCTCCATCTTTCAAAGGCATCTCCTATACAGATCCTTGTTTTATTTCGGACTTTGTCACGAAGTATTTCGGATTCATAACAAGTTTTTTTTGGTTTCGCAACGTTAGACATTTTTTTTATCCGATTCCGAAACGTTTGTAGCTGCAGCTGTGGTAACTAGCAGAGCTGGCAACCCGGATGCCGCAACACTACTGACTTCGTGATTGGTAGATAGGTGGAGGGTGGCGCATCAGACCAAAACACAACATGACAACATCAACATCAGTTGAGGGCTGCAACTTCACTTTTTAAATGACAATATCCTGGCCGGACTACTGTTGTCAGTGATATAAGTATTTGAAATTAACATGATTTCTTAATGTCTAGTGACATATCAGGGCCATTTTATGATTAATTGAAATAAATTTCTTACATACAGCTCCTTTAAAATGTGTGAAATAGTTACACTATATTAAAGGAAAATGTTAAAACAACTTAACAATAGCTAAATGAAGTCTATGTCCAAAGCAAAGTAGCCTCGTGCGGTTATTCAGAGATGATCATATTAGCTTGTTGTCCGTTGTAATGCAGACGAGCGTTTCCTCAAGCAAACCCCAAAATCGCTTCTTTGAGGCCGTTGCAATAGGAAATAGTGGGAAAAATGAAGTTTGCAAAAGCTTGCTTTTCATTTCAAACTCGCAGTCAATAAAATGAAGTCAAGCTCAGACCCGCAGCTCTACTTGACCACACAGCCCAGGCACAGCAACGTCTGAGGAATAGTTGCGTGAGGCAATCCTTTTTTTAACCCCTTCATTGCTTACGGTGTTTATTGGACACACATCTTTGGCTAAATGAAACGTGATCGCCTCTGTTATTTCCGTGTCTTTGCGAGCAAAGTTATTGTTATTGTATATTCCCCGTTATTGTCGTCTGTGTTGTGGAAGGCTGGGGATTTTTTGTGGTTGCAGCTTTTTATGCCTTCAACTTTTGAAATTCTTGATATTGTACTTTATGGTGGCTTCTAAGGTGGTTGATGAGGTTTGTTGTGTTACCTTGCGACGTCTGCACGGCACAGGAGCAGTTTGCACAGGACTGGTACCTGATCAACACCGCTTTCACTGAACCCGACATACTTGTATGACCCTTTTTAGGAACTAACGAACGCACTTCTTCACCTTCATCTTGTTGCTCTGGCATTATGTTTGTTTCAGCTGAATGACTGCAAGCTTATCACGTAACGCCAACTTCTGCTACGCCACAAACGCACGCTTGAAATCTAAACCCCGTCACGTGAGGCATGTGACGCAGTTGATCATCCGTACACTCAGCCCATAAGAAAAACACACAATTTGCAATGTTTGTTTTGTGCTTGGATTTACACATTGATATTGCGATGATTATGGTTACCCTAATTAATCGTGGGAGGCAGATATCGTTATCGCGATTAAAATGTGATTAATCGTGCAGCCCTTCTTTCGTACGCGACGTGTTGATCACAGCGCTCAACTCTCACACACAGACACACTGAGAAACATCAGAACACACACACTGACAGGGTCACGCTCTTTAACGTGGCGTGTTCAAGCGTGATCCGATCATCTCTTCCTCCAACAGCTAATAAACACCATGAACATCAGAGATACACAACAACTGTTGTAGGTCACGTGACAATGCCATCATGATGTCCAGACTGCGTTCTGTATATATAAGACGTGTGTTTAACTAACCAACTCTGAGTGAACCGGTCAGGACACTACTAGTGTAGGAGTGTGTCAGGGTACTGCCATTCACCAGCAGCCTGAGCCCCTTCTGGCCACACAGAGACAGCACAACCGTTATTTATTCCTATTTTCCATATTATTAGGACACAAATAATACAATTTCATGATTTTTTTTTTAAAATATGACTTTTTTAATTTTAATGTTTGCATCCCCTTTGGGGGTTTAAATGCAGGAATAAAAACAGAATGCTTGTTTGGCAATGTGTATTACAATATTTTTTAAAACATTTATTCACTTCATTATTCTTTGTAAAATTCTGTTGAACAATGGGTAAGTGTACCCATTAAGCCCACCAAAATCTAAGTCTAGGTTTTTTTCATAGATATTGACAAGGTTTATAAGGAAAATAATTAGTTAAAATGCAAGATTTAGCTCTCATTTGAAAATGTATTAATTAGTTGATGTACATTTTTGAATATAAAATTAAGATAATTTAGGAATAAATTGAGAAGTCTGGCATGGGCTTAATTGGTACTTTTGGCACCATTTAAGCCCGCATGTGTTCCAAATAAGCCCACATCATCATTTATTCACAAAATATTAAAAAATTATTGATTTTAAAGAAGTAAAACATCAATATATTTATTCTGTGACAGGGAAGTATTAAAAAAAATCCTTTTGCTAATGTTTGATTAGAGCCTGGGTGGGATGGGTGGGTGTTAGTGGACGGTGGTCTGGAGCCTAAAGTCGGCTTGACTGGAGTTGTAGCTGGAGTCAAGCTGGAAGTTTGAACGGGTGTATCTCAGGAGCCAAGCCGAGTTAGGGCTCCATACTCTGGGCTTAGGGGGGCCTCCTAGTGGGCCCCAGACACCGGGAGTCTGGAGCCTTAACTCGGCTTGGCTCCCAAATTATGCCAGGTTATACATAAACGACTTTAGGACAAAACGGGCTCTATCTCATTTGAATGAAAATGTGTAATTTGTAGGCCTAGAACGTAGAACTATCTAAATATAGTTGTAAATTAAGGTAGTAAGTAAGGTAAGGTTAAAAGGTTAGTAAGGTAAAAGTACACAAAGAAATGTTATCATTAAACACTTTCAGAAAATGTATCAAAGTTTGCAATTAGAGGGATTCCTCATTGAAACACATAAGGTGGGCTTAAATGGTTCCACAGTGAGTAATGGTGAAAAAAGACAATGTTTTCCTTTAAAAATGTAAGATATGTTTACAAATACATGCATGGAGCTTGAATATACTGTGGACTAAGTATCATAGTAATTTTCATTGTGCCCACATTTAGGAATGTTAAGTTTTTTTTCATTCAAGGTTAGCTTGTATTGGCTATAGTTTGCATGCGTTTTGTGGCACTGTACCATTTAAGCCCATCTTAAAAAAAGTTAATTTATGAAAATAATCTTCTCTACAAAACAATTTATAATGCATTTATTTGTAAATTAATGTAAAATGAATCACAAAACATTTATTGTTTGCAGTTCACATGCTTAATTCTTTGGCAGTCAATCTTTTTGTAAGGCTAATGGTTTGACCTAGAGATTAACTTTAAACAGAAGCTAATAAAACTCCTCTTTCCATTTAAAGGAAAATTATATAAAATGATAAAGTACTATTTGTTCATACACAAAAAACAGCACATTTATCTCTTATTTGACATAATATCAATGTAGTTACCAAATAAATGGCTGAAAATTGTAGAAATGTATTGATACCTGAAGGGTCCCGAAACACCAAAGTTTTGGGGTGACTTTGTGTGAGGTCCCCTGAGACAGGATGCACATGGGTGGGGCTAACTCGACATTGCCAAATCTGATTGGTATGCAATAAAAAATGCCCGGGAAGAAACAAATCACTGGATTGATTAAAATAATGAGCAGCATAAAATATGATTCACTCTTTTTTTTATTTAACTTCAAAGTTGAAAGTGGGCTTAAAGGGTACATGGGCTTAATGGGTACACCTAAGTATAATGCCTATTTATGACTATATTAGCATACAGTATCATATTTAATAAGCAAATTTCTAGGGTCTAAGTCGCTTTGGACAAAGGCGTCTGCTAAACGACTAAATGTAAAAGTAGGGCCTATAAATAATCACTATGATCTTTGCAGAGAACCTGTCGTGCTCAATCTACTTCATGCCTCTGATCCAGAGATCATACTTCAGAAAAATCATAAAAGATTTATGAGAAAAAAGACTTTACTTGATAAAGTCAGGGTTTCTGCACACTTTTTAAAGTCAAATTTAAAGCTTTTTAAGACCCGAAGAAATCAAAATGAATACCGTGCATTAGGGGTGTGCAATATTGACAAAAATAGGTCTTGATATTTTCAAAGTTTTGTTGATAATAATTAGATGATATTTCACTGAGTGTGTTTGTGTGCTGGTGCCATGGCTGGTTTAGGCCTGTTGTTGACAGCTGACTCACGAAGATATTCATATTAGTCATATTCTATGCAGTGGTCAGTTCACAGCCGTGACAGAAATTAATATTATTATTAACGGGCAATATTTGCAACATTAAATTGATTTCCTGGGGCATTTTCACCTATATATGGACATTTGTAGATGTATGCTTCACCTTTTATGCTTTCAAATTCTAACATTCAAATTAAATTCTATTATAATAATAACAATACCACTGTTACCAGTTAAATTAATCATTCAATCAACCACGAACGCCGTGCTAATGCTGGCCGATAATCACAGTTCAGCTCACGAGACTGTTTTCCAGAGATGTCTCCTGCCTCTATACGTGAAGTGAACTGTCTTTATAAAGGATCTTCTTATTAAACTGTCTGTACACTTACACAGTTCTCAATGCTTCGGTTTGCAGGTAGAGACCCTCATTATGCTAGCGTGTTAGTGTGGGGCTCGTTTGAGCCTTGTTAGTGGTATTAACTAGCGATTTTTATTTTTACTTATTCTATGCCCCATACACTAGCGTTATAAGCTAATCTGTGGTTAAACTAAAACTAAAGATAAAACTGGGTACATTCGATTATCATGAAAACGCATCCCAGAGAACGGCCGACTCTAAACCCATGTGTTATTTAGCCCAGGTTCATTTTGGGCCGGAATTGTCCTTTAATACATTTACACTGCATTTACAATTGCATAAATAAAGCTATGAGATTTTTTTTTTAATTCAATATTTAAATATGAACTGATTTCTAATTTTAACGTTCTAATTAAAGGGTACTTTAAATGTGAAACTAAAACCGCAAGCAAATCAGTGTGAGTTGAGGGAGTCATTCAACCGATTTAACTGTTATATAAAATAAACATCACATTTGCTAAACGGCACTCTTGCTGATGTGATATTGTATAACAACATAATATGATATAAATATAAGACAAAAACTCATTTAAGAACACCTATAACCACACATCACGCAGTGAAAGCACGAGACAAACGCGATCAGCTCACAGTGCCTCGTACATCCTTAAAACAATCATTACTATATCATCATAGACAATACACATCGCACACCACTACACACTAGCAATGAGCTTACAACTGAGCTGACATTTACCAGCTTGCTCTCTCCTGCTGTATGTGTGCAGGAGACAGACTGATGATGACGCGATGATGATGTCACGATGATGTCACGAGCGTGACGCGATGATGATGTCATGAGCGTGACGCGATTGAGAGCTCTTACTTCATACTTTATAACAATCATTAAAGATTTACAAGAGAAAAGACTTTACTTGATAAAGTAATTGTAACATGATCATTTACTGGACTCAAGCAACTTGGGTTTACTTGATTATTCATACATCATTTGTTAATGTTAAAAATTATAAATTCTGTTTACATTTGTTCACATTAATCAAAATATGACAATATTAAAAAATGACACAACAGGCTTTATAATTGAATTGCAATGCATTGCATATATGAGCCATAAAAGCCGGATGTATGAAATATGATACTCAACAATCAACAGGTATGCATAAGTTTGCATGTGTTTTTTGTTGAGTATCGTATTTCTCACTCTCTCACACACACACACACACTGCCAGATTCTTCAACAGTTTTCTCCAGAAAGCCTCCAGTGCTTACACTAAGAGCTATCTTTTATATATATATATATATATATATATATATATATATATATATATATATATATATATATATATAGCTATCTTTCACTATTAATAGATGAACACTTACTGTGCTACATCTGTGTGAATTATCTCACTGGCTCTTTCTGCTGCTCTCAGGTTTCAGGTTTAGGAATGTAATGTGTGTGTGTGTGTGTGTGTGTGTGTGTGTGTGTGTGTGTGTGTGTGTGTGTGTGTGTGTGTGTGTGTGTGTGTGTGTGTGTGTGTGTGTGTGTGTGTCATTAGTTGCAGGGCGTAGCTGATTGGCCCAAAGCCCCAGGTGGAAAAACGACTCAAAGATTAGTCACTAGCTCAGAGTCTCTAAAACCACTGTTATCTGGAGGCGAGTAGTTTCCCACTACAGGTGATCATGGGGTTTTAAATGCTAAAGATTGATTGTATGAAGAAAAGTCACCAGATCTAAATATTCACACACACCCTTTCAACATGAAACCAAGACACGAGACCTACACTGTGTGTGTTCTTCCCGTAATGAAGAAAAAAAAACTAAAATAGCGACTTTATTCAACCATTTCTTCTCATCCGTTAGTCACTGACGCTGGTCACGTGACACAGGAGCCAGCCAATACTGAGCCGCGTTCTGACGCACAAGCCGGAAGCGCTGCACTGTTTACACACGTGACCAGCGTCGACACGAGGATGAGTAACGACAGAACTTTCACTTTTGGGTTCAAACAAGAATTGAACTTGTACTTAAATACAATTTCAACGTCTGTAAATAAGAAAGATATAAAAACAACTAGAATTTGTACCATGTTTAATATTCTTTCATAATATGCTTTTCTTTTTTTGTGCCCCCATGTTTTTCTTCTTTCATTTTCATTTTCTTCTGGCAAATGAATAGATAATTCAGACTTCTTTATATTATTTTTCCTGTTAACTATTGAACTACAACTTGTTTATGGTCTTACAATTTGTCTGTTTTTTTGTATCTTACGTTTGTTAAAATTTTATTAAAAATAAATAAACATACTGATTTATAGAGTACAAGCGAACTGACGCAGCTCCACTGACTAACACACACACACACACACACACAATGTCCTGCCCTACGCGTTTAAAGCTAGATAATACCAGTGCTACAGCAGCACTAGTGAAACACACTTTATCGTCACTAACACACAGTAATGTTGGACTCACCCAGTGAAACACACACTTTATCGTCACTAACACACATGTTGTACTCACCCAGTGAAACACACACTTTATCGTCACTAACACACAGTAATGCTGGACTCACCCAGTGAAACACACACCAGCAGTGAAACACACACTTCAGAGCCGCGGAGCTTCATAGTTGCGCGTCTGAATCCGCATCGCGAGTCTCTTTATCCGAGTCTGAGCTCGAGTGTGTGCTGTGTGAGATGCGATGAGTGACTCTTTCTCTGAGTCTGAGCTCGAGAGTGTGCTGTGTGAGATGCGATGAGTGACTCTTTCTCTGAGTCTGAGCTCAGGTGTGTGCTGTGTGAGATGCGATGAGTGACTTTCTCTGAGTCTGAGCTCAGGTGTGTGCTGTGTGAGATGCGATGAGTGACTCTTTCTCTGAGTCTGAGCTCGAGAGTGTGCTGTGTGAGATGCGATGAGTGACTCTTTCTCTGAGTCTGAGCTCAGGTGTGTGCTGTGTGAGATGCGATGAGTGACTTTCTCTGAGTCTGAGCTCAGGTGTGTGCTGTGTGAGATGCGATGAGTGACTCTTTCTCTGAGTCTGAGCTCAGGTGTGTGCTGTGTGAGATGCGATGAGTGACTCTTTCTCCGAGTCTGAGCTCAGGTGTGTGCTGTGTGAGATGCGATGAGTGACTCTTTCTCCGAGTCTGAGCTCGAGTGTGTGCTGTGTGAGATGCGATGAGTGACTCTTTATCCGAGTCTGAGCTCGAGTGTGTGCTGTGTGAGATGCGATGAGTGACTCTTTCTCTGAGTCTGAGCTCAGGTGTGTGCTGTGTGAGATGCGATGAGTGACTCTTTCTCTGAGTCTGAGCTCAGGTGTGTGCTGTGTGAGATGCGATGAGTGACTCTTTCTCTGAGTCTGAGCTCAGGTGTGTGCTGTGTGAGATGCGATGAGTGACTCTTTCTCTGAGTCTGAGCTCGAGTGTGTGCTGTGTGAGATGCGATGAGTGACTCTTTCTCTGAGTCTGAGCTCGAGTGTGTGCTGTGTGAGATGCGATGAGTGACTCTTTCTCTGAGTCTGAGCTCGAGTGTGTGCTGTGTGAGATGCGGTGAGTGACTCTTTCTCTGAGTCTGAGCTCAGGTGTGTGCTGTGTGAGATGCGATGAGTGACTCTTTATCCGAGTCTGAGCTCGAGTGTGTGCTGTGTGAGATGCGATGACTGACTCTTTCTCTGAGTCTGAGCTCAGGTGTGTGCTGTGTGAGATGCGATGAGTGACTCTTTCTCTGAGTCTGAGCTCAGGTGTGTGCTGTGTGAGATGCGATGAGTGACTCTTTCTCTGAGTCTGAGCTCGAGTGTGTGCTGTGTGAGATGCGATGAGTGACTCTTTCTCCGAGTCTGAGCTCAGGTGTGTGCTGTGTGAGATGCGATGAGTGACTCTTTCTCTGAGTCTGAGCTCGAGTGTGTGCTGTGTGAGATGCGATGAGTGACTCTTTCTCTGAGTCTGAGCTCAGGTGTGTGCTGTGTGAGATGCGATGAGTGACTCTTTCTCTGAGTCTGAGCTCGAGTGTGTGCTGTGTGAGATGCGATGAGTGACTCTTTCTCTGAGTCTGAGCTCGAGTGTGTGCTGTGTGAGATGCGATGAGTGACTCTTTCTCTGAGTCTGAGCTCGAGTGTGTGCTGTGTGAGATGCGATGAGTGACTCTTTCTCTGAGTCTGAGCTCAGGTGTGTGCTGTGTGAGATGCGATGAGTGACTCTTTCTCTGAGTCTGAGCTCAGGTGTGTGCTGTGTGAGATGCGATGAGTGACTCTTTCTCTGAGTCTGAGCTCGAGTGTGTGCTGTGTGAGATGCGATGAGTGACTCTTTCTCTGAGTCTGAGCTCAGGTGTGTGCTGTGTGAGATGCGATGAGTGACTCTTTCTCTGAGTCTGAGCTCAGGTGTGTGCTGTGTGAGATGCGATGAGTGACTCTTTCTCTGAGTCTGAGCTCAGGTGTGTGCTGTGTGAGATGCGATGAGTGACTCTTTCTCTGAGTCTGAGCTCGAGTGTGTGCTGTGTGAGATGCGATGAGTGACTCTTTCTCTGAGTCTGAGCTCAGGTGTGTGCTGTGTGAGATGCGATGAGTGACTCTTTCTCTGAGTCTGAGCTCAGGTGTGTGCTGT
Organism: Gila orcuttii; assembly: GCA_026230005.1. Classification (NCBI taxonomy): domain Eukaryota; kingdom Metazoa; phylum Chordata; class Actinopteri; order Cypriniformes; family Leuciscidae; genus Gila; species Gila orcuttii. The sequence continues at coordinate 437,659 of JAPDVR010000007.1, forward strand.
GTGAGATGCGATGAGTGACTCTTTATCCGAGTCTGAGCTCGAGTGTGTGCTGTGTGAGACGCGATGAGTGACTCTTTCTCTGAGTCTGAGCTCGAGTGTGTGCTGTGTGAGATGCGATGAGTGACTCTTTCTCTGAGTCTGAGCTCGAGTGTGTGCTGTGTGAGATGCGATGAGTGACTCTTTCTCTGAGTCTGAGCTCAGGTGTGTCCTGTGTGAGATGCGATGAGTGACTCTTTATCCGAGTCTGAGCTCAGGTGTGTGCTGTGTGAGATGCGATGAGTGACTCTTTCTCTGAGTCTGAGCTCAGGTGTGTGCTGTGTGAGATGCGATGAGTGACTCTTTATCCGAGTCTGAGCTCGAGTGTATGCTGTGTGAGATGCGATGAGTGACTCTTTCTCTGAGTCTGAGCTCAGGTGTGTGCTGTGTGAGATGCGATGAGTGACTCTTTCTCTGAGTCTGAGCTCGAGTGTGTGCTGTGTGAGATGCGATGAGTGACTCTTTCTCTGAGTCTGAGCTCAGGTGTGTGCTGTGTGAGATGCGATGAGTGACTCTTTCTCTGAGTCTGAGCTCAGGTGTGTGCTGTGTGAGATGCGATGAGTGACTCTTTCTCTGAGTCTGAGCTCGAGTGTGTGCTGTGTGAGATGCGATGAGTGACTCTTTCTCTGAGTCTGAGCTCGAGTGTGTGCTGTGTGAGATGCGATGAGTGACTCTTTCTCTGAGTCTGAGCTCAGGTGTGTGCTGTGTGAGATGCGATGAGTGACTCTTTCTCTGAGTCTGAGCTCGAGTGTGTGCTGTGTGAGATGCGATGAGTGACTCTTTCTCTGAGTCTGAGCTCAGGTGTGTGCTGTGTGAGATGCGATGAGTGACTCTTTCTCTGAGTCTGAGCTCGAGTGTGTGCTGTGTGAGATGCGATGAGTGACTCTTTCTCTGAGTCTGAGCTCGAGTGTGTGCTGTGTTAGATGCGATGAGTGACTCTTTCTCTGAGCTCAGGTGTGTGCTGTGTGAGATGCGATGAGTGACTCTTTCTCTGAGTCTGAGCTCGAGTGTGTGCTGTGTGAGATGCGATGAGTGACTCTTTCTCTGAGTCTGAGCTCAGGTGTGTGCTGTGTGAGATGCGATGAGTGACTCTTTATCCGAGTCTGAGCTCGAGTGTGTGCTGTGTGAGATGCGATGAGTGACTCTTTATCCGAGTCTGAGCTCGAGTGTGTGCTGTGTGAGATGCGATGAGTGACTCTTTCTCTGAGTCTGAGCTCGAGTGTGTGCTGTGTGAGAAACGATGAGTGACTCTTTCTCTGAGTCTGAGCTCGAGTGTGTGCTGTGTGAGATGAGATGAGTGACTCTTTCTCTGAGTCTGAGCTCGAGTGTGTGCTGTGTGAGATGCGATGAGTGACTCTTTCTCTGAGTCTGAGCTCAGGTGTGTGCTGTGTGAGATGCGATGAGTGACTCTTTCCCTGAGTCTGAGCTCAGGTGTGTGCTGTGTGAGATGCGATGAGTGACTCTTTCTCTGAGTCTGAGCTCGAGTGTGTGCTGTGTGAGATGCGATGAGTGACTCTTTCTCTGAGTCTGAGCTCGAGTGTGTGCTGTGTGAGATGCGATGAGTGACTCTTTCTCTGAGTCTGAGCTCGAGTGTGTGCTGTGTGAGATGCGATGAGTGACTCTTTCTCTGAGTCTGAGCTCGAGTGTGTGCTGTGTGAGATGCGATGAGTGACTCTTTCTCTGAGTCTGAACTCAGGTGTGTGCTGTGTGAGATGCGATGAGTGACTCTTTCTCTGAGTCTGAGCTCGAGTGTGTGCTGTGTGAGATGCGATGAGTGACTCTTTCTCTGAGTCTGAACTCAGGTGTGTGCTGTGTGAGATGCGATGAGTGACTCTTTCTCTGAGTCTGAGCTCGAGTGTGTGCTGTGTGAGATGCGATGAGTGACTCTTTCTCTGAGTCTGAGCTCAGGTGTGTGCTGTGTGAGATGCGATGAGTGACTCTTTCTCTGAGTCTGAGCTCGAGAGTGTGCTGTGTGAGATGCGATGAGTGACTCTTTCTCTGAGTCTGAGCTCAGGTGTGTGCTGTGTGAGATGCGATGAGTGACTCTTTCTCTGAGTCTGAGCTCGAGTGTGTGCTGTGTGAGATGCGATGAGTGACTTTCTCTGAGTCTGAGCTCAGGTGTGTGCTGTGTGAGATGCGATGAGTGACTCTTTCTCTGAGTCTGAGCTCGAGAGTGTGCTGTGTGAGATGCGATGAGTGACTCTTTCTCTGAGTCTGAGCTCAGGTGTGTGCTGTGTGAGATGCGATGAGTGACTCTTTCTCTGAGTCTGAGCTCGAGTGTGTGCTGTGTGAGATGCGATGAGTGACTTTCTCTGAGTCTGAGCTCAGGTGTGTGCTGTGTGAGATGCGATGAGTGACTCTTTCTCCGAGTCTGAGCTCAGGTGTGTGCTGTGTGAGATGCGATGAGTGACTCTTTCTCCGAGTCTGAGCTCGAGTGTGTGCTGTGTGAGATGCGATGAGTGACTCTTTATCCGAGTCTGAGCTCGAGTGTGTGCTGTGTGAGATGCGATGAGTGACTCTTTCTCTGAGTCTGAGCTCAGGTGTGTCCTGTGTGAGATGCGATGAGTGACTCTTTCTCTGAGTCTGAGCTCAGGTGTGTGCTGTGTGAGATGCGATGAGTGACTCTTTCTCTGAGTCTGAGCTCGAGTGTGTGCTGTGTGAGATGCGATGAGTGACTCTTTCTCTGAGTCTGAGCTCAGGTGTGTCCTGTGTGAGATGCGATGAGTGACTCTTTATCCGAGTCTGAGCTCAGGTGTGTGCTGTGTGAGATGCGATGAGTGACTCTTTCTCTGAGTCTGAGCTCAGGTGTGTGCTGTGTGAGATGCGATGAGTGACTCTTTCTCCGAGTCTGAGCTCAGGTGTGTGCTGTGTGAGATGCGATGAGTGACTCTTTCTCTGAGTCTGAGCTCGAGTGTGTGCTGTGTGAGATGCGATGAGTGACTCTTTCTCTGAGTCTGAGCTCGAGTTTGTGCTGTGTGAGATGCGATGAGTGACTCTTTCTCTGAGTCTGAGCTCAGGTGTGTGCTGTGTGAGATGCGATGAGTGACTCTTTCTCCGAGTCTGAGCTCAGGTGTGTGCTGTGTGAGATGCGATGAGTGACTCTTTCTCTGAGTCTGAGCTCGAGTGTGTGCTGTGTGAGATGCGATGAGTGACTCTTTCTCCGAGTCTGAGCTCAGGTGTGTGCTGTGTGAGATGCGATGAGTGACTCTTTCTCCGAGTCTGAGCTCAGGTGTGTGCTGTGTGAGATGCGATGAGTGACTCTTTCTCTGAGTCTGAGCTCAGGTGTGTGCTGTGTGAGATGCGATGAGTGACTCTTTCTCTGAGTCTGAGCTCGAGTGTGTGCTGTGTGAGATGCGGTGAGTGACTCTTTCTCTGAGTCTGAGCTCGAGAGTGTGCTGTGTGAGATGCGATGAGTGACTCTTTCTCTGAGTTTGAGCTCAGGTGTGTGCTGTGTGAGATGCGATGAGTGACTCTTTCTCTGAGTCTGAGCTCGAGTGTGTGCTGTGTGAGATGCGATGAGTGACTCTTTCTCTGAGTCTGAGCTCAGGTGTGTGCTGTGTGAGATGCGATGAGTTACTCTTTCTCTGAGTCTGAGCTCAGGTGTGTGCTGTGTGAGATGCGATGAGTGACTCTTTCTCTGAGTCTGAGCTCAGGTGTGTGCTGTGTGAGATGCGATGAGTGACTCTTTCTCTGAGTCTGAGCTCGAGTGTGTGCTGTTTGAGATGCGATGAGTGACTCTTTATCCGAGTCTGAGCTCGAGTGTGTGCTGTGTGAGATGCGATGACTGACTCTTTCTCTGAGTCTGAGCTCAGGTGTGTGCTGTGTGAGATGCGATGAGTGACTCTTTCTCTGAGTCTGAGCTCAGGTGTGTGCTGTGTGAGATGCGATGAGTGACTCTTTCTCTGAGTCTGAGCTCAGGTGTGTGCTGTGTGAGATGCGATGAGTGACTCTTTCTCTGAGTCTGAGCTCAGGTGTGTGCTGTGTGAGATGCGATGAGTGACTCTTTCTCTGAGTCTGAGCTCGAGTGTGTGCTGTGTGAGATGCGATGAGTGACTCTTTATCCGAGTCTGAGCTCGAGTGTGTGCTGTGTGAGATGCGATGACTGACTCTTTCTCTGAGTCTGAGCTCAGGTGTGTGCTGTGTGAGATGCGATGAGTGACTCTTTCTCTGAGTCTGAGCTCGAGTGTGTGCTGTGTGAGATGCGATGAGTGACTCTTTCTCCGAGTCTGAGCTCAGGTGTGTGCTGTGTGAGATGCGATGAGTGACTCTTTCTCTGAGTCTGAGCTCAGGTGTGTGCTGTGTGAGATGCGATGAGTGACTCTTTCTCTGAGTCTGAGCTCGAGTGTGTGCTGTGTGAGATGCGATGAGTGACTCTTTCTCTGAGTCTGAGCTCAGGTGTGTGCTGTGTGAGATGCGATGAGTGACTCTTTCTCTGAGTCTGAGCTCGAGTGTGTGCTGTGTGAGATGCGATGAGTGACTCTTTCTCTGAGTCTGAGCTCAGGTGTGTGCTGTGTGAGATGCGATGAGTGACTCTTTCTCTGAGTCTGAGCTCAGGTGTGTGCTGTGTGAGATGCGATGAGTGACTCTTTCTCTGAGTCTGAGCTCAGGTGTGTGCTGTGTGAGATGCGATGAGTGACTCTTTCTCTGAGTCTGAGCTCGAGTGTGTGCTGTGTGAGATGCGATGAGTGACTCTTTCTCTGAGTCTGAGCTCGAGTGTGTGCTGTGTGAGATGCGATGAGTGACTCTTTCTCTGAGTCTGAGCTCGAGTGTGTGCTGTGTGAGATGCGATGAGTGACTCTTTCTCTGAGTCTGAGCTCAGGTGTGTGCTGTGTGAGATGCGATGAGTGACTCTTTCTCTGAGTCTGAGCTCAGGTGTGTGCTGTGTGAGATGCGATGAGTGACTCTTTATCCGAGTCTGAGCTCGAGTGTGTGCTGTGTGAGATGCGATGAGTGACTCTTTCTCTGAGTCTGAGCTCGAGTGTGTGCTGTGTGAGATGCGATGAGTGACTCTTTCTCTGAGTCTGAGCTCAGGTGTGTGCTGTGTGAGATGCGATGAGTGACTCTTTCTCTGAGTCTGAGCTCAGGTGTGTCCTGTGTGAGATGCGATGAGTGACTCTTTATCCGAGTCTGAGCTCAGGTGTGTGCTGTGTGAGATGCGATGAGTGACTCTTTCTCTGAGTCTGAGCTCGAGTGTGTGCTGTGTGAGATGCGATGAGTGACTCTTTCTCTGAGTCTGAGCTCAGGTGTGTCCTGTGTGAGATGCGATGAGTGACTCTTTATCCGAGTCTGAGCTCAGGTGTGTGCTGTGTGAGATGCGATGAGTGACTCTTTCTCTGAGTCTGAGCTCAGGTGTGTGCTGTGTTAGATGCGATGAGTGACTCTTTATCCGAGTCTGAGCTCGAGTGTGTGCTGTGTGAGATGCGATGAGTGACTCTTTCTCCGAGTCTGAGCTCAGGTGTGTGCTGTGTGAGATGCGATGAGTGACTCTTTCTCCGAGTCTGAGCTCAGGTGTGTGCTGTGTGAGATGCGATGAGTGACTCTTTATCCGAGTCTGAGCTCGAGTGTGTGCTGTGTGAGATGCGATGAGTGACTCTTTCTCCGAGTCTGAGCTCAGGTGTGTGCTGTGTGAGATGCGATGAGTGACTCTTTCTCTGAGTCTGAGCTCGAGTGTGTGCTGTGTGAGATGCGATGAGTGACTCTTTCTCTGAGTCTGAGCTCAGGTGTGTGCTGTGTGAGATGCGATGAGTGACTCTTTCTCTGAGTCTGAGCTCGAGTGTGTGCTGTGTGAGATGCGATGAGTGACTCTTTCTCCGAGTCTGAGCTCAGGTGTGTGCTGTGTGAGATGCGATGAGTGACTCTTTCTCTGAGTCTGAGCTCAGGTGTGTGCTGTGTGAGATGCGATGAGTGACTCTTTCTCTGAGTCTGAGCTCGAGTGTGTGCTGTGTGAGATGCGATGAGTGACTCTTTCTCTGAGTCTGAACTCAGGTGTGTGCTGTGTGAGATGCGATGAGTGACTCTTTCTCTGAGTCTGAGCTCGAGTGTGTGCTGTGTGAGATGCGATGAGTGACTCTTTCTCTGAGTCTGAGCTCAGGTGTGTGCTGTGTGAGATGCGATGAGTGACTCTTTCTCTGAGTCTGAGCTCGAGAGTGTGCTGTGTGAGATGCGATGAGTGACTCTTTCTCTGAGTCTGAGCTCAGGTGTGTGCTGTGTGAGATGCGATGAGTGACTCTTTCTCTGAGTCTGAGCTCGAGTGTGTGCTGTGTGAGATGCGATGAGTGACTTTCTCTGAGTCTGAGCTCAGGTGTGTGCTGTGTGAGATGCGATGAGTGACTCTTTCTCTGAGTCTGAGCTCGAGAGTGTGCTGTGTGAGATGCGATGAGTGACTCTTTCTCTGAGTCTGAGCTCAGGTGTGTGCTGTGTGAGATGCGATGAGTGACTCTTTCTCTGAGTCTGAGCTCGAGTGTGTGCTGTGTGAGATGCGATGAGTGACTTTCTCTGAGTCTGAGCTCAGGTGTGTGCTGTGTGAGATGCGATGAGTGACTCTTTCTCCGAGTCTGAGCTCAGGTGTGTGCTGTGTGAGATGCGATGAGTGACTCTTTCTCCGAGTCTGAGCTCGAGTGTGTGCTGTGTGAGATGCGATGAGTGACTCTTTATCCGAGTCTGAGCTCGAGTGTGTGCTGTGTGAGATGCGATGAGTGACTCTTTCTCTGAGTCTGAGCTCAGGTGTGTCCTGTGTGAGATGCGATGAGTGACTCTTTCTCTGAGTCTGAGCTCAGGTGTGTGCTGTGTGAGATGCGATGAGTGACTCTTTCTCTGAGTCTGAGCTCGAGTGTGTGCTGTGTGAGATGCGATGAGTGACTCTTTCTCTGAGTCTGAGCTCAGGTGTGTCCTGTGTGAGATGCGATGAGTGACTCTTTATCCGAGTCTGAGCTCAGGTGTGTGCTGTGTGAGATGCGATGAGTGACTCTTTCTCTGAGTCTGAGCTCAGGTGTGTGCTGTGTGAGATGCGATGAGTGACTCTTTCTCCGAGTCTGAGCTCAGGTGTGTGCTGTGTGAGATGCGATGAGTGACTCTTTCTCTGAGTCTGAGCTCGAGTGTGTGCTGTGTGAGATGCGATGAGTGACTCTTTCTCTGAGTCTGAGCTCGAGTTTGTGCTGTGTGAGATGCGATGAGTGACTCTTTCTCTGAGTCTGAGCTCAGGTGTGTGCTGTGTGAGATGCGATGAGTGACTCTTTCTCCGAGTCTGAGCTCAGGTGTGTGCTGTGTGAGATGCGATGAGTGACTCTTTCTCTGAGTCTGAGCTCGAGTGTGTGCTGTGTGAGATGCGATGAGTGACTCTTTCTCCGAGTCTGAGCTCAGGTGTGTGCTGTGTGAGATGCGATGAGTGACTCTTTCTCCGAGTCTGAGCTCAGGTGTGTGCTGTGTGAGATGCGATGAGTGACTCTTTCTCTGAGTCTGAGCTCAGGTGTGTGCTGTGTGAGATGCGATGAGTGACTCTTTCTCTGAGTCTGAGCTCGAGTGTGTGCTGTGTGAGATGCGGTGAGTGACTCTTTCTCTGAGTCTGAGCTCGAGAGTGTGCTGTGTGAGATGCGATGAGTGACTCTTTCTCTGAGTTTGAGCTCAGGTGTGTGCTGTGTGAGATGCGATGAGTGACTCTTTCTCTGAGTCTGAGCTCGAGTGTGTGCTGTGTGAGATGCGATGAGTGACTCTTTCTCTGAGTCTGAGCTCAGGTGTGTGCTGTGTGAGATGCGATGAGTTACTCTTTCTCTGAGTCTGAGCTCAGGTGTGTGCTGTGTGAGATGCGATGAGTGACTCTTTCTCTGAGTCTGAGCTCAGGTGTGTGCTGTGTGAGATGCGATGAGTGACTCTTTCTCTGAGTCTGAGCTCGAGTGTGTGCTGTTTGAGATGCGATGAGTGACTCTTTATCCGAGTCTGAGCTCGAGTGTGTGCTGTGTGAGATGCGATGACTGACTCTTTCTCTGAGTCTGAGCTCAGGTGTGTGCTGTGTGAGATGCGATGAGTGACTCTTTCTCTGAGTCTGAGCTCAGGTGTGTGCTGTGTGAGATGCGATGAGTGACTCTTTCTCTGAGTCTGAGCTCAGGTGTGTGCTGTGTGAGATGCGATGAGTGACTCTTTCTCTGAGTCTGAGCTCAGGTGTGTGCTGTGTGAGATGCGATGAGTGACTCTTTCTCTGAGTCTGAGCTCGAGTGTGTGCTGTGTGAGATGCGATGAGTGACTCTTTATCCGAGTCTGAGCTCGAGTGTGTGCTGTGTGAGATGCGATGACTGACTCTTTCTCTGAGTCTGAGCTCAGGTGTGTGCTGTGTGAGATGCGATGAGTGACTCTTTCTCTGAGTCTGAGCTCGAGTGTGTGCTGTGTGAGATGCGATGAGTGACTCTTTCTCCGAGTCTGAGCTCAGGTGTGTGCTGTGTGAGATGCGATGAGTGACTCTTTCTCTGAGTCTGAGCTCAGGTGTGTGCTGTGTGAGATGCGATGAGTGACTCTTTCTCTGAGTCTGAGCTCGAGTGTGTGCTGTGTGAGATGCGATGAGTGACTCTTTCTCTGAGTCTGAGCTCAGGTGTGTGCTGTGTGAGATGCGATGAGTGACTCTTTCTCTGAGTCTGAGCTCGAGTGTGTGCTGTGTGAGATGCGATGAGTGACTTTCTCTGAGTCTGAGCTCAGGTGTGTGCTGTGTGAGATGCGATGAGTGACTCTTTCTCTGAGTCTGAGCTCAGGTGTGTGCTGTGTGAGATGCGATGAGTGACTCTTTCTCTGAGTCTGAGCTCAGGTGTGTGCTGTGTGAGATGCGATGAGTGACTCTTTCTCTGAGTCTGAGCTCGAGTGTGTGCTGTGTGAGATGCGATGAGTGACTCTTTCTCTGAGTCTGAGCTCGAGTGTGTGCTGTGTGAGATGCGATGAGTGACTCTTTCTCTGAGTCTGAGCTCGAGTGTGTGCTGTGTGAGATGCGATGAGTGACTCTTTCTCTGAGTCTGAGCTCAGGTGTGTGCTGTGTGAGATGCGATGAGTGACTCTTTCTCTGAGTCTGAGCTCAGGTGTGTGCTGTGTGAGATGCGATGAGTGACTCTTTATCCGAGTCTGAGCTCGAGTGTGTGCTGTGTGAGATGCGATGAGTGACTCTTTCTCTGAGTCTGAGCTCGAGTGTGTGCTGTGTGAGATGCGATGAGTGACTCTTTCTCTGAGTCTGAGCTCAGGTGTGTGCTGTGTGAGATGCGATGAGTGACTCTTTCTCTGAGTCTGAGCTCAGGTGTGTCCTGTGTGAGATGCGATGAGTGACTCTTTATCCGAGTCTGAGCTCAGGTGTGTGCTGTGTGAGATGCGATGAGTGACTCTTTCTCTGAGTCTGAGCTCGAGTGTGTGCTGTGTGAGATGCGATGAGTGACTCTTTCTCTGAGTCTGAGCTCAGGTGTGTCCTGTGTGAGATGCGATGAGTGACTCTTTATCCGAGTCTGAGCTCAGGTGTGTGCTGTGTGAGATGCGATGAGTGACTCTTTCTCTGAGTCTGAGCTCAGGTGTGTGCTGTGTTAGATGCGATGAGTGACTCTTTATCCGAGTCTGAGCTCGAGTGTGTGCTGTGTGAGATGCGATGAGTGACTCTTTCTCCGAGTCTGAGCTCAGGTGTGTGCTGTGTGAGATGCGATGAGTGACTCTTTCTCCGAGTCTGAGCTCAGGTGTGTGCTGTGTGAGATGCGATGAGTGACTCTTTATCCGAGTCTGAGCTCGAGTGTGTGCTGTGTGAGATGCGATGAGTGACTCTTTCTCCGAGTCTGAGCTCAGGTGTGTGCTGTGTGAGATGCGATGAGTGACTCTTTCTCTGAGTCTGAGCTCGAGTGTGTGCTGTGTGAGATGCGATGAGTGACTCTTTCTCTGAGTCTGAGCTCAGGTGTGTGCTGTGTGAGATGCGATGAGTGACTCTTTCTCTGAGTCTGAGCTCGAGTGTGTGCTGTGTGAGATGCGATGAGTGACTCTTTCTCCGAGTCTGAGCTCAGGTGTGTGCTGTGTGAGATGCGATGAGTGACTCTTTCTCTGAGTCTGAGCTCAGGTGTGTGCTGTGTGAGATGCGATGAGTGACTCTTTCTCTGAGTCTGAGCTCGAGTGTGTGCTGTGTGAGATGCGATGAGTGACTCTTTATCGAGTCTGAGCTCGAGTGTGTGCTGTGTGAGATGCGATGAGTGACTCTTTCTCTGAGTCTGAGCTCAGGTGTGTGCTGTGTGAGATGCGATGAGTGACTCTTTCTCTGAGTCTGAGCTCGAGTGTGTGCTGTGTGAGATGCGATGAGTGACTCTTTATCCGAGTCTGAGCTCGAGTGTGTGCTGTGTGAGATGCGATGAGTGACTCTTTCTCTGAGTCTGAGCTCAGGTGTGTGCTGTGTGAGATGCGATGAGTGACTCTTTCTCTGAGTCTGAGCTCGAGTGTGTGCTGTGTGAGATGCGATGAGTGACTCTTTCTCTGAGTCTGAGCTCGAGTGTGTGCTGTGTGAGATGCGATGAGTGACTCTTTCTCTGAGTCTGAGCTCAGGTGTGTGCTGTGTGAGATGCGATGAGTGACTCTTTCTCTGAGTCTGAGCTCAGGTGTGTGCTGTGTGAGATGCGATGAGTGACTCTTTCTCTGAGTCTGAGCTCGAGTGTGTGCTGTGTGAGATGCGATGAGTGACTCTTTCTCTGAGTCTGAGCTCGAGTGTGTGCTGTGTGAGATGCGATGAGTGACTCTTTCTCTGAGTCTGAGCTCAGGTGTGTGCTGTGTGAGATGCGATGAGTGACTCTTTCTCTGAGTCTGAGCTCAGTGTGTGCTGTGTGAGATGCGATGAGTGACTCTTTCTCTGAGTCTGAGCTCGAGTGTGTGCTGTGTGAGATGCGATGAGTGACTCTTTCTCTGAGTCTGAGCTCAGGTGTGTGCTGTGTGAGATGCGATGAGTGACTCTTTCTCTGAGTCTGAGCTCGAGTGTGTGCTGTGTGAGATGCGATGAGTGACTCTTTCTCTGAGTCTGAGCTCAGGTGTGTGCTGTGTGAGATGCGATGAGTGACTCTTTCTCTGAGTCTGAGCTCGAGTGTGTGCTGTGTGAGATGCGATGAGTGACTCTTTCTCTGAGTCTGAGCTCAGGTGTGTGCTGTGTGAGATGCGATGAGTGACTCTTTCTCTGAGTCTGAGCTCAGGTGTGTGCTGTGTGAGATGCGATGAGTGACTCTTTCTCTGAGTCTGAGCTCGAGTGTGTGCTGTGTGAGATGCGATGAGTGACTCTTTCTCTGAGTCTGAGCTCGAGTGTGTGCTGTGTGAGATGCGATGAGTGACTCTTTCTCTGAGTCTGAGCTCAGGTGTGTGCTGTGTGAGATGCGATGAGTGACTCTTTCTCTGAGTCTGAGCTCGAGTGTGTGCTGTTTGAGATGCGATGAGTGACTCTTTATCCGAGTCTGAGCTCGAGTGTGTGCTGTGTGAGATGCGATGAGTGACTCTTTCTCTGAGTCTGAGCTCAGGTGTGTGCTGTGTGAGATGCGATGAGTGACTCTTTCTCTGAGTCTGAGCTCAGGTGTGTGCTGTTGGAGATGCGATGAGTGACTCTTTCTCTGAGTCTGAGCTCAGGTGTGTGCTGTGTGAGATGCGATGAGTGACTCTTTCTCTGAGTCTGAGCTCAGGTGTGTGCTGTGTGAGATGCGATGAGTGACTCTTTCTCTGAGTCTGAGCTCGAGTGTGTGCTGTGTGAGATGCGATGAGTGACTCTTTCTCTGAGTCTGAGCTCAGGTGTGTGCTGTGTGAGATGCGATGAGTTACTCCTTTCTCTGAGTCTGAGCTCAGGTGTGTGCTGTGTGAGATGCGATGAGTGACTCTTTCTCTGAGTCTGAGCTCAGGTGTGTGCTGTGTGAGATGCGATGAGTGACTCTTTCTCTGAGTCTGAGCTCGAGTGTGTGCTGTTTGAGATGCGATGAGTGGACTCTTTCTCGAGTCTGAGCTCGAGTGTGCTGTGTGAGATGCGATGAGTGACTCTTTCTCTGAGTCTGAGCTCAGGTGTGTGCTGTGTGAGATGCGATGAGTGACTCTTTCTCTGAGTCTGAGCTCAGGTGTGTGCTGTGTGAGATGCGATGAGTGACTCTTTCTCTGAGTCTGAGCTCGAGGTGTGTGCTGTGTGAGATGCGATGAGTGACTCTTTCTCTGAGTCTGAGCTCAGGTGTGTGTGCTGTGTGAGATGCGATGAGTGACTCTTTCTCTGAGTCTGAGCTCGAGTGTGTGCTGTGTGAGATGCGATGAGTGACTCTTTCTCGAGTCTGAGCTCGAGTGTGTGCTGTGTGAGATGCGATGAGTGACTCTTTCTCTGAGTCTGAGCTCAGGTGTGTGCTGTGTGAGATGCGATGAGTGACTCTTTCTCTGAGTCTGAGCTCGAGTGTGTGCTGTGTGAGATGCGATGAGTGACTCTTTCTCTGAGTCTGAGCTCGAGTGTGTGCTGTGAGATGCGATGAGTGACTCTTTCTCTGAGTCTGAGCTCAGGTGTGTGCTGTGTGAGATGCGATGAGTGACTCTTTCTCTGAGTCTGAGCTCGAGTGTGTGCTGTGTGAGATGCGATGAGTGACTCTTTCTCTGAGTCTGAGCTCAGGTGTGTGCTGTGTGAGATGCGATGAGTGACTCTTTCTCTGAGTCTGAGCTCGAGGTGTGTGCTGTGTGAGATGCGATGAGTGACTCTTTCTCTGAGTCTGAGCTCAGGTGTGTGCTGTGTGAGATGCGATGAGTGACTCTTTCTCTGAGTCTGAGCTCGAGGTTGTGTGCTGTGTGAGATGCGATGAGTGACTCTTTCTCTGAGTCTGAGCTCGAGTGTGTGCTGTGTGAGATGCGATGAGTGACTCTTTCTCTGAGTCTGAGCTCGAGTGTGTGCTGTGTGAGATGCGATGAGTGACTCTTTCTCTGAGTCTGAGCTCAGGTGTGTGCTGTGTGAGATGCGATGAGTGACTCTTTCTCTGAGTCTGAGCTCAGGTGTGTGCTGTGTGAGATGCGATGAGTGACTCTTTATCGAGTCTGAGCTCGAGTGTGTGCTGTGTGAGATGCGATGAGTGACTCTTTCTCTGAGTCTGAGCTCGAGTGTGTGCTGTGTGAGATGCGATGAGTGACTCTTTCTCTGAGTCTGAGCTCAGGTGTGTGCTGTGTGAGATGCGATGAGTGACTCTTTCTCTGAGTCTGAGCTCAGGTGTGTCCTGTGTGAGATGCGATGAGTGACTCTTTCTCTGAGTCTGAGCTCAGGTGTGTGCTGTGTGAGATGCGATGAGTGACTCTTTCTCTGAGTCTGAGCTCGAGGTGTGTGCTGTGTGAGATGCGATGAGTGACTCTTTCTCTGAGTCTGAGCTCAGGTGTGTCCTGTGTGAGATGCGATGAGTGACTCTTTATCCGAGTCTGAGCTCAGGTGTGTGCTGTGTGAGATGCGATGAGTGACTCTTTCTCTGAGTCTGAGCTCAGGTGTGTGCTGTGTTAGATGCGATGAGTGACTCTTTATCCGAGTCTGAGCTCGAGTGTGTGCTGTGTGAGATGCGATGAGTGACTCTTTCTCGAGTCTGAGCTCAGGTGTGTGCTGTGTGAGATGCGATGAGTGACTCTTTCTCTGAGTCTGAGCTCAGGTGTGTGCTGTGTGAGATGCGATGAGTGACTCTTTATCCGAGTCCTGAGCTCGAGTGTGTGCTGTGTGAGATGCGATGAGTGACTCTTTCTCGAGTCTGAGCTCAGGTGTGTGCTGTGTGAGATGCGATGAGTGACTCTTTCTCTGAGTCTGAGCTCGAGTGTGTGCTGTGTGAGATGCGATGAGTGACTCTTTCTCTGAGTCTGAGCTCAGGTGTGTGCTGTGTGAGATGCGATGAGTGACTCTTTCTCTGAGTCTGAGCTCGAGTGTGTGCTGTGTGAGATGCGATGAGTGACTCTTTCTCTGAGTCTGAGCTCGAGTGTGTGCTGTGTGAGATGCGATGAGTGACTCTTTCTCTGAGTCTGAGCTCAGGTGTGTGCTGTGTGAGATGCGATGAGTGACTCTTTCTCTGAGTCTGAGCTCGAGTGTGTGCTGTGTGAGATGCGATGAGTGACTCTTTCTCTGAGTCTGAGCTCGAGTGTGTGCTGTGTGAGATGCGATGAGTGACTCTTTCTCTGAGTCTGAGCTCGAGTGTGTGCTGTTTGAGATGCGATGAGTGACTCTTTATCCGAGTCTGAGCTCGAGTGTGTGCTGTGTGAGATGCGATGAGTGACTCTTTCTCTGAGTCTGAGCTCAGGTGTGTGCTGTGTGAGATGCGATGAGTGACTCTTTCTCTGAGTCTGAGCTCGAGTGTGTGCTGTGTGAGATGCGATGAGTGACTCTTTATCCGAGTCTGAGCTCGAGTGTGTGCTGTGTGAGATGCGATGAGTGACTCTTTCTCTGAGTCTGAGCTCAGGTGTGTGCTGTGTGAGATGCGATGAGTGACTCTTTTTCCGAGTCTGAGCTCGAGTGTGTGCTGTGTGAGATGCGATGAGTGACTCTTTCTCTGAGTCTGAGCTCGAGTGTGTGCTGTGTGAGATGCGATGAGTGACTCTTTCTCGAGTCTGAGCTCAGGTGTGTGCTGTGTGAGATGCGATGAGTGACTCTTTCTCTGAGTCTGAGCTCAGGTGTGTGCTGTGTGAGATGCGATGAGTGACTCTTTCTCTGAGTCTGAGCTCGAGTGTGTGCTGTGTGAGATGCGATGAGTGACTCTTTCTCTGAGTCTGAGCTCGAGTGTGTGCTGTGTGAGATGCGATGAGTGACTCTTTCTCTGAGTCTGAGCTCAGGTGTGTGCTGTGTGAGATGCGATGAGTGACTCTTTCTCTGAGTCTGAGCTCAGGTGTGTGCTGTGTGAGATGCGATGAGTGACTCTTTCTCTGAGTCTGAGCTCGAGTGTGTGCTGTGTGAGATGCGATGAGTGACTCTTTCTCTGAGTCTGAGCTCAGGTGTGTGCTGTATGAGATGCGATGAGTAACTCTTTCTCTGAGTCTGAGCTCGAGTGTGTGCTGTGTGAGATGCGATGAGTGACTCTTTCTCTGAGTCTGAGCTCAGGTGTGTGCTGTGTGAGATGCGATGAGTGACTCTTTCTCTGAGTCTGAGCTCGAGTGTGTGCTGTGTGAGATGCGATGAGTGACTCTTTCTCTGAGTCTGAGCTCAGGTGTGTGCTGTTTGAGATGCGATGAGTGACTCTTTTCTCTGAGTCTGAGCTCAGGTGTGTGCTGTGTGAGATGCGATGAGTGACTCTTTCTCTGAGTCTGAGCTCGAGTGTGTGCTGTTTGAGATGCGATGAGTGACTCTTTACTCCGAGTCTGAGCTCGAGTGTGTGCTGTGTGAGATGCGATGAGTGACTCTTCTCTGAGTCTGAGCTCAGGTGTGTGCTGTGTGAGATGCGATGAGTGACTCTTTCTCTGAGTCTGAGCTCGAGTGTGTGCTGTTTGAGATGCGATGAGTGACTCTTTATCCGAGTCTGAGCTCGAGTGTGTGCTGTGTGAGATGCGATGAGTGACTCTTTCTCTGAGTCTGAGCTCAGGTGTGTGCTGTGTGAGATGCGATGAGTGACTCTTTCTCTGAGGTCTGAGCTCAGGTGTGTGCTGTTGGAGATGCGATGAGTGACTCTTTCTCTGAGTCTGAGCTCGAGTGTGTGCTGTGTGAGATGCGATGAGTGACTCTTTTTCTGAGTCTGAGCTCAGGTGTGTGCTGTGAGATGCGATGAGTGACTCTTTCTCTGAGTCTGAACTCAGGTGTGTGCTGTGTGAGATGCGATGAGTGACTCTTTCTCTGAGTCTGAGCTCGAGTGTGTGCTGTGTGAGATGCGATGAGTGACTCTTTCTCTGAGTCTGAGCTCGAGTGTGTGCTGTGTGAGATGCGATGAGTGACTCTTTATCCGAGTCTGAGCTCGAGTGTGTGCTGTGTGAGATGCGATGAGTGACTCTTTCTCTGAGTCTGAGCTCAGGTGTGTGCTGTGTGAGATGCGATGAGTGACTCTTTCTCTGAGTCTGAGCTCAGGTGTGTTCTGTGTGAGATGCGATGAGTGACTCTTTCTCTGAGTCTGAGCTCGAGTGTGCTGTGTGAGATGCGATGAGTGACTCTTTCTCTGAGTCTGAGCTCAGGTGTGTGCTGTGTGAGATGCGATGAGTGACTCTTTCTCTGAGTCTGAGCTCAGGTGTGTGCTGTGAGATGCGATGAGTGACTCTTTCTCTGAGTCTGAGCTCGAGTGTGTGCTGTTTGAGATGCGATGAGTGACTCTTTATCCGAGTCTGAGCTCGAGTGTGTGCTGTGTGAGATGCGATGAGTGACTCTTTCTCTGAGTCTGAGCTCAGGTGTGTGCTGTGTGAGATGCGATGAGTGACTCTTTCTCTGAGTCTGAGCTCGAGTGTGTGCTGTGTGAGATGCGATGAGTGACTCTTTCTCCGAGTCTGAGCTCAGGTGTGTGCTGTGTGAGATGCGATGAGTGACTCTTTCTCGAGTCTGAGCTCAGGTGTGTGCTGTGTGAGATGCGATGAGTGACTCTTTCTCTGAGTCTGAGCTCGAGTGTGTGCTGTGTGAGATGCGATGAGTGACTCTTTCTCTGAGTCTGAGCTCAGGTGTGTGCTGTGTGAGATGCGATGACTGATTCTTTCTCTGAGTCTGAGCTCGAGTGTGTGCTGTGTGAGATGCGATGAGTGACTCTTTCTCTGAGTCTGAGCTCAGGTGTGTGCTGTGTGAGATGCGATGAGTGACTCTTTCTCTGAGTCTGAGCTCGAGAGTGTGCTGTGTGAGATGCGATGAGTGATTCTTTCTCTGAGTCTGAGCTCGAGTGTGTGCTGTGTGAGATCGATGAGTGACTCTTTCTCTGAGTCTGAGCTCGAGTGTGTGCTGTGTGAGATGCGATGAGTGACTCTTTCTCTGAGTCTGAGCTCAGGTGTGTGCTGTGTGAGATGCGATGAGTGACTCTTTCTTGAGTCTGAGCTCAGGTGTGTGCTGTGTGAGATGCGATGAGTGACTCTTTCTCTGAGTCTGAGCTCGAGTGTGTGCTGTGTGAGATGCGATGAGTGACTCTTTCTCTGAGTCTGAGCTCAGGTGTGTGCTGTGTGAGATGCGATGAGTGATTCTTTCTCTGAGTCTGAGCTCGAGTGTGTGCTGTGTGAGATGCGATGAGTGACTCTTTCTCTGAGTCTGAGCTCAGGTGTGTGCTGTGTGAGATGCGATGAGTGACTCTTTCTCTGAGTCTGAGCTCGAGTGTGTGCTGTGTGAGATGCGATGAGTGACTCTTTCTCTGAGTCTGAGCTCAGGTGTGTGCTGTGTGAGATGCGATGAGTGACTCTTTCTCTGAGTCTGAGCTCAGGTGTGTGCTGTGTGAGATGCGATGAGTGACTCTTTCTCTGAGTCTGAGCTCAGGTGTGTGCTGTGTGAGACGCGATGAGTGACTCTTTCTCTGAGTCTGAGCTCGAGTGTGTGCTGTGTGAGATGCGATGAGTGACTCTTTCTCTGAGTCTGAGCTCGAGTGTGTGCTGTGTGAGATGCGATGAGTGACTCTTTCTCTGAGTCTGAGCTCAGTGTGTCCTGTGTGAGATGCGATGAGTGATTCTTTCTCTGAGTCTGAGCTCGAGTGTGTGCTGTGTGAGATGCGATGAGTGACTCTTTCTCTGAGTCTGAGCTCAGGTGTGTGCTGTGTGAGATGCGATGAGTGATTCTTTCTCTGAGTCCTGAGCTCGAGTGTGTGCTGTGTGAGATGCGATGAGTGACTCTTTCTCTGAGTCTGAGCTCAGGTGTGTGCTGTGTGAGATGCGATGAGTGACTCTTTCTCTGAGTCTGAGCTCGAGTGTGTGCTGTGTGAGATGCGATGAGTGACTCTTTCTCCGAGTCTGAGCTCGAGTGTGTGCTGTGTGAGATGCGATGAGTGACTCTTTATCCGAGTCTGAGCTCGAGTGTGTGCTGTGTGAGATGCGATGAGTGACTCTTTCTCTGAGTCTGAACTCAGGTGTGTGCTGTGTGAGATGCGATGAGTGACTCTTTCTCTGAGTCTGAGCTCGAGTGTGTGCTGTGTGAGATGCGATGAGTGACTCTTTCTCTGAGTCTGAGCTCGAGTGTGTGCTGTGTGAGATGCGATGAGTGACTCTTTCTCTGAGTCTGAGCTCGAGTGTGTGCTGTGTGAGATGCGATGAGTGACTCTTTCTCCGAGTCTGAGCTCAGGTGTGTGCTGTTGTGAGATGCGATGAGTGACTCTTTCTCTGAGTCTGAGCTCGAGTGTGTGCTGTGTGAGATGCGATGAGTGACTCTTTCTCTGAGTCTGAGCTCAGGTGTGTGCTGTGTGAGATGCGATGAGTGACTCTTTCTCTGAGTCTGAGCTCAGGTGTGTGCTGTGTGAGATGCGATGAGTGACTCTTTCTCTGAGTCTGAGCTCGAGTGTGTGCTGTGTGAGATGCGATGAGTGACTCTTTCTCTGAGTCTGAGCTCAGGTGTGTGCTGTGTGAGATGCGATGAGTGACTCTTTCTCTGAGTCTGAGCTCAGGTGTGTGCTGTGTGAGATGCGATGAGTGACTCTTTCTCTGAGTCTGAGCTCAGGTGTGTGCTGTGTGAGATGCGATGAGTGACTCTTTCTCTGAGTCTGAGCTCAGGTGTGTGCTGTGTGAGATGCGATGAGTGACTCTTTCTCTGAGTCTGAGCTCAGGTGTGTGCTGTGTGAGATGCGATGAGTGACTCTTTCTCTGAGTCTGAGCTCAGGTGTGTGTGCTGTGTGAGATGCGATGAGTGACTCTTTCTCTGAGTCTGAGCTCGAGTGTGTGCTGTGTGAGATGCGATGAGTGACTCTTTCTCTGAGTCTGAGCTCAGGTGTGTGCTGTGTGAGATGCGATGAGTGATTCTTTCTCTGAGTCTGAGCTCGAGTGTGTGCTGTGTGAGATGCGATGAGTGACTCTTTCTCTGAGTCTGAGCTCGAGTGTGTGCTGTGTGAGATGCGATGAGTGACTCTTTCTCTGAGTCTGAGCTCAGGTGTGTGCTGTGTGAGATGCGATGAGTGACTCTTTCTCTGAGTCTGAGCTCAGGTGTGTGCTGTGTGAGACGCGATGAGTGACTCTTTCTCTGAGTCTGAGCTCGAGTGTGTGCTGTGTTAGATGCGATGAGTGACTCTTTCTCTGAGTCTGAGCTCAGGTGTGTGCTGTGTGAGATGCGATGAGTGATTCTTTCTCTGAGTCTGAGCTCGAGTGTGTGCTGTGTGAGATGCGATGAGTGACTCTTTCTCTGAGTCTGAGCTCGAGTGTGTGCTGTGTGAGATGCGATGAGTGACTCTTTCTCTGAGTCTGAGCTCAGGTGTGTGCTGTGTGAGATGCGATGAGTGATTCTTTCTCTGAGTCTGAGCTCGAGTGTGTGCTGTGTGAGATGCGATGAGTGACTCTTTCTCTGAGTCTGAGCTCAGGTGTGTGCTGTGTGAGATGTGCCTCGCCTGTACTGTATAGAGTAGAGTACCGTTAGCGCTGCAGTGAGAGGAGGGCTGCGTTCGGAATCGCATACTTCCCTACTATATAGTAGGCGAAAAGAGTAGGCGAGCGAAAATGTACTTTCGAATCCTCAGTATAAATAAAAGAGTAGGCGAGAATTACCTGGTTGACGTACTAATTATCGCGAGATTTGGACGATAGTGCGTTCGAATATGCCTACTTTCCTACTATATAGTAGGCGAAAACAGTACGTGAGGGAAGCAGTACGTTCGAAACATCAGTATTCCTAAAAGAGTAGGCGAGAAGTTCCCGGATGATCTCCTGCTTTCGCCCAGACATTTGAGTGTTTTTCAGCTTGTACTCATCTATCCCAGGAGGCCACGCGAGAGGATACGATATAAAAAAGAACAAGAAGAAGTAGATATTTCATACTCAAACATGACGGAAAGGGTGGACGAGAGTGTTTTCAAATGTGAGTATTACAAATACAAACCAAATCGCATGTGTTGAACTAACTTTCTGTACAGTAAATTGTTGAACTGTTGAAGGTGCATAGACGCTATATAATATGTAAATTTGTGATTTTGCCGTAAATCACATTTTATTGGATAGAGGAGCTCCATAAGGACACATACGTCTTTAAACTGTATTTGCATACATTTTAAACCGTATACATCTGAAATACCATTACTAAATATTTATTCAAAATTTGGCAAGATTACTACGTGTAACTGATATGAAATAGACATCTGAGTGATGTGTGTGTACTATTGTTTAGGAGAATACACTGTTGTTAACACTGTTTTTATTAGTTTAATGCATTTTACATAAAGTAACTAAACATAAGTAATCTATTTCATTTATCCATTAGTACTGTTGAAAAATTGTTGAACATTTATGATGGATAAAAAGCTATTTATTAGCAACAACCTCAACATGTAAATGTAGTATTGAGCTCATAAATCACAGAGGTAACGTGAGTCTTGTCTGGATGTTACAGGGACGGATGAGCACACGCGGCTGCTTATCCGGTGGAGAGTGGCTCATGAAGCGCTCTTCACCGGGAAGCGTAATGCTGCCATCAAAGGCTTTGAGTGAGTATACAGAAATATTAAAAAATCAATTGAATACTTTATTTGCAGTACATTTCAATTATTGTATTTTCAAACAGAGATATAACTTTTTCATTCTTGATTTCTCTCTTGCTGCAGATCTTTTGTGGAGGAGCAGAGCCTGCAAGGCAGGGTGACGGCGGCGTTTGTTAAAAAAAAATGGGAAATTAAAAATGTTAAAATGACTGCTTTTGTATCATGCTTGTGCATTTTTGCAGGATCTGAAATGTCCACAGACGGGGGTGAGCACTGAGGATGGAGAGGACACAGCAGCATCCTGGAAGTGGTACACTGCCATGGATGAGGCAATTGGGGGCAGACCCTCCATCTCTCCTCCTGCCCTCGTTGCCTCATGTGGGCCGGATGCTGCTGTGGTCTCTTCATCCTCAGTGAGGCCAGAGCCAGCAAGAGCCAGGAAAAGGGCTATAGATGTGGAGGAGCTGATCCGGGACATGGAGGAGCGAGAAGAGGAGAGAGAGCGGAAGGCAGCTGAGAGGGAGGAGAGGCTGTGGAGAGAAATGGAGGAGAAGGAGGACAGAAGAGAACGGGAGAGACGAGAGAGAGAGGAAAGAGAAGTAAGAGAAGTAAGAGAAAGAGAAGAGAGATGGCACCGGGAGGCAGTCGAGAGAGAGCAAAGGAGAGAAAGAGAAACCAACGAAAGGGATGAAAGGTTCCTTTCTGTTCTTCAGATGCTCGCCAAAAAATAAATTATTTGACAAAAAACATCTTCTGATCTTTTGCACATTTGGGTTGATGTGAATTAAATTTGTGAATAAAAATGGGAATCTATATATATATATATATATATATATATATATATATATATATATATATATATATACACACACAGTACTGTGCAACAACTACAAATGGTGGCCTAAGAATTTTGTACAATAATATGTATATAAAACAAACTATTTCTAGGCATTCACAGTACATTATAGACTTCTAGAAATTTAGTGATACTTTAAGATTGTAATCAAATTCATAAATTAAATATTTATGAAACGTTGATTATTAATTAGTGAATGTATGGTGTAATGTAAGAAGAAAAAACACTTTAAAACACTGGTTTTACTGGAGTGTATTATATGACTTTTAAAGGTTTACAGAGTTCATGCAAGGCTCTTAAAGGCAGGTCATGGAGGGTTCAGTTCCAGCACACCTGTCAGTAAATTTCAAGTAGTCAGTTATTAATTGGTTTAAATTGATTAAGGGGTGTATAATTAGGGTTGGAAAAACTCTGCTGGATAATAGCCCTCCATGACCAAAGCTGAACTTGAGACTGTTTACACAAATTACACACAGTAAAATAGTGACTAAAGGGTTACTTAACCCAAGCAAATAAATCATAATAGTAATAATTCAATAGTCATTATTTACTCGCCTTGATGTTGTTTGATCCCTCTGTTTTTTGTTTTCCTGAACACAAAAGGTGATTTTGGTCAGGTTTGTACTGTTTGGTTTAAAACAATATCAGTCAATGGACTTTCAGAAGCTTCAAAAGCGTCATTAAATAATGCCATGAAGCTTCTGAAAGTTGGGCCCCATTGACTGATATTGTATGAAACCAGCAGAACAAACTTGACAAAAATTCCCTTTTGTATTTAAACAATAAAAACATTAAATAAGTAAATAGTAAACCGTAAATAATTGCTGTATTTATATGTTGAGGTGAACTAACCCTTTAACCCACCAAATATAAATTGTAGTAAATTTATGTATGCATTTTGTACTATAGTAATACCTTGACAAACTAAGCAGCTTTGACTGTTTATGCCCATGACTGCTTCAAAAAATGCTTTACAAATATCAATCACATTTATGCATTTGACATATTTATCAAAAGTGATTAACCCCATTTATTTACAGGGACAATGACCCTGGACAAACCTGGAGTAAAGAGCCTTGCTGATTGACCAGCAATCTTCTTCTAACCAGTTCATTGGTTTATCCCTCTACACTACAAAAGGTTTTAAAGCTCTAACAAATATTTGCATGTAATTGTAAACCTATAAAATGACATTTGTCAAGAAACTGAATGCTGACAACATGAATTTTAAAACATTTTTATCTTTCTTAATGTTTTAAAGGTAGTCATGCTCATGGAGAGCCGGCACAGGGATGTTTGGAGCAGACACTGCAGCAGCCAGATTGTCCCGCACTTGTTCTCCCACTCTTGCTGCAAGGTTGTGGGGATCAGGGGGGCCGTCATCATGGTCTTCCTCATCCTCTGGCTTAACGATGTCCCCATTGGCTAGAGCGAGATTGTGAAGCACAGCACGCAACAATCTCAGGCACGAAGGCAGGGCTCACCTCCAAGGCCTTGAAGAAAATGCAGCGCCAGCGTGTCTTCAGCATCCCAAAAGCTCTCTCCACGATGTTGCAGGCACGGGAGTGCTTGCTGTTGAAACGAGCCTGCACAGGGTTCTGTACAGGCTCTCTGTAAGGGGTGATGAGGCAGATGGGTGCACTCAGGCAAGGATAGCCTCCATCCCCGAGGATGCACTTGCCTGCAGGTGGGTAAAGGTTGCCAGCATACACAGGGCTGTTCCTCAGCACCCTGGCATCGTGCACAGACCCAGGATATCCCACAAAGACATCAAGGAATT
Source organism: Gila orcuttii (assembly GCA_026230005.1). Classification (NCBI taxonomy): domain Eukaryota; kingdom Metazoa; phylum Chordata; class Actinopteri; order Cypriniformes; family Leuciscidae; genus Gila; species Gila orcuttii. The sequence goes on from JAPDVR010000007.1 coordinate 460,823, forward strand.
TCCCCTGGTGATCAGAGATGGCCTGGAGTTGGATGGAGTGAAACAGCTTCCTGTTGAAGTAACAGTGGGAGTTATTTGCTGGAGGTTTGATACGGATATGACTGCCGTCTATTGCACCAACTGCTCTGCTGAAAGCTGGTGACCCAGACAGCTGTGCAAATCCTGCTCCCACTGCCTCCAGGTCATCTCCGGTCGGAAAGCAGATCACCCTCCTGAAATTCCCATGATGGCCTTGCTCACTCTGTGCACAATGTCATGCACAGAGGTCTTTGGGATATCGAAGGTCTGCGACACCACCCTGTAGGATGCTGCATGGGCCAGCCAGTGCAGGAACACAAGGACCTCAATCTCCCGTTCCCATCCAAGGTCAGATCCAGGTCTGACTGCAGCAATCAGGGACCTGATGGACGGCATAGACAGGCGAAGGTGGGCACGGTGGTCAGCTGCCTCATCAAGATAAAGCCGCAAAATGGGAACAGCTCTATTGAGATGGCAGTATGATGTGGGGTTCACTGACTGCAATAAATACATCATAGTTTGTTAAAACAAAAAGCTTGAATAAAGCGATGTTTCATGTGGTATTGACTTGTATATGTAGTTATTTATTGTGATGATTTCTTTTATTCATTAACTTATTTTTATTCATGTTTCATATTGTTGTCAGTAAATAAAATATGAATTTCATGAATAAAAATGTATTTACATCATCTGCATTTGTCTAGCGTGTATTCATGCATAGCTATGTCATATGATAATACAAAAGTTTGCTTGTTTTACAAAACTACATAATTAATAATGTATATATATTATAATAATGTTATATAATTAACTGTTGGTCACAGCATTTGTCATAATTATTGTGCATAAGTGTTGGGATGGGCTAGTAATGAAATTCTTTCTGGGGTAATCTTAATTGTTTAAGTAGTAATACTTGCTTTGTTTGAGAATAAAATCATCAGTCTTCTCCAAAGGCGAGATCGTCGAGCAGCTGCCCGACATCTCCTTTGTGCACACCTTAATCTAACAATTGCAGACATGCCAACCATTTCAAACGCTGAACTAAACCGTTCTAGTAAAGTTGTCGAGTTACTGATGCAATCAGCTGTTAGTGCACCTGTCGCTCATGACTTTTAAATTGTTGCGCTTGTGAAAACGTCATAGGTCACATGTAACGTCAACATGGCGAATGATGTCCGGATCGCATTCATACTTAAGGAGATTTGGCCATTAAGTACCTACTCTTTTAGCGCTCGTTAAGTAAGTACTCATTGAAATTAAGTACCTAATCATTGAGTATGCGATTCCGAACGCAGCCGAGGAGTGAGAACAGTTCTCTCTTCTCGCAGTGGATCTGAACACTCGCGAGATCAAAGGCGGATATCGCGGAATTCACGGGATTTACGCTCGTGCACGGTGTTCGTAATAAACTGGATGTCATTTAAGTTCTGTTGCTTTTATATGAAAATAAATATAATAAACAAGACACCCAAAGTACTTGTCATTTAATTACATACCAAAGACGTGTTTATCAATAATTTTTTACTTTAATTACAGATATTGTTTATATTTATTTATATATTTATATATATATAATATTTTTTTATTTTTATAAATATGACAACAATAAAATAACCCATAGAGAGATCACACTGTCAGAGAGTTTGGGAATACTCACACATAATTTATACACATAAAAACATGATATCAGAGTTTTAAATTCAAACATTTTAAAAGAGAACAATAGCCTACATCACGGTTGTTTAAACCAATGAGCATTAAGCTGTGTCGTCAGCAAGTCATTTCCCATCATGCTTTTGATCATCAGTCGGTGGAGAGCAAGGGGGTAATCCATCAGCCGGAAACTGAAGCCTCGCGGGAGCCGCCATTGTAGCAGAACTTCACCTGCTGTTAGCATTCCATTGACTCCCATTCATTTTGGCGTCACTTTGACAGCGAATAACTTTACATCTGAGGCGTCCAAAGACTTCATTTGTCCATTATTTATTTCTAAAGAAACACGACAATGTATAAAAGGCTCCATTACTTTGTTTCTTACGTTATGGCCCCGTAGAAGCCGTTTTTGTAAAAATTGGCTAACGATTGCGTCATAACCACGCAACTCTCTGTCGAACAGTAGAGAAATTACCGTATAGAAAGGAGGAGAAGCTCGAAGGCAATCTTTTACTGTCTATGAGGCAATCGGGGGACATAGAGGCATAAAGTCAAGGGAGAAGCCCATAGATAGAGAGTCCATAAAAGCCACGGGACAAAATATTTCAACAACGTTTTTGAGGAATTGGAAATAATCAGGTGATTCAGATTTGTCTTGGCACAGCTACTAGAAGTTTTACAACTGTCAGACTGTCGTCAAGCTCAGTTTGAGCCTGCGCAGTCGCTCAGCCATCAGGAAGTGAGTGCTTCTAATGGGCTTCAGTTTTCTCCGTTGAAATCAAGGGGGTCGCTGTGTCCATTTTTTTTACTGTCTATGGTGGAGAGCGACTGCAGAATCCAACACGGCCGCCTTGCGCTCGCGAGAGTTTAGACATACGCCAGCATGACATCAGAGCAAGGCGGACCGCACTCACACACACTTCTAACCGGCACGCATCTCGCGCTGATCACCGGTGATCGGTTCTGCGCAGATTATGCTCATCTCAAACCAGCCTTCTTTCTCTGAGTCTGAGCTCAAGTTTGTTTCAGTTCCGCTCAGTCTCGAAGACACACACACACACACACACACACACTGCGGAAGTGATGTCAGATCATGGCTCAGCTGTGACGAACCGAGGTGCCCGATCTGTTAAAACATCCCAGCGTCCAACAAATTCACAAACTGTTGGGGACAATGTCAGGTAATATATTAATACAATGAAAACAATTATATTTTTTATGCAAATGAAATCCCTAGAGATAGATCAACGTAATGAATAAAGACATTTTATATATATTCATATAGCGTTGAATGCTATACAAATAATTATTATAAGCTGATAACAAACGATATAGCTTATTAATTAGCCTATATGTCTTTGCATGAGAGATACCGCTATGCCGTTATCAAGCGCTCAATCTCTATAAGCAGACTTTCTCCTTATAAATATTTTCAAATTGAGTGTATAGCCTAGGAATAAACTTATGATCTCCGATGTTGTTTTGAGTGTTTTAGACAATTATATAAAGCAACTATAATGAATAAACATTTATTTGACTCGACTGAGGCGTTATTAGTCATGTGAATCCGTCTTTTCTTTCATTTTAATTGTAATTTTAATTGATGAAAACGTTTATCTTAGCTATTAGAACGATATAAAAATCAATATTGTAATGAAGTGATGTTGGATAAATGTATTGTTATGACTGCCGTGTGTGGGGGGAGGGATTTGTGGGAAGAGTGGGTTGAGTTACGTGAGTGTTCGCACCTGATGACTGATGAGCGTGAAGGAGCAGGAGCTTTGGGATAGTGATTATCGTGAGTTTCAAGGAGAGGGCGAGAATAAAAAGACGAGCACAGTGAAGGGGGCGAGTCTGAGAAGCGGTGTGTTGTTGCTAACGCCGGGCTGCACTCAAGGTTGGGGGGTGGGTGCCGTTCGTATGCTATTTAGGGCTGCCGGCGGCGAAGATAGCTTAGTGGGTAACCTGTAGATAAGGCCGGGTATTGGAGTGCGTGGGTGGCGCGGCTTCTCAGCAAGGGGTGCTCCGTTTCCGCTATAGTTCGGAGGCCTCACGAGCGCTGGACTGGTGTCTGACTTCTCCCATTGCCAACCAGCGCCAAAGCCTAGACCCCGGGGGAGGGTCTCGCATCCTGGGAGAGTTAATGGGATAGTTCACTTTGAAATTAATTTTTGATATGTTTTAGCTTACCTCAAGGGCATCCAAGATGTAGGTGTCTTTGTTTCCACAGTATTTTCAATTTTGATATTTTTAGGTCAAACCGTTCTTGTCTGTCAGTCATATAATGCAGGTATATGGGGTCCACCTCAAATAGCATGCACAGAGAAGTCCAAATTAAACATGATTTAATGACTCGTAAATGTAAGTACACATAGATGGCCTAAGACACGAAACGAGCGGTTTGTGTGAGAAAACAAACAGTATTTATATCGTTTTTACCTCTTGTAATCACAGTCACGTCCAAGTACTCTGAGGGCGCGGGCGCTTCGGTCTGCGCAAGCGCCGGAAAGCGCCGGAAGTGATCTCTCGCGCGTGTACGTCACTCACGCCTGATGCAAAAGTAAGGGGAGTGGTGGAGAATAAATCCAAAAGTGATGAACAAATGCAAATGATGCTAGGAATGGTGGAGGAATTGAGGCAGGAAGTAAAATCTCTTCGTACAACAGTGAGTAATATTCAACAGTCTATGGCAAACCCTACTCCCACTCAATTTTCCAGGGAACCTGTACGAGAGCCCAGAAACTGTGGTTCACAAGGGTCCGTAGATCGAGCCAGAGGGGCAGGGGGTGGTTGTTGGGAGTGTGGGTGTACAAGACACATAAAACGAGAATGCCCATATTCGCAGGGAAAGTACAGGGGGCAGGCACTGTAGGCCCGCTGCCTGCCCCCCGGCGAGTTGGTACATATGCAGCCACTGCAAGCAACCAGGGTGACTTTGGATACATTGGAGCCAAAATAGGTGCGTCAGACTCCCTTCTCTTGATAGATAGTGGGGCAGCATTATCAGTCATACCAAAACAACTTTGGCTTGAAATCACTAAGGGGGGAACAGAACTGTCTGGACATCATGGTGATGTGTCTGTAGCTAATGGAGGGTTGATGGGGATTTTGGGAAAATGGCAAACAGTCTGCCAGTTTGATTCATTGGCATTAATTGTGGAGCTTTTGGTAGCTGACGTGCCTTCTCAGGATATTCTTTTGGATTTTGACTTTTTGAGTAAATATGGGGTCGTTATGGATTTTGGTATGAAGGAGTGTCGAATAATGGGTAAAATGTTTCCCCTGATTGTTTCGGCAGATATTGATAAACCCCGGACTGTGATCGTCTTGGAAGACACTGTAATTCCCCAACATAGTGAGGCAATCATTGCTGGAAAGGCTGGAAATTGCTTCTTTCGTGGCCCTTTGTGAGGGTATGTTGGAACCATCAGACACATTATCACACCAATGTGTATGATCGCTCGGGTGGTGTAATGTAATGATCGCTCGGGTGGTCTGTAGAGTGGAGAGGGGTAGACTACGTAGTTTTAGTACGTAAGCGTGACGGCGGCCTCTATTTTTGCATGGATTATCGCAAGTTAAATGATGTAACCCGGAAGGACGCGTATCCATTGCCACGGATCGATGATGCCCTTGACAGTCAAAATAACCCTTGCTGGTTTTCCACTCTCGATTTAGCAAGTGGTTACTGGCAGGTGTAGTTGGATCCTAGGGATAAATATAAGACTGCTTTTAGCACTCGGCAAGTTCTGTTTGAATTTAATGTCCTTAGTTTTGGTCTTTGCAATAGTCCAAGTACATTTCAGCAACTGATGGATCTGGTGCTGGCAGATCTTCAGTGGACTACCTGTCTGGTGTACTTGGACGATATCATTATATTTGGACGGACATTTCAGGAACATTTAGGCCACCTGGACGAAGTTTTAATAAAACTACGCCAGGCTAACCTTAAAGTCAAGCCCGCTAAGTGTAACTTGTTTGCCACTCAGGTGCAGTATTTGGGACATATCATTTCATCGAAGGGGGTGAAAGAAGATCCCGCCAAAGTGGAGGCTGTGCGTCAGTGGCCGGTGCCCAAGAATCAGACAGATCTTTGAGCTTTGTGGGTTTAGCCTCGTACTATCGGAGGTTTGTGAAGGGGTTTGCTGAGACTGCTCGCCCCCTGCACCAACTCACTGAGAAAAGCAGGCGTTTTAGATGGACGGAGGCATGTCAAACAGCCTTTGAACAGCTCAAGCTGAGTTTAATGTCAGCACCTGTTCTTATATATCCTGATCCCTCCAAAACATTAATTTTAGATACGGATGCTAGCGATGCGGGTTTTGGGGCTGTGTTGTCACAAGAAGAGGGGGGTGTGAACATGTTATAGCATATGCCAGCAGAGCCCTTACTAAGCAGGAAAGAAAATATGCCACAACTAAGAAGGAATTGTTAAGTATGGTCACGTTCATCAAGCATTTTAAACATGACCTGTTAGGTAAGGAATTTGTCCTCCGAACAGATCATAATTCCTTGAGGTGGCTGCATAATTTCCAGGGTTTAGAGGGACAGTTAGCCAGATGGGTGGAGCAGTTAGCAAGCTTCCAATATAAAATTGTTCACCGCCCTGGACGAGGGCATGCTAATGCTGACGCCCTTTCTAGGCTGCCTGCTTACCTGTCAACTCCAGGGCCCCCGGAGCCAGCCCCACAGACACGAGGGGTGCCTGTAATAGTGGCAGTACAAAATGTGCCGACCAATGTAACCCCAGGGTGGGAAGGGGATGAGTTGGCTCGGGCGCAGCGGGAAGATGCCGAATTACAAAATATCATTGCTCTAATAAAAGAGGGAGGGACTTGTTTGCAACCACCGGACGATCTACAAAAGTATGCACCGGTATGGTCCCAATTACAAATGCAGGGCTCCCGGTTGGTGAGGTTTCCCCCATCAAATTCGGACGCCGCAAACCAGGTCCAGGTGGTTATTCCCACTGTAATGGTGGCATAAATCTTAAGACAGTTGCATAATGATGTTACGGGTGGACACTTGGGAATACAGAAACTACAAGCAAAAGTGAAAGACCGTTTCTACTGGCTGGGCTGGTTTGGGATGTGAAGCGATGGTGTAGCGAATGTGTGGATTGTGGGTCTAGAAAAGCTGGGGGGAAACAGTGGCGGAACCCACTACAATCGGTGGTAGCATTAAGGCCATATGAGCGGGTGGCGTTGGATATTTTGGGACCTCTCCCCGAAACCCCCAAAGAAAACAAATATATTGTAGTTATTGGGGATTACTTTTCCAAATGGACAGAGGCGTTCCCTCTTCCTAATCAGGAAGTTGAGACGGTGGCCAAGTTGTTGGTGGAACAGTGGGTGTGCCACTTCGGAGCCCCCAGGATAATCCATACTGATCAGGGCTGAAATTTTGAATCTAAGTTATTTAAAGAATTTGAAAATTACTTTTCTACTATTCAATCTGGTACTAATGGAAAAGCTATTAAGACTGTTCATTTACGTACTGTCTTCAAAATCTTTGATTGATACAAAGGTCTTGTATTAAGTTTATATATATGTGTGTTTTCTTTGCTCCCCTGGCTCTAAAATGTATGTTGTATTGTTTTGTTGTTTAAAGCAATAAAAATAATAATAATAATAAAAAAAAAACTTCTTAGGGTGCATCTCAATCCTGATTTGTGCATCCTCGTTCCCTTTCGTTGTCACTCCGAGTTACGTCGGATGACGACGAATGGGGTTTGGCTTAGAAAGCCTATCAACTTCGAGTATTACAAAACGAGCCAATGGCAAAGAAATGCCATGGGTCTGCGGAATTTGCATGACGTAACTCCGCCCCACCTCGTGGGTATAAAAGGAGGAAGTCCGCAACAGCAGTTTATGTTTTCGCTTCGGAGCCAAGTGTATTCTTCTCTCCACAAGCCAACTCTGAATGATCAGCTTCACGAACGAGTGCCTCGAGTGTTGGTGTGACGGCGATCTCCGGCGAGTGCGTGCTTCCTGCTTATCTCTGCAGTGGTTCATCAGAGAGCGCGTGCTTCCCCAGGCGCTTCAACATTTGAGTTTTCTCTCTAAAAGAGCGCACGCGGCACGTCTTTTTAAAGACGGCTCGCCCGTGCATTAAAAAAAAAAAAAAAAAAAAAACGAATGGTTGCGGCAGCTTGGTATCGGACTCTGATGGGCACGAGCGTTGTCTGGTATGTTTGGGCTTGATCATACTAGAGCAGTGCTCGTGGATGACTCATTTTCTCTCTGTGGGAACATGATCATCGCGTCATATAGGTCGAGACTCGGTGAACTCGCAAGAGTGAGAGTCCCCTCATCCACCCCCCGATCTTCGGCTGGTGGCCAGGGTGACCTGAGGGTGTTGGTCTGGAACAAGGCGCCGACTCCGTGTCCGTGACCCCAGCCTCCCCTCAACGGCGGTGCCCGCTAGTGAATAGGTGATTCCCACGAGTCTACCCTCTGGTGGCCCGTGTGTTTCATTTAAAGCTACAGAGGATGATACTATGTTTGTAGCAGCTTCACAAGGTGGGTTTGATTCTCTGCGAAGTGACGACTCGTCACAGCTGCCACCCTCTGGTGTGCATACGGCTGTGCCTGAGTCTGATCCAGAGATGACGGCCATGCTTTCCTGGGACGATTGGTTTTTGGGTAAGGCCGCCGACCCTCGTCCACGGCAAACCCCAATACCTTCCCTCCCGGACGTGCATGATGAGATCTCGAAGTCCCAGAAGACCCCCTGGTTTTCTCGGGACCGCTCGCTGATCTCATCCGCCTTTCCCCCCTCGATGGGGCCGCTGTCACGGGTACACTGGGGTTCCCCCGGCTGAACGCTCTGTTGCGATGCTATGGGTCCTCAGAGTGCTTCTTCTCGGCGCAATCCTAAGCACCCGCCCGTGGTCTATGGTTTTCGTCTACATTTGTGGCGAGATCCTATAGCACCACGGGACTGGCAGCCACCTCTCTGCAGGACATGGCCATTCTGCTGGTCCTCGACCCAGATGCTCATGGACTTGCACGAGGGCGGGACTGACCCAGGGCTCTTCACTGAGTCACGCGCCGCCACTGACCTTGGTCTCCGAGCGACGAAAGTGGCCGTACGCTCCCTGGGTCAGGTGATGCCTAGGACCAGCATGGTCCTCCCCTGGCCCCATCTGTCAGGGCGCGGTTGCTAACTGTGCCCCCACACCGGGCCGCTATGCCGTCCACGTCTGGGCCAGTTACTCCGCTTCGCTGCCCCTCCGGGGGGACGCCTGTCGTCCGCTTGATCCCACTGGTTCAGTTCCTGGGAGCCTGGTTAGAGCTTCCCCGTCTGTCCCGCTGGATCGCGCGCACCATCAGGCTCGGCTATGCGATTCAGTTCGCACGGTCTCCTCCCCGCTTCCGGGGAGTCCGCTCCATTGTTGTCGGTGGCAATGCCCCCATCATGAGAGCTGAGATTCTCACCCTGCTGGCGAAGGGTGCGATCGAGACTGTCCCTCCAGCCGAGATGAGGTCCGGCTTCTACAGCCCCTATTTCATTGTCCCCAAGAAAACCGGTGGGTTACGGCCAATCCTGGACTTGCGCGTGCTGAACCGCTCCCTTCACAGGCTGCCGTTCAAGATGCTCTCCGCCAAACGCGTTCTCGAATGCGTGCGGCCCCAGGATTGGTTTACAGCGATCGACCTGAAGGACGCCTACTTTCATGTCTCCATTCTTCCTCGACACAGACCGTTCCTACGGTTTGCTTTCGAGGGGCAGGCATACCAGTACGCGGTTCTCCTTTTCGGGCTAGCCCTGTCTCCTCGCACCTTCACGAAGGTCGTCGAGGCTGCCCTTGTTCCCCTTCGGGAACACGGGGTTCGCATCCTGAGTTATATCGACGACTGGCTGATCCTAGCTCACTCTCGAGATCAGGTTTGCGAACACAGGGACCTAGTGCTCCGGCACCTAGCTCGTCTGGGCCTTCGGGTCAACTGGGAGAAGAGCAAACTTTGCCCCATGCAGAGGATCTCTTTTCTCGGTATGGACATCGACTCGGTCACCATGGCCGCGCAGCTTACGAGCGAGCGCGCGCAGTCACTGCTGACTTGCCTGAGACATCTCAGGAGCAAGAATGCGGTTCCACTGAAACATTTTCAGAGGCTCCTGGGGCATTTGGCATCTGCAGCCGCGGTCACGCCGCTCGGATTGCTTCATATGAGACCGCTTCAGCTTTGGCTTCGCGACCGAGTCCCGAGGTGGGCATGGCATCAAGGCACGCTCCGGGTACCAGTTACTCCGACCTGCCGTCAGTTCCTCACCCCGTGGTCGAACCTCAGTTTTCTCAGGGCGGGTGTCCCCCTGGAACGAGCTTCCCAGCATGTTGTGGTCTCCACGGATGCCTCCACCACGGGCTGGGGCGCCATGTGCAATGGACATGCTGCTGCGGGCTCCTGGACAGGACCCCAGCGGCTATGGCATGTCAATTGCCTCGAGTTGTTGGCAGTACGCCTTGCCCTGCACCGCTTCCGGGCGTTGCTCAGGGGTCAACACGTACTAGTCCGCTCAGACAATACCGCTACTGTAGCGTACATCAACCATCAAGGTGGTCTACGCTCCCGCCGTATGTCACAACTCGCCCGCCACCTCCTTCTATGGAGTCAGAAGCATCTGAGGTCGCTTCGAGCCATTTTCATTCCCGGAGCCCTGAACTGTGCAGCCGACGAGCTCTCACGGCTTCAGCCCCTCCCTGGAGAATGGCGACTCCATCCCCAGTCGGTTCAGCTGATTTGGGACCAGTTCGGGGACGCACAGATAGATCTGTTTGCCTCTCACGACTCGACCCATTGCGCCCTGTATTTTTCCCTGACCGAGGGCACGCTCGGCACGGATGCACTGGCGCACAGCTGGCCACCGGGCCGCAAATATGCGTTTCCCCCAGTGAGCCTTCTTGCGCAGACCTTGCGCAAGGTCAGGGAGGACGAGGAGCAGGTCATTTTGGTCGCGCCGTATTGGCCCGGCCGGACCTGGTTCCCCGAACTTGCACTCCTCGCGACAGCACCTCCTTGGCCCATTCCTCTGAGGAAGGACCTTCTTTCTCAGGGACGGGGCACCCTGTGGCACCCTCGCCCCGATCTCTGGAGCCTCCACGTGTGGCTCCTGGATGGCTCGAGGTAGGTTTGAGTACCCTTCCACCAGCGGTGGCGGCTACCATCACTTCCGCTAGAGCGTCGTCCACAAGACACGTCTACGCGTTGAAGTGGAACCTCTTCGTCGTCTGGTGCTCTTCTCACCGAGAAGACCCCCGGAGATGCTCGATCTGCGTTGTGCTTTCCTTCCTTCAGCAGGGGTTGGAGCGAAGGCTGTCTCCCTCCACCCTTAAGGTCTATGTTGCCGCCATTGCCGCACACCATGACCTAGTCGAAGGTAAGTCGGTAGGGAAGCACAACCTGGTCACCAGGTTCCTGAGAGGAGCGAGGAGACTAAATCCTCCTCGCCCTCCTCTCGTTCCCTCTTGGGACCTCTCAGTGGTTCTAACTGCCCTGAAGAGTGCTCCCTTTGAGCCCCTGCAGTCAGTCGAGCTTAAGTTCCTGTCAATGAAGACAGCGCTCCTGGTTGCACTGGCCTCCATCAAGAGGGTAGGGGACCTGCACGCTTTCTCCGTCGACGAAGCGTGCCTGGAATTCGGACCGGCTTTCTCTCACGTGATTCTGAGACCCCGGCCCGGATATGTGCCCAAGGTTCCTACCACTCCCTTTCGGGACCAGGTGGTGAACCTGCAAGCGCTGCCCCCGGAGGAGGCAGACCCAGCCTTGGCACTGCTCTGTCCAGTACGCGCTCTTCGCGCCTATGTAGACAGGACGCGGTGTTTCAGGACCTCAGACCAGCTCTTTGTCTGTTATGGTGGGAAGCTGAAGGGAAAGGCTCTCTCCAAGCAAAGGTTGTCTCACTGGATAGTGGACGCCATTGCCTTGGCTTACCAGCAGCAAGGTCGACCGTGCCCCCTTGGTGTGACGGCCCACTCCACCCGGAGTGTGGCATCCTCTTGGGCTCTAGTGCATGGCGCCTCGCTAACAGACATCTGCAGAGCTTACAGTATTTCCACTGTAAGCCTCTCTGAGCATGTGTCTTTCCCTTGGCAAGCCACCTTGCCACCCCTGGGGTTGAAATATTCCACCTGCGGCTGGACACCCCAGTGTTCTCCATATGTTTCCTTCGGGTCATATGTGTATTCTCTAAGTCCCCCCCCCTCTGGGTTGGCATTAATTGCATACTTCCCCTAGCTTGGGATATGCTTCCCAGTGTACCTTGGTATTCCTGTGTTAAATGGAGTCCTTCGTCCAGTCTATGACAGGGATCTCGATTTACACAGGGCACTGGAAGACAGCTGAGAAGGTGGCGTGATTAGACTGGTAACCCCATTCGTCGTCATCCGACGTAACTCGGAGTGACAACGAAAGGGAATGTCTCGGTTACGTATGTAACCCTCGTTCCCTGAGTAGGGAACGGAGACGTTACGTCTGCCTGCCACTTTCCGCTGTACCGCGGGGATCGCCTGAGCTCAGTCTTGGCTCCTCAGCGAAGAAACATAAACTGCTGTTGCGGACTTCCTCCTTTTATACCCACGAGGTGGGGCGGAGTTACGTCATGCAAATTCCGCAGACCCATGGCATTTCTTTGCCATTGGCTCGTTTTGTAATACTCGAAGTTGATAGGCTTTCTAAGCGAAACCCCATTCGTCGTCATCCGACGTAACGTCTCCGTTCCCTACTCAGGGAACGAGGGTTACATACGTAACCGAGACGTTTCCTTTCCTCTTCTCAGCTCCACCCCTGTAGGATGAGGGAGAAGGGCGTGATTTCCCCCTCAAACCAGTTAAGCGCAAGCCACGCCCTGCAGCGATGACTCACGTCTATGACTCGATTTCATTGGTCAACTCTGAGGAGAAAAGTTTAGACGTCAGCATAGTAGATGGATTCCATGCTGTCAAACGGTAAGTTATACCTGCAGGTTGTTTTCAGTAGCCTATCATTTTATTATTAGAAGTATTTGTAGGATTCAATTATGATTATAATTTTAATTTCAAAAGGAGGACGGAGGAATAGAAGGAAAGCTTTTTATATACATTGGAATACTTGATCACTCGAGCGTCATCAGTTAGCGCTCAAAGGATCTGCCCTTATGTTGTATTAGTTTGGTTATTTAAGACATTCATAATAAATAATAATTAAGCAACATACTCTGTTGAAATATGTGAGATGTGTGGTTTATATAAACTGCAAAGGTAAAGTATAAATTAAAATGATTGTGACCGATGTGAAGGGGGAGGATAATTGATATGTGCATCACGTTTAGTCGATAAACAGTGTGTCTACACCAGTGTATCCTCGCTCATGACTCCTTTTTAAGCTCCTCACTCTTTTTATTTTATTTTTATTAATGCAAGAAAAAACAATGCAATGCAAAATCACATAAAATCCCTAAAGAACAGAGCACAACTCTGTAGAAATGAAACAAAAATTACAAGAAAGAAAAAAAGAAAAAAAGAAAAATATATGATATCCGGGTCTTCTAATAGTTAAAATTTCTTCAATAAACCACGTAGTCTTCTTCCACTTTTCGATTTTAACATTCTTAATGATTTACAGTAAATCCGAAATTCTTTCTGAAAAACAGAAAACAATGGCTTTGTTTTAAGGCACTTACATTTATGAATGTAAAATTTCCGCAAAATGAAAATATTATTCAGTATAAATTGTATGTGAAGTTCTAAAGATGGCTAGATATCGTTAAAAGTTTTAAAGTGTACTTCCTTCGCTTTGGGAGGTATAGGAAAGGAAAGATATATAGTTCTTAATTTATTAATAGAGCAATTGGGAAAAATTGAAGTCACAGTATTTCGACTAGCTTGATTTGGAAATTTATCTTGGGTTAATAAAGTTTGTATTAATTTGTTTGGAAAACTACTCTGGTCCTCCAAGGGGGACCAGAGAGTGTGTGCCAATTACAGGGGTATCACACTTCTCAGCCTCCCTGGTAGAGTCTACTCCAATGTGCAGGAAAGGAGGGTTCGGCCGATAGTCGAACCTCGGATTGAAGAGGAACAATGCGGTTTTCGTCCTGGCCGTGGAACAACGGACCAGCTCTTTACTTTCACAAGGACCCTAGAGTGGGCTTGGGAGAATGCCTATCCAGTCTACATGTGTTTTATAGATCTGGAGAAGGCGTATGACCGGGTCCCCCGGGAGATACTGTGGGAGGTGCTGCGGGAGTATGGGGTGGGGATCCCTTCTCAGGGCTATCCAATCCCTGTACATCCAAAGCGAGAGCTGTGTCCGAGTACTCGGAAGTAAGTCGGACTCTTTCCAGGTGAGGGTTGGCCTTCGCCAGGGCTGCGCTTTGTCACCAATCCTGTTTGTGATATTCATGGCCAGGATGTCAAGGCGTAGTCGTGGTGGGGAGGGGTTGGGGTTCGGTGGGGTTAGGATCTCGTCACTGCTTTTTGCAGATGATGTGGTCCTGATGGCATCATCGGTCCATGACCTTCAGCTCTCACTGGATCGGTTCGCAGCAGAGTGTGAAGCGGTTAGGATGAGGATTAGCACCTCTAAATCTAAGGCCATGGTTCTCAGCAGGAAACCGGTGGAGTGCCAACTCCAGGTAGGGAATGAGTCCTTACCCCAAGTGAAGGAGTTCAAGTACCTCAGGGTCTTGTTCACGAGTGAGGAGAGACTGGAGCAGGAGAATGGCCGCAGAATTGGAGGAGCGGGGGAGGTATTGCACTCGCTTTACCACACCGTTGTGACGAAAAGAGAGCTGAGCCGTAAGGCAAAGCTCTCGATCTACCGGTCAATTTTCGTTCCTACCCTCACCTATGGTCATGAAGGCTGGGTCATGACCGAAAGAACGAGATCGCGGGTACAAGCGGCCGAAATGTGTTTCCTCAGGCGGGTGGCTGGTGTCTCCCTTAGAGAAGGGTGAGAAGCTCAGCCATCCGTGAGGAGCTCAGAGTAGAGCCAATGCTCCTTTGCGTCGAAAGGAGCCAGTTGAGGTGGTTTGGGCATCTGGTAAGGATGCCTCCTGGACGCCTCCTTAGGGAGGTGTTCCAGGCACATCCAGCTGGGAGGAGAGATATATCTCCACACTGGCCTGGGAACACATCGGGATCCCCCAGTTAGAGCTGGTTAATGTGGCTCGGGAAAGAGAAGTTTGGGGTCCCCTGCTGGAGCTGCTGCCCCCGCGACCTGGACCCCGGATAAGCGGATGAAGATGGATGGAAAACTACTCATGACAAAATTTTAAAGATGCTAGCTGAAGAGCTTCAGTTACATTGGGCACTGTATTTATAATCAACAGAGCCTTTGGAATACAATTCAAACCCTTATTATATTGCTTATAATCACATTGAAAATTATACTTTACACAGAAAGTCCTGTGATTCATAAAATTACCTAGCCTGGTTAAAACCAGACCATTCTCTGTTGTAACTGAGTTAGGGTCTGGCAAAGCTCCATAGACAAATCATTTCCAGAGGGGCGTCACCAACGGACCAACTCAAATGCCTCTTGGCGCAATTGGATAGACCTAAAACCAATCAGAGCGATGAAGGACATGACCTATGCAGAGCGACGGAGAAACATCTGAGACTCGGACAGCAATTCTGTTTGTGATTTCGAGGAAAATTATGTAGCAATTAGGGATGCACCGAATCCAGATTTGTGGGGTTCGGCCGAATACCGAATCCACTGGTTAAGATTCTGCTGAATCCGAAACCGAATACCGAATCCTACTCTCATCCTCAGTCCATTAACACAGTAAACACATTAATGAAGTAAACAAAGTGGATTTTTAATTTTATTTTATTACTGTAAATAATAAACACTACTTTTACTTTTATAACTGTAAAAAAAAAGAAAAGAAAAAAAAAGAATAAGCAACATTATGCATTTGAACAGCGGCGATATTGTGTAGCCTATTGTTTAGAGTCCTTGCCACCATGAGACAAATCGGCATTGCAAATTGAACATGTAGCTCGACTTGAATTGCCTTCTTTTCACTGAAAGTACTGCCAAACAACACTTTTTCTGCTCACGAGTTCTATTTTCACTTTCTCACAGCATACTGCATTCGAACGGTCCACCTACTGTAACGAGTGGAAATAAGGTGTGGCCCCTTTAAGAACTGCGCGCTCCCTGTTGAACTGTCTGCAGTCCGTATTGTATGTGCCGTGCGCCTCGAATGTATGCGGGTTATTTCTGTTTGATGCTCATTTTTACCTTATTTTGTTAAGTAACGCTGTGGACGGTAGAACGTGTGACAGACAGTTACACAAGCTCGATTGTGGAATAAAGTGCGACTTGTGAGATGCCAATCGCCTCCGTGAGTCTGTCTGGCCTCTGCAATAACTTTAGCTGTGAGCTATCCCTATTTTTCTTCCTGACACAACGCGTTACACTACAGGCTTGTTCGACTTGAACCGGCGCTGCACAGACAGATCAGTTTATGACATCAAAGTACCGCGAGAGCAATTCAAAAGCATAAGGAGCCGTCTGCTCTCTATTCGTTCACGCGGTACTTTGATGTCATTCACTGATCGGTGACTTCGACGTAGCGCGCGTAGTGCAAGCCTAGGGTTCGGTTCGGTGGAAAAAAATTCTGAGGTTCGGCAGAAACCGAACCCCGTTAAAAAGCCCAATATTCGGCCGAATCCGAATCCGAATCCTGGATTCGGTGCATCCCTAGTAGCAATGGCTTCTGACGACTTTTGCCGGTTTTGTAAAAGAAATATGATAATAGCTGGTGTCCACCGCCACTCCAGCAACATTTTTACAACATTTGGAAAAACGAATAGCATCTCAGACCGATTGAAACATCTCGGATTGACGGTCGAACAGAAAACATCAAGATCTGATCGCATTTGCCCCCGTTGTAAGGCATTTATATTGCGATTATATCGTGATTTGCCAGTGTATAGGTCATGGTTAAAGGACGAGCAAGACCGGGAAGCGACGGGATCGACAGATGCCGTTGAAAAAAGACAACGTGAGTCTACTCCATCAAAAACACTGAGGGATTTAAAAAAGTTTCGGCCAAACACTCCAAGTCCTGGTCGACCGAATATTGCTAGGAGTATTACGGAGGTAAGGTTATAACGTGGTGTACCGTGTATTACTACTTAAAAATACTTATCTTCTTAAAATGTACATTTAGAAATTGACCTCCACTATTAAATTAACGTTATCTTAGTGTCGTAGCACCCTATCAATATCTCTCGATATATTAATGTGAGCAAGAAAAGATTAGTTGATTTTATATTTTTTTATTTTTACACACATTGAAGTAAGTTTTGTCCCCTCTACTTGTTTTGTATCTACATGTTAGTTATTTGGATCTACATGTTAGTTATTTTTGTCTCGACATACTGGTTATCCTCACGAGTCAGATCCTTTCCTAACATTATTTTAATGACACAACAATGTCAATGTAGCCATAGACCGAGTGCATTACAATATTTGACAGAAACAATTCACACTGTCAAATGGTCTCAATCTAAATCTTATCTTTCAGGTCATCACCCACTACCCATCACAGAAAAAGGTCATGAAAGTCTGTGATCCAGAAGATGCTCTAATACTTAACAATATTAACAAGAGAAAATGGAGAACAGCTGCCAAGTTGATGATGAAGCACAAGGAGCTTGTCGAAGAAATAAAGCTCAATATACTTAAGCTAATTGAGGATGAGTGTAAAACACTATGCAACCCAAAAGAAGGCTTCATGCTGTGGAGGTCATCAGCTGAAGACCTAAAGTCATTTTCATTTTCCAGTCTACAGTCTGATCTTGACCGTATTTCACCTTTCCTTTCATCTGTGTTTTTAACCATCACCGACAATTCCCTTCATACCACCTGTGCTGCAGCCGCCATTGCTTTAAGAGGTAGACAACCCCGGCTATCAGCATTTTCGTACTATTTGAATACTGTCCTTCAATATGGTGGGGCAAAAAAGGTTGTATTTGATAGGCTCAACAAAATGTCAATAACAATGAGTCACGTGGCTGCAGTCGGAAAGCAGAAGGAGATGGCAAATGAATATCGGGCTGCTATTTGTCAGTTGAAGCATCAGAATGAAATCTTTCTGAATATGGGAGCTGAAACGCACACAGTCAGTCAAGGAGAGGATGAAGACATCGACGATCATTCTGAGATGGCACTCAACGAGATCTTTCGTAGCATGGAAGACCTTCAGTTATCAGGTGAGCAAACAAACCCTCCAAATCTCATACACCTTGATTATGTCAACAAAACAGTGAGTGGTGATTATTTTGTTGTTAATATCATTCATCAAAACAGAGGAGGTGACTGAAAGCGACAATGATGTCCAGGCTATTGGAGAAGTGTCTTTGATACCAGTGACTATGCAAGACACACAGTCAACTCCACCACCTACATACTCAATCATATTTGATAATCTGGACTTCTTCATCCGCACTCACCACCAGTCCATCATCCAAAAGAATCAAAGCATACATTGGATACATCACATTGCTGTACAAGACAGGATCCCCACATACCACCTCAATAACAACAAACCGATTCAAGACTTACTGGAGTATGAACTTGAGAAATCTCTTCCTGGACTTGAAACTCAAACATACATGCGAAGAGAGTTCATTGTCATTGGCAGCAGAATGTTAACAAAGTACTTATCAGTGTTGACACCATTTTCGGACATTGTGGTGCATCACATGCCCCATGACTACACTGATGAAATGACACAACGCTCCATAGATGTGAGAATTGATAATAATAATACACTAATGTATGTTTTTTACATTAGCATTGTTAATACACCAATAATATTTAAGTAATGAAAATATACCTTTATGTCTATTACAGTACCCATTGGGACTTCTCTTCAAGGATGAGAACAAAACTACAGACCTCGTGGATGTACTTCAACACCTTCAGAATGAGTAAGCACTGAACAAGGCAATACTGTGACTTCCTGAATGGAGAAGGCATTTTTTTGACGGTAGTAGACCAATAATTTGTCATCTTTGTAGGTATGTGCCTAATGGCCCAGATGGCATCTCTAATTTGTTAGTCGGTGGTGACCGGCTGACAGAGGGGAACTGCAGAAATATTCAGTGGGCCTTTGCTGATGGTGACACAAAGAAAGAGCGACTGGAAGGCATGGTCTTCAAATTCGAGGACTGGCATGCAATCCGAGTATTGTTTTAAAGTGAGTAACCCAACACAGTAGCATATAATTCTTGTTTTACCTGTGGTAATGAATATTTGTTTCTTATCATATGTTTCTATATTCATTTCAGATACACTATCGGATATTCTACAATGCTGCGTCTGCAAAAGACCATGGAACACTCTATGCGAATATGTCCAAGTTGAGGTATAAGTGTTAAAAAAAACAACTGAAAATTGTTTTTATGAATAATATCTAAACCTCGGTTCTGTATTTCAATAATATTGGCTGCTCTGTCATTACAGTATTGTGTATGTGATGACAACCATTATTTAAATTGTCAACCAATGTTTTTCACAGTGTTTTATGACTTTCCAGATCCAGACAACATGGACATGTCTGTATACTTCATGAATTATTGTTCTTTGTTTTGGGATGGGGAAACGCATTTGTGCCATCATGAATTCAGCATGGCTTTTCCTGGGGAGGTGTGTCAGTACATATGCCAGCTTGGCATGCTTTGGGCAATTGGGTATGGTATGTTCAGTCAATTTTCAAACTAGATATTTTATTATTGACCAAAAACTCAGTTGTGACTTGGTGAGGCGTGTTACTAATATCCGAAGGTGACTGTGTGTGCGATGTGAGTTTAAATGTGAATCTTGAACAGTGAGTGTACAATTGCATTTAGATGTGTCAATACACTAATCATTATTTAACATGTAAAGTGGTAATATTGAACATGACTATAGCTGTAATATGTATCCAGAAAAGTAGTTATTGTATGTGAGGAAAGTAACTGATCATTTACTGTAATACTGGTTGTTGCAAAAGCCTTTTCTTTCATGTTTCAACAGAACAACCGGAGTCTTTTATTCCAGAGAACATCGGTGATGAATCACCAGACGTAAAGAGCACCTGGCTGCATGAAGCAACAGCAAAGGTTATTGACCAATTTGTGATGCTCAGTGATATTCCGGAGGCTGCTAGAGGTGTCAGCAAAGCATCTGCAAAACCTATTCCAAAACAACAGTTTCCTTGCCGAATGGAGGGATGCATGCAGGTTTACACATACTTTAAAGCTAGGAAGACACATGAAAAGAAGAAACAACCTCGTGTTGCCTTCAGAGTCGATGCCCAAAACCAGCACTCCCACCCATCGTGACCACATAAAAGAGCACACCATGGCAAGACTTGGATTTGGCTTTGGCTTTCTCCTACTTAACGTACTGGATGCCATTAAGGAGGGTGATGGTGGTAGATTAATGAGGCTTTATAAAGTTGCATTGCTTTTTTACAAAGCTTATGGACGCACACACTATGCATACAGCACATTCCTCCTCACCTTGCAGGTCAACGCAACACTATCTCCCCGCATGGCTCACAGTGTCACATGGAACCGTTTTTGGAATGGTCGAGGCGGTAAGGGTAGAAACATCCCCCTCGATCTACACCTGGAACATCTAAACAACTTTCTAAAATCATTCCTGAAAGGTCTTGGACCCAACCTGAATGAGCAGTCGGCAGCCAGAATAGGTCAATCAATTGGAGTGATGAGGGAGATGATGGAAAACACTGATTTAGAACTGAAGGTCACAAGGCGTAAAGGCACCCATCAAGAGCACGAACCGATTGTGGATGTTGTAGCGTTAGTTGAGATTTTTAGGCAAGCCGAACTGTTTAAGAAAAAAACAGGGAGGGAATCATCACAGACTCCACTCACCCTGGACACCTCCTGTTTGAACTGTTACCGTCAAGACGGAGACTCAGATCACTGGCCACAAGAACATCTCGACACAGGAACAGTTTCTTCCCACAGGCCATTTCCCTTCTGAACAGTTAACACACCTCCCAAGGCATATGCCTTAAGTGCAATACTCCCACTGTTTAGTGCAATATCCAACAACTCAGGTGATACTTATATGTAGATTTATTTATTTATAATATTCAAAACACTGTAAATATGTTCATAATCTGTACATCTGAAAATGTCTATTCTGACTAAACCCAACTGTGATACTTTTATTCTCATATATTTATATTTTTATTTTTTATTCTTATAATTTGTAGTATTATGTTTCTTGTTGTATCTGTATTTGTATATGTCCACTGGAAGCCTCAGTACCAAAAACAAATTCCTTGTGTGTGCAAGCACACTTGGCAATAAAGCTCTTTCTGATTCTGATTCTGAATTCAGTGGGTTCCCAGGCTTCACAAAAAACCTATTGGAGAAGCTGGACTACAGTGAATTGTGGCGATGGATGAGGGAAAAAATCAAAGACTGGAGAACTGTGCCAATTTGAGAATTGAGGGTGTAGGCACCACGTTTACATTGTAAATATATTGATTTCCACAAACATTTTATTAAAATTTTTTATCATGGGTTGTGTGTAGTTATGTCATATTGTTTTGGTTAATGTGGGTAATATGTGGAAGTGTTATTTTATTTTTGAAGTTATTTAATATACCGTTGTTGTTTGTTTTTCAAAATAAAAAATATTGATGAGTCTTTGGAAAATTGTGTCTCACAAACTTTATTCAAAATCAGTCATTTCAGATGTCTTCGAACATTTCAAGACTTGAGCATAGTTACGCTACTTAATTATGTACAATTATTTACAATTTTTACATGACTACAAGATCTAGTCTGAGGTAATAAGCACAGAAAGGCCAGATACAGAGCTGCTGTGTGATGTTAGCACATGATCACACTCCCCATCATCCTCATCAAAGTAGCCGGTGTAATCCACATCTGGTATCAAAAAACTACCCTGAGGCATGACAGACACAGAATATTCAAAGTCACCACATACCTCATGAATTATCTTCAAAATTTCTTGGGCATGTTGTTTATTAAACACGGGGAGATTCTGCATAATGTACGTGAAGTCAAATATTTAATTGCTATGTTCTAGAACTGAATTGGTAAGATCAGTGCCAAATCCAGTGCAGGCTGTTTCAGTGGTGTATAACTGCGTGTTCTCCAAAACTAAACTTTTCCTGTATTTGTCTAAAAGATCTCTAATTAACCCTTGCTCCTCTTGGGTAACGTTTCTACATTTAACAGGTGTAGAAATCTCTTGTAACAATTCGTATTTTGGGGCTGGCACCGCACAACCTCCAGCGTTACAAGTACACAATGAATGGCAGAAGGTACAGCAAAAATGTCCTGGTTCCACAATTGCTAAATTTTTTTCAAAATGGGAGTATAGAGCATTTCGAAAGCAGCTTACACTACTTTGATTAATTAATCTGCCCACAGCTTCATCAGCTCTTGTGTAGTCTTTGATGGTGTATACAATAGCATGGGACTGCGACCCATCTCTGCCAGCCCTGCCAACCTGCTGCAGCATAGCCTCCACTTCCTCAGGTACCCCATACATGACGACATGTGAAATGTTGGGAAAGTTTAAACCCATCCCCAGAGCTGTTGTTGCCACAACAACTCTGCAGTTACCCTCCCCAGTAAATGAGGATAGAACCCTGCTTTTGTTCTGAGGGAGTGTATGACTATGGAACATGCCTATGATTAGATTGTCAACTTTATGTTCCGGGTCAACCCAGGCATCCTCTCCCAGTTCTGCCTTCAGATGGCAGAACACTCGCCCAACTGTCTTCAATGTGCGGCAATAAATTATTACTGGTGACATGGTTAGGCCTTTATCTTTAACTTCCCTAACTAACCAATCCAGGCAGTTCAGTGAACGATCTGAGACTGTGCTCAGTCCAAGTCTGATATTTGTCCGATTGGGGCTCACAGTCACGGTGGTAGCGTTGTCCAGATGCAGCTGTTTCTTCACAATGGCTCTGGATTCTAAATCAGCCGATGCGGTCAATGCCAACACAGGTGTCCCTAAAATACATGTAAATGCGTTTACACCGCAGTAATCAGCCATGTAAACATTACAATAATTTGTTGTACTGTAATATACTTGTATGACTTGTATTATATATAAGTCATATTATATATAGAATTTTTTTTTTATTGATATTACAATATTTAGCATGAAACAATATCTAACAAAACTGATTGCTAGTGCATTTGCCACATAATTTCTTTTTTTAAACAGTATTGAATAGAGGGTAAATGACATGTAGTAACATAAAAACACCTGCATGTAGTATAGTAATAGGATGATATATAAAGTTTCTCCCGACATAGAAGAGATACAGTTATAGTGATTAACTCACCTGGTTTGACAATGGACCTGAGTTCCCCCAGCTTGGCAAAGCTCTCTCTGAATGCCTTCTCTCCTTTTGCAGCTTTCCCCCTGTAAGAGATATACAGGTGCTTCTCAATAAATTATAATGTCGTGGTAAAGTTCATATGACAGTGTATGCAACAAATGTTAGAGCATATAGCCTTCACAACTAGCAGTGTTTGTTAAGTGTATGTAACAGTTAGCCTACTTACAATCAAGTTCAGATGCCTTATCGTAACTCTAGACTACATTACAGTACGTTTCCTTCAAACTTCTTACCATTTATAGGTCAGGTGGACCTCGTCCACCACAATCCCCACGAGGTTGTCTTGAAACACTTTGCTGCACAACATCTCTCGCCATTTCGTGTTGAGGAGCCAGGATTCAGGACTGCCGATTATCAGCTGGCATCGACCGCTTCGAATTAATTTTTCGTTGTCAGTGCCAAGTTTTAGAGCTGAGAGTCCAAGCTTGGTCGCTTCCTTTACCTGATCCTCCATGAGGGCTACAAATGGAGAAATAACAACTACCAGAGGGCTCTCGCTAAGACCCATTCGTTTTGCCACCAACGGGGCAAGCTGGTATATAAGACTTTTTCCGAATCCAGTTGGTAAGACAGCAAACACATCTTTTTTAGATATGAAGGCTTCGAGTGCTGTTCTTTGGTCGGGTTTTAACGAAAATGATAAGTTTAAATCGCTTGACACAGACGCGATAGCTGATTCGAACGCTGAGTGATGTTCCACGGCGGCATCCATCTTTGTACTGTACAAAATCTGCTTCACCGTCGCTGCTCTGTCGTCATCGTGTAAAGCTCGCCCCAACGTTTCTGTTTGGTGCCGCGATTTCGACGGATTGGAAATGGGTTTCAATGAGCTCTTTGCCAGACCTACTTTCAGAGCAAATCTAAATTTGCCGGAAGTTGTCTGGGTTTTCCCAGGCTAAAAATTACCTTCCTCATCTAGAAAATGAACAACAGACCAGATACCTCTTTCCCACCAAAATATTTTATAAAGAGTGACTTGTTCCTAAATAAAATGTACCTATTGTTCCAAATTGGTGAATTGTGAGGGGTAAAATTATGTTTATAGATCAACTTCCAGTATAAAGGAACTTGCCTATGAAAATCTGACAATTTGAGAGGG
>JAPDVR010000007.1:490000-869758 GCA_026230005.1 Gila orcuttii
TAATACTATCATATATAAACTGAGAAAGTTCTGTAAATTGAATTTAGCATTCAGCTGTGGAGCACGAAAGTCCTGTCTTATTCTGTGTCTCTATATACAGCTGTCAGACGGGTTTTCTTTCTATTGTAAGTTAAATGAAACATGTTAGTGAAACTCTTGGAGACTCTCGCGAGCTTTTGTCTTGGCAAGAGAGAGTCCTGTCATTCCTGTTCTGGAGTCTCAGGGTTTGAATAGTTTTTTTCCCTCTCTCTTTTAATACAGGTTACTAAACCTGTATACGAGTTTCCACCATCACAATGTAATCCCTCCCTCTTATAATGTATATATATTACCATGTTTGACTCAAGAAGTCAGTTGATGTTGGAATGACTGCAGCTACCGACAAGCAATAAAGAACTTCTGCTTGGAAAACTTCCACCGTCTCCTGGTCTGAGCTTCTAACTTTTCTACAAAGAAAAAGATCACTACAGATGGTGCCGTGACCCGGATAGAATTAACTTCACCTGAATCCAGATTGGAATTCAAGCTCAAAGATCTGACTGCATTCCGGATAGAATTAACTTCACCTGAATCCAGATTGGAATTCAAGCTCAAAGATCTGACTGCATTCCAGATAGAATTAACTTCACCTGAATCCTGAAACTTCAAACCTCAACAAGAATTCAACTTTCTGACTGAGTTCCAGACGGAATCTTGAAAACCTCAAGCTCAACAAAGATCTCAACAAAGAATGAACTTTCTGACTGAGTTCCAGAACTGAATCTCAACTGGACCTCAACAAAGCTGACTGAGTTTTCCAGACTGAATCTTTTCATTCAAACAACGATTTGGTGAGTTTCACTCTATTCAAAGAACCACTGAAGACCAGTACAAATCTCTGCGCCGTCAGAGAACAGTTATCAGACAGCTGCAGTGTTTGGCTAACAAAGTTACCCTTTATTTTAAAGATGAAAGTATAGCCTCTACGTTGCTAGAGAAGGTATCCTCTAAAGTTAGGGAAGGTTAACATTACGTGTTAATATTGGTGAACCTCTGTTCAAACAGGGATGTGTTTATCCTCTAAAAGTTAGGAAAGTGAAAGATCCTTTGCATTTTCCTTTTAGAGAAGATTAGCGTAACGTGCTAATATTTTGTGTGTTACCCTTTGCTCTGGGCAAGGAAGGTTAACTGTGTTATCGAGTGTAGCCTCTTTTGATCAGAGAAGATTTAGTGTTTTTGTTTGTTTTATCCTCTAAAAGTTAAGAAGGTGAAAGATCCTTTTGCATTTTTCTTTTAGGGAAGATTAGCGTAACGTACTAATAGTTTGTGATGTGTTGGTAACAAGGAAGTTTAACAAGATTTGATTTGTGTTAACAAGTATACCCTCTGTTGATCAGAGAAGTTTATTTTTTGATTGTGTGGTAACAAAAGAAATCCACAAAATGGTTAGAAGAAATGCTAGGCTAGTTCCATCAACTGAGAAAAATGGACTAGCTAGCCCTTTATGGACAGACAGTGAGTTCAAGTCATTGTTAGGAGAGAAAATTGATTCCATAGTGACTGAGTGTCAGGAGCCAATCAGATCCCTCACATGTCACCACGCAAAGATCACTGTCCCCAGATTACTGATCACCTGCACCTGTTTCCACTCAGCACGCACTTCCCAGCCAGCACAAAAGCACCCGATTCACTCCCAGTCATTGTCAAGCCTCCAACAGGAACGACCCTTACCAGTCACCACTTGTCTCACTCTGAGCCATTCTTTCCGCAACGGACGTAAAGTATACTTACCAGAAAGAAACTAACCTTGTTGTCCTTGTTCTGATGTTCCCAGGATCCGCTCCATGACTCATGTTCTCCGTTTCCTGGAATCCGCCACGAGTCCCGTTTCCCACTGGATGAGCTGCAAGAGAAAGTGAAAGTATCACTGAACTGGTGAGCTCATTGTCAAGTGCACTTCAAGGGATCTACTCACCTGGAATCCTTCCTGAATCACGCCTATCCACGAACGATCTGAAAAGAGAGAAAAACTCAAGTTATTGATCTGTGCTACCCGCCACGTTATTCTTTAAGAAGAGGATTCACTCACCTGGATGCATTCCTGCCACATATATCCTCTTCGAGATCACCGTTGAACTCCCGAAACCCTGCATACTTCCCTTTGAGTTAAATAAAGATACACTTATGTTTATCACTTACCTCTGTCTCTGAGCCTGAATCCTGACACTGAGTCAGTTAGATTGGATTTGACAAAGAAATTTGGTATTGATCCAGACAAAGTTTGGTCTATTGAAGAATGCAAGAAGGTGTTAGGTGCATGTATCAGAAAGAAAAACATGAAAGGCATAATCTGTTGCCATAGAGAATATAGCTTCTCCATTGCACAAGAACAAACTAGGTGTATTGATAAGTTAAATGAACAAAACAAACAATTGCAGACTCAAGTGTCCTGTTTCAAGACAAAGGTGAGCCATAATCAGGCCTCAACCAAATGTGACTCTGAAGACCAACAGTCAGATGAAAGCTATCCTGAGTTACAGTCTTTCTGTAGACTAGAAAACACTAGAAATTCTGGTGTGATAGATAAAGATGTAAATGAATTTGAAGTGTGTGGAGCAAGACAAAAGGCTCAGACTAGGGCAAAAGGGATTGACTCTGTTCAATCTGTAACCCCCATACTGCAGCTACAAGCAGTCAAATTATCTTTAGGTCCTAAAGAAATCGAGAGAATCGCTGAAAATTTGCCATCAGTGCAAAGAAATTTTTCTGAGTTTAGGAGAGAATTGTCCAGAAAGATGCGGCTCTACGATATGTCTCTAGCTGAAGTCACCCAGCTAATATCACAGATCTTGACTGAGTCAGAATTCAATGATTTTGAAAATGCTGTAAACAATTCTGAGTTTCAAAATGCCAGAAAAGATGACTTGAGAGAGGGAGTTCTGAGAGTGTTAAAAAGCATTGTTGGACCAAAAGTGGACTGGTCAAAGATCACTAGTTGTGTACAGAAGGATGATGAAACGGTTAGTGAATTCACAGAAAGATTTTGTCAGTCAGCTGCAGCTTACAGTGGAATATCAGACACATCAGAGAAGGTGTTAAATGATAATGGCCCTTTAGCTCGTACATGGTTTCATGGTCTTTTGTCAGAGCATAAAAATGCATTGCCTTTCTTAGACTTCACATGGTCCACTAGAACCCTGCAAAGTAACCTAGACAGGTTAGATATTTGGGAAAGAGATTCTGATGTCAGATCAAGAGTAAAAATTGCAGCATCTTCCTTTAAGGTCAACCCAGAGAAGCAACAGACACGCAAATGTCCTAAGAGAGAGGGCAGCAGTTGTTATTACTGTGGTAAGCCTGGACATTGGGGGAAAGAATGCAGGAAGAACAAAAAGAACTTTAGAGAAATTAAAAATTTTACTCAGCTCCTGCTCAGTCTGCTTCCTACTCTGAAGCAGCCCCTCCCCTCGTCAGTAACCCAGTTGGGCAGCTGTTTTAGGTGTTAGGCATTCAGGCTGTGAGTGCTTAATTTCCCTAGTAACTTACAACAGAGATAAAAGACTTCTGTTTTGTTTAATAGAACAAAAGGAAAGTCACTATCTCAGCTTTCATTTGGGGGACACTGGTTAAGTAGACTCACAGCCTTAAATGTTATGCTACAGCACAGGCCCTTCATCATTAATAGTGTTAGGTCAGACTGTAAACGTAAAATGCCCTCATGCAGTGTCCACAATAATGCCGAACATTGTTCCATCCTCATAAATGATGTCTACAATGACTGAAGTTGTTAGAGGATGAAGGAGAAATAACTCAGATGAAGATTACACACGTCACAGGACAGGTAGTCAAAGAAATCTCTAGAATGTTGCAAGCCATTAGAGCCTAAGTGGCACATCAAGTGATGTTAATTAAAGTAGTTGCAGTATTGTGTCAGGATAAAACTGGACTCATTGTGTCACACTGTAAAAGTTGCTCTCCCTCCCACAGGAAAATGACAGGACACGGAACAGTGAGGAGCCCAGGGAAGAACCGATTGCAACAGGCGTCGGGGGCCAACCCTTGCGGTGAAGACTCCCTCATAGCCTTCCCCATCCACTAGCCCATCCTTACCTCACTGGTTCTATTTAGGTGTCAAAATAATTCAGAAAATAGGGAAAGAATGAAACAACAACAGCAGACTCTGAAAAGTTTAAAACCCTAGGGTTTGAACAAATACTGCTCTCCTGTCTTTTGTTTTCTCTCTTCCTCTGTGCAGGTAACACTTGATGGCTGACCCGAGACCCATACGCCCCGACCTCCTCATCTGCATATGAAGACACAACCTCAAGAAACAACTAGACGACTTCCGAGCCAACTATCACAAAAGGATAAAGAAAAGAAAAAAAAAACACAACGCAGAGACGACGAAACCTTCAGTCATCCATCGACATGATCAAGATTGTCCTACTACTACACATCATGAAGATCGCACAAAGTCCGGACTCCAGAAACAACATATTCTTAGAGCTGATGAATATGTCAAAAACGCCTTGTTTGCTGGAAAGAAAGTGTGCATGTTACATCCGAAGATGACTGCATTCCAGGACTCACTTGTGCACAAACATGGTGGTCCAACAAGACATTCTTGATCTTTCAGCAAAATTACATCAAGATGACTGAAGATAATTCTTCATGGTTCAGAAACTTGATTGATCACGAGAAATTCACAGTTCCAACCAGAAAAGACGGACCCTAATTGCATGTTTTGTTTTCTGTGTCAGCATGCAATTACATAAAAGCAAACACAGAGTGCATTATGTGCCTGTAACTATCACAAGTTGCAAGAATGAATTTTTAATTGTTTAAATTTGTATATAGTGTGGAAGTTATTTAGAACTCCCAAAGGGGGAATTGAAGGAATACAACTTTGTCAAATGTTTAATTTAACTTCTAATACTATTATATATAAACTGAGAAAGTTCTGTAAATTGAATTTAGCATTCAGCTGTGGAGCACGAAAGTCCTGTCTTATTCTGTGTCTCTATATACAGCTGTCAGACAGGTTTTCTTTCTATTGTAAGTTAAATGAAAGATGTTAGTGAAACTCTTGGAGACTCTCGCGAGCTTTTGTCTTAGCAAGAGAGAGTCCTGTCATTCCTGTTCTGGAGTCTCAGGGTTTGAATAGGTTTTTTCCCTCTCTCTTTTAATACAGGTTACTAAACCTGTATACGAGTTTCCACCATCACAATGTAATCCCTCCCTCTTATAATGTATATATATTACGATGTTTGACTCAAGAAGTCAGACGATGTTGGAATGACTGCAGCTACCGACAAGCAATAAAGAACTTCTGCTTGGAAAACTTCCACCGTCTCCTGGTCTGAGCTTCTAACTTTTCTACAAAGAAAAAGATCACTACAGTGTACAATGAGTATAACAGGAGACTCAACACACAGCCCTGAGGGGAGCCGGTGCTGAGAGTAAGGGGGGAGGATTTGTGGGGGCCGAACTTCACACTTTGGGGCCGGTTGGTTAAAAAGTCCATAATCCAGTGGCAGATATGAGAGGAGAGTCCAAGGTCAGAAAGCTTCCTGATGAGGATGTCTGGGATGATTGTATTAAATGCAGAACTGTAATCTACAAAGAGCATCCTCACATATGTCCCACTTTGCTCTAGATGGTTTAGGGCTGTATGAAGGGCTATGGTGATGGCATCATCCGTTGACCTATTCGCTCTATAGGCAAACTGGTGTGGATCTAGGGTGATGGTAGACTGGTTTTGATGTGCTTTAATACCAGCCTCTCAAAGCACTTCATAACTACCAAGGTGAGTGCCACCGGTCTATTCAGACTGCTAGGGGAGGGCTTTTTTGGAACCGGGATGATTGTGGATGTCTTCAGGCAGGATGGAATGGCGGCTTGAACGAGTAACAGATTGAAGATCTGGGTGAACACAGTGATAAGGTCGCCAGCACCTTAGGGTGGGTGCTAGAAGCAGGTGGAGACAGCACACCCGATGTTGGACTTTTTACCTCAAAGCAAGCAAAGAAACTATTTAATTCCTCTGCTAGTGAGGCGTCCGTGTTTTGGAGAGCTTGTAGTTGCTGCCCTTGTAGTTTGTAATGTTCTTTATTCCCCGCCATGTGTCGTTATCTGTGAAGTGATCTTCTATTTTTCCTTTATAGTCCTAGTCCTTTCGCCTCCCTAATGGCCCTTTACAGGTCAGCTCTAGCTGAGCTGTACCTGGCTGTATCCCCAGACCTGTATGCAGCATCTCTGGCTTTGAGAAGAGTCTGTACTGTCTTGTTCATCCAGGGTTTCTGGTTAGGAAAAACCGTCCACACAAGCTGTGATGTAGAACAGCACAGTTTGGATGTATTCATCCAAGTCTGGTTGTGCAAATATGTCCCACACAGTGTGCTCGAAACAGTCTTGTAGCTGTGCAAGAGCCCCCTCTGGCCAAGTTTTAATAGTCTTTACATCAGGCCTAGCTCTCTTCCTAAGGGGTGTATATGCTGGGATAAGGAGCAGTGAAACATGGTCTGAGAGGGAGCAAGGGAACTGCCCTGTATGCATGCTTAATATTAGAATAAACATGATCTAATGTGTTCTGACCTCTGGTGGCACATTTCAAATACTGGGTGAATTCTGGTAGCACAGTCCCTAAGTGTGCCTGGTTAAAGTCTCCAGCTATGATGTGAACGCCGTCAGGGTGAGCCTGCAGCTGTCTATTTATAGTGGCGTGTAGGTGGGCTAGCGCTGAGCTAACATTAGCATCTGGGGGTATGTATATAGCCGTAACAATCACAACCGTCAACTCTCTAGGTAGATAAAACGGACTACACATGACTGACAGAGCCTCTATGTCAGGGGAGCAATGGCTGTGTATGATTCTGCTGCTCAAACCCCAAGCGTTGTGCACGTATACACACAGTCCTCCTCCCCTTGTATTACTGGAATCTTTGCTGTGGTCCTGCCGGTGCATTGTGCGGCCCGCTAACTGTACCGCAGTGTCAGGGATAGCCGGGTGGAGCCAGGTTTCTGCTATGACTAGCACACAGCAATCCCGCAAACAGTTGTTTTTCGCCAGCTATGGTTCCATCTCGTCCATTTTGTTGACCAAGGACCTGGCGTTGGAGAAAAATATGCTCAGTAGCGGTGGCTTGTGCGGTTGTTTCCGTAGTGTTGTAAACCTTTCTTCTTCTTAAGTGTAGGAGACTTAGAAACGAAAGACCAGGAGACGTTGGGATATCTTTCAATGCAGAAGTTACTCTTTATTGAAGACTTTGCTGTTGCGATGCTGTAGTCACCAAGTCTGACTCAATAGCTAAAAACACAGTGTTTTATCCTTCCAAAGGGGGAGGGATTTACATAAAAAGGGGGAGGCAATCTGAACAAAGCATGTAAATGTGAAGTACAGGAATCAGCACTTTACCGGAAATTCCCCAACCCTGATATTCGTCAGCATAACATTGTGATTCAAATGTAAATATCCTAATCCAATCAGCCAGACTCTTCACCGACTGGGACAGTGGCTCCGAGAGCCATTAGAACAAAGGGTGAGAGTTTCAGTAATCTGACTCATTTAACTTACAATAAAGATCTCTGGACAGACAGGAACAGGCAGGTTTGTGACATCAGATGCTAATCCAATCAGCATAACAGTGTCATGTATAGATGGCAATCCAATCAGCCCGACTGTATCACCCATCTTAATGGCCAGGAAGTGCATACAGACAAAAGCTAATGTACGACACCTGAATTGCTTGACTTAAGCCTGGTTCACACAGGACGATTTTAAAATTGTCAGCCGATTTTCTAAACCTGAGAGACCCCACACACGGCGATAAAAAATCACGGGTCTAACAGATTTGTTCGTACAGTGTGTGGTGCGCAGCCACACGGCAAAATCAACACATCACACACGAACCGATTTGACTCCCGAGCATTCCCAGGTCAGACGGAAAATCTCTAAAAATCCCTCGAGATCAAACGTAACTTCAGAGTAAACAATCAGGGCGGATGAAGAGGATGCAGTGGCGATAGTTTGTAGTTTGTTTTTAACCGAAAAAAAACGTTATGAAAAGAAAAAGCGATGGTCAAAGAAGTGGAGACAACGCGAGCATGGACGGCTGTTTTGATTTTGTTTCCCGGTGCTTCCTCTGCGCCTCGTCACCTCGCTTTCTGATTGGCTACACGCCACAGTCCACAGGCTGCGTGCTCGTTTACACGAGGAGAAATCGGGCCAAAATAATCCAACATGTTGGATATCCCCGATTTCAGATCGGAGCGGTCCCGATGTCCTTCCGAGCAGACGAGAGCACTCTTAACACACCACACACGGCAGGAATATCTGATCAGATTATTTTACCATAATCGGAGCATACTTAAGATTGTCGGAAAATTGGCCTAATTATCCTGCCGTGTGAACCAGGCATTACAACAGAGAGATCATGACTGGCAATGAATCTCTTGCTGATAATTCTGATATCATCATTTATACTTCAAATGCTAAATTCAGTCTACTAAACTTTCTCAGATTATATATATTATTGTATTGGAACCTACATTAAAACATTTAATAAATTTGTAACACTACAGTAGCCTGGCCAGTAATCCGACTCTGCAGCCCCGCTTCTGCTTCCTCTCCCTACGCCACCACGACAACAATCCAGGGAGAGCCGGGTGGTCTTGTCATCACCGGGGGGAAATGTTGTTAGTTCGATGGAAGTCCTGAGTAATCACTCCATTGAGCTGTAATCCCCAGTTTATAAGTTTGTGACGACTATAGACATAATTTGCTTGACAGTGATCAAAAACAAGAAAAAACTCCATACTAAGCACCATACTAGAGAGGCGTAAGCCGCTGCATTCGTGCGCACCGCCATTTACCGTCATCATTAATACCGTCATCGTTAATTTTGTCTCTATAGTCAATAAGATCTTGAACCAGACGTAAATTATGAATCGATCTACCCCACATAAACCCTGACTGCGTATTGCTAATAATCTGAGACAGCCCTCTTTTCAGACGATATGAATAAATGTGTGCTAAGAAGCCTCCTCACTCCTCGATCCTTGCCTCCTCGCGGTGCAATTAGAGAATTGAGATGTCCTTCAAGATGGCTGGGCTTGATCGGTTTCCAGGTCGCAGGATGGAGGACGGAGGAGCGAGAAGAGGAGGAGGGATATTGAGAAGCACCCCAGGAGGTGCTCAGAAGAATAAACGAGTGAACACCAGGGTGTGTTGTGGCCTTTTACAGTGCATGGTTGTGGCGCATGCGCAGTGTTTCTTCAGCATCACCACAGAGTCTCTCAAGCCTGACACCTCAAAAACTGCTCGCCAAACTCACAATTAAATAACATTTTACACATCAGCAACAAAGTCTTACATGCACTCTCCCATAAGAAAAATGTTATGCTCAAATAGCGTTAAAAAAAGTTTGTTCAGGCAGGATACACTAGTGCGCATGTGCATTTTGAAATTTAAAAAAGGGACTTTATGTTCTAAAATAGGGATTACAGTGAATGGTTCTGTCTTTGAGAAGATGAAATTTACTTTATTAGTTATTAAAGTAATAAAACAGAATAGCCAAGATTGACAAAGTAATAATACAGTATAAACAAGATTAAAACAGAATGAGAATCGGACAACAACAAAAAGATTCTTTAATTTGTACCAATTGTTACAACAGAAGAACACTAACATGGTAACTTCTGACCAAAAAGACAATGATAATAGAGATATAGAATTGCTTCTTCTTCAATATTACATTCAAGTCAAGTCGAGTCACCTTCATTTATATAATGCTTGTAACAATATAGACTGTTTCAAAGCAGCTTTACCGAGGGTCCGGCGGGACATGGCAACGCCGCCGGCCCTGGTGACAGAAGTGCAGGCGGGGACACAGAAGGGCACAGTGAAGGCAGAGGGAGTGAGGACCAAAGGGGAACTGAAGGGAGTGAGGAGTCCAACAGAACCAGGGGGACGAAGGGACGAGGCGTAGCCAGAGGAGAGGAGTCCAGAGGTGAGGGAAGGTCGACAAATGACCAAAGTGGATCCGGGGGGATGAGGGAGCCTGGCGGAACTAGGGGACTGAAGGGCCACGGTGAAGCTGAGGGAGGTAAGGGCCAAGGTGGAGCAGATGGGACGAAGGGCAGAGGTAGAGTCCTGGTTGCGGAGGTTGGAGGTGAAGACCGGGGATCCACCAACCAAACTGGAGCTGCAGGCTGGCAGACCCACGGCAACTCCACCTCGCAGAGGGAGATAAGATGAGGGGCTGAGGGGCTGACAGGCTGAGGCGGAAGATCAGAGAGGTGGGAGATGAGAGGAGGTGGGAGAGGAAGGCTCGGTGCGAATTCAGGCCCTGGTACAGTCTCAGGCTGGGCAGTCGAGGCATGAACAGTCTGCGGTGAAGGCTCTGGGTTGGACGGCGCCAGTGGTGAAGGCACTGGGCTGGACGGGACCAGCGGTGAAGGCTCTGGGCTGGACGGGACCAGCGGTGAAGGCTCTGGGCTGGACGGCGCCAGCTTTGAAGGCTCTGGGCTGGACAGGACCAGCGGTGAAGGCTCTGGGCTGGGAGGTTGTGTTCCAGATCGGGGATCGACGCTCTCCAGACACCGGATAACGGTTTCCCTCCAGTTCAGTCCGGTGGTGTCCGGGAGGTCGATCCGGTGGTGAAAGGTGGCCCCGATCTGGAACAGTGTACACAACCTCTCGTCGTCAAAGGTGCTGTGTATGGCAATGCTGAGATAACCCTTGACGAAGTGAAGGAAGTTTTGGCTCTCCTGAGCCAGGACAATAATTCACACCCCATCGTCCATCATAAGGCGGTCGGTTGTTCTCTCACGGTGTTGTGCGGGTTGAAGAAGACGGCTGAGTCAAAAAGCTCCAATTCAAACAATTTACTGATGTAATATACACAGGTACAGGCAGGTAGGATGACAGGTAGGAACACACACACTAAATACGACTAACAACCGACAAGGACAGACTGAACTGAAGGAAACTAAATACAGAGACTGATGAGCTGAAGACAGGTGACACAGATGACAATAATTAACTAAACAGGTGAGACAACTGAAGACAAACGAGGAGCGGGAAAACTGAACAAGGAAGACATGTGACAGATGAAACCAAAACAACAGGACAGATGAACATGACAGTGACATTAATGTAATTTACTGCTAAAAACTGATATTGGTCCGATAAGTATGATTTAAACCATGCTAATGCAATTCCACTAATGCCAACATAATTTTCGAGTCTATTTAAAAGAATGTTGTGGTCAATAATGTCAAATGCAGCACTAAGATCGAGTAGCACTAATAGAGAGATACAACCACGATCGGATGATAAGAGCAAATCATTTGTGACTCTGATGAGAGCGGTCTCAGTACTATGATACGGTCTAAATCCTGACTGAAAATCCTTGCAGATTCCATTTCTTTCTAAAAAGGAACATAGTTGTGAAGATACTGCCTTTTCTACTATCTTTTTGACAGAAAAGGTAGATTCGAGATCGGCCTGTAATTGACTAATTTTGTATGATCAAGTTGCATTTTTTTAACAAGCGGTTTAATCATAGCCAGCTTAAAAGTACTTTTGGTACGTATCCTAATGACAAAGATGAATTAAAGATATTAAGAAGAGGATCTATGACCTCTGGAAGCGTCTCTTTCAGTTGTTTAGTCGGTCTAACATACATGTGTTACGGCGTCCAGTCTCCCTGAGTCCATCATTTCTCAACCACGAGCGCCCTCACCTGAGTTCTAGTGTATTGCATACTCTCTTATTAGTATGCATCATTTGCGCTGTGACTACCATCACCTGTTCTGTGTTAATCATTGCTCAGCCTTTATCTGCCTCATTAACTCAATGTTCAGTGCGAAGTATTGCCTCTCTACGTGTGCATGTCCGAGCCGTTTCTGAGTATCAAGATTACCTGCATTTCTGATCCTCGCTATACTAACCTTCTCTGATTGCCTGCAGCCATCCTCTCGACCCTCTGCCTGATCCGGACACCGATTCAAGCCGCCTGCCTAGACCTTTCTGCCTGTCCCTGGTTTATGTACGCTCGCCGCCAGCCCAGACCTTTATGCCTGTTCCAGTTTGCTGCACGCACGCCGCCTGCCTACGACTCCCAGCCCGGTTTCTCCCTACTGCCTGCGCAACCTCATCCGAGACTTCCTGAGTTTATTTCTGACTGTCTTTGAGTTATCTTCCAAGAATTCCTGAGATTATTTCTGACTGCCTTTGAGTTATTAAAGTTGTTGCAAATGGATCTGCCTCAGCCTTCTGATTCGTTACAACATGTGGATTTAGATGATTTAACGAGTTTATAAAATTCAACCTCTTCTATAGCAATGAATGAATCGAATTTTTCCTCAGTGAGACTACACTGTCTGATGCGATACTGTAGTAGACGGTTGTATAGTTATAATTTTCTCCCTGATATTATCAATCTTGTAAGTGAAGAAGTTCATAAAGTCATTACTACTGTGCTGCTTGGAAACATCTGGGCTTGAAGCTTTATTTTTCGTTAGTTTAGCCACTGTTTCAAATAAATATCTAGGGTTTTGTTTATTTTCTTCTAATAGGGTTGAAAAATAAGCAGATCTAGCAGTTTTTATAATAATAATAAACTTTATTTTCTATAGCGCCTTTAAAAGTAGCATCTCAAAGTACTTCACAAGAATAGAAACATGATAAAACATACAATTACACAGACAATGCATTAATGACAGTGAAAAATAAAATACCAAATAAAAACATTATGAAATGTTCGAATAATAATAATATGGCAATTACGAACAATTATGTAAAAGCTACCCTAAACAAATAAGTTTTACAGGATGATTTAAAAACACTAAGGGATTCAGCATGCCTAATCTCAGCTGGCAGGGAATTCCAAAGTTTCGGAGCATTCGAAGCAAAAGCCCCATCACCCATGGATTTTAAATGAGTACGCGGAACAATTAAAAGGCCAGCTTCCGAGGAGCGGAGATCACGTGCTGAAGTGTAAGGGGTTAAAAGGTCAGCGAGATAATGAGGTGACAGTCCATGCAAAGCTTTATAGGTAAGCAAAAGGATTTTAAAATCAACACGGAATCTGACAGGGAGACAGTGTAAAGATTTCAATACGGGATTGATATGATCCCTTTTCCTGTTTCCCGACAGGATTCGAGCGGCAGAATTTTGAACCAGCTGTAGTTTGTTAAGGGTAGCTTTTGAAACCCCGGCCAGCAAGGCATTGCAGTAATCAATGCGAGAAAATACAAAGATGTTAATTAACTTTTCAGCCACTGGGAGTGACAACATGGGACGCAATCTGGCTATATTTTTTAGATGAAAAAATGATGTCTTGACAGTGCTCTGAACATGAGGAACAAATGTTAAATTAGTATCAAATATCACCCCCAAATTTTTTTATTTAGTTTGAAATTAAAGTGTAGAACCATCTACACTTAATGTTGGAGACCCAGCCTTACGTAGCTGGTGTGGTGAACCAATGAGCATTACCTCCGTCTTGCCACTGTTTAGACATAGGAAATTTCTAGACATCCATTTTATAATCTCAGAAATACATATACAAAAGAAAGGACACAGCCACATTAACATCAGGTTTAGAATGTATATAAACCTGGGTGTCATCTGCATAAAAGTGAAAACTGAGACCAATTGATTTTAAAAGTTGACCAAGAGGATAAACGTAGATGTTAAAAAGTATAGGACCCAAGATTGAACTTTGAGGAACACCAGATTGCACTACACCAATATCAGACCTGCAACCACCCATAGCGACAAACTGCTTTCTATCAGAAAAATAGGACTTAAACCAGCTTAGTGCAGTATCAGAAACACCAAATACAGATTCTAACCGAGTAAGTAAAATATTATGATCAACAGTGTCGAAAGCGGCACTAAGATCAAGAAGAATCAAAATAGAAAGACATCCAGAATCAGAAGCGATTAACAAGTCATTAGTGACCTTAACTAATGCTGTTTCAGTGCTGTGTAGTTTACGGAATCCTGATTGAAGGGGGTCATAAAGATTATTTGCAGCTAGATGGGAATGCAATTGAGTAACAACAATTCGCTCTACAATTTTTGCGAGAAAAGGAAGATTGGAAATGGGATGAAAATTATTTAGGTTGTCAACGTTTGTGTCTTTTTTTTCAGACCAGGTGTTTTAAATGTTGCCAGCACCACACCAGTACACAGAGAATAATTTATAATACTCAGTACAGCAGGACATAGAATAGCAAAACATAATTGGAACAGACAGGTTCGTACAGGATCAACTATGGAAGTGGTAGCTTTCATTTTTGAAACCTCATTACAAAGAGAATGAAAGTCCAATGTGGAAAAATTTGAGAGAAGGATACCGGAAAATTCAGAAGTGATTGAGGGAGGGAGAGATGAAGGAAGAGCAGTGATGGTACATTTACGAATGTTATCAATCTTGGAGCTGAAAAAATCAAGAAACTTATTACAGAGGTGAGTTGAAGCTGGAACAGTTGAATTACTGTTACATTTGAGCAGTTTGTTAATAGAATTAAACAATTGTCTTGGGTTATTCTGATTGCTGTCAATTATCTGTGCAAAATAAGCAGACCTTACCGATGCAATTTGGGTCCTATATTCAAGTAATTGTTCCTTCCAGGCCTGGTGAAAGACAGTCAAGCCAGACATACGCCACCTACGCTCCATTTTACGACACAACGCCTTCATGGCACGCAGATTTTCATTATACCAGGGAGAAGAACGACCGAAGGAAACCAGTCGTGATTTCAAAGGTGCAAATAAGTCCAGGCCAGACGAGAGAACAGAACTTAACATGAGAACTTTATCCTCCAATGCATCAGATGGAGAAAAAACACTCAAGTAAGAACCAATAAAATCAGAGAAATCAGAGGGTTCAATCGATGCCCATTTGCGATAGTTAAGAATGCGAGAAGAGGTAGTGTTTATGTCAGGCAGTTCCATATAAAAAAAATAGCCAGATGATCAGACAGCCCTAAGTCAGAGGTGCACAACTGGGATACAAATGAGCCGTTTAAAATCAACAAGTCAAGAGTATGGCCTTTATTATGTGTAGGACAGTCCACGAGCTGGTTCAAATTGAAGCACTCCAATAAAGATAAAAAATCTTTTGTTGCTGTTGAGTCTTTTATGTCCATATGGATGTTAAAGTCCCCCAAAATTAATGTTCTCTCAAATTGGAGGCATAGCAAGGACAACATATCTGCAAATTCAGAAAAAAAGTACTTATTTTTCTTAGGAGGCCTGTAGACTGTAGCTATGGCAGTGGAGATGGGGGCAGATACACTCAAAACAAGAAATTCAAATGAGTTAAACTGTGGAACATCCACAGGACTCATGTTGAGTTGGTGACTATAAAGCACAATAATACCCCCACCTCTGCCAGAGGAACACGGGAGATTAAATAAACCATATCCAGCAGGAGTAAGTTCATTAAAAAGAAAACCATCGGACTCTTTGTGCCAGATTTCCGTTAAACACACAAGATCCAATTTCCGTTCTGTAATAATGTCAGATAATATCACAGCCTTGTTAGTGACAGATCGTGCGTTGAAAAGCGCCAAATTCAGCAAACGAGGAGCAGATGAAACCGGAGGAGCCACCTCGCGCTTAAGAGCCGACAAGTTGTTGAAATTAACCCCCCTAGGCCTACACAACAGCGTTTGAGATTTGTGCAGAAATGTAGGAAAAGTAACAGTGGATGAAAAGGAAAAACTGCGCCTTGAAGAGCGATGTATATAGCGTGTCGGTCTCAGTATTCCAAGATGATTGCAGAAAGCGTGTGTGTCATTCTCCAGACAAAAGTTAGCCTTAAGGTTCAACAGTTGGCGAGCAGTGTACCTTAGGGCCATGTTGGAGAAGTCCACACCATCCGAGACCTCAGAGTGGTGCAAATCCTGGGAGGGACAGCAGAAGAGGCGATTCCAGCAAAGAACAGTCAGCGATAAAAGCAGTAATCCAACGGGTGAAACGTAATTCCACATCATAAAAGCAGTAATCCAACGGGTGAAGCGTGATTCCACATCACGATAAAATGGGCATTCTTCGCATACTCCAAAACTCTTAATGAATACTCATCAATATCAATGTAACAATAAAGTAATAAAAACAAACAGGAGAGAGGAGCGGCAGCCAAAACGCGCTAGCGTACCCTTTCAACCCTTTTAAGGCCTCTCTGTATGCAATCATGCTCTCTTTCCATGAAATGCGAAATACCTCTAGTTTTGTTTTCTTCCAGTTGTGCTCCATTTTTCAAGTTCTTCTAAGCTATTCTGGGATGCTGAGATGATCAAACTGATCAGGAAGGTTATTAATAAAGCAATTTTTGTGGCAGAAGTGATAGGTCTAACATACTTGTAACAAGGAGTCGGCTTTGCAGCCTTGGCTAAATGAAGTTTACACGAGACTAGATAATGATCTGAGATGTCATCGCTCTGCTGCAGAATTTCAACGGAATCAACATTGATTCCATGTGATAATATTAGATCTAAAGTATGATTACGACAATGAGTAGGTCCTGACACGTGTTGTCTAACTCCAATAGAGGTCAGAATGTCTTTGAATGGATCCAAATGCATCTTTTTTGTTATCTACATGTATATTAAAATCACCAACAATTAGGACTTTATCTGCAGTCAGTACTAACTCTGATAGAAAATCAGCAAATTCTTTGATAAAGTCTGTATGGTGCCCTGGTGGCCTGTATACAGTAGCCAGCACAAATCTCAAACGTGATTTATCATTTACACTAGATGTTGTTACATTAAGTGCCAACACTTCAAAAGAATTATATTTAAAACAAAACTTCTCAATAATTCTTAAGATATTACTATAGATTACAGCAACACCTCCCCTTCAGCCTTTCAGACGAGGCTCATGTTTATAACAGTAATCTTGCGGGGTGGACTCATTTAAAGTAATGTAATCGTCTGGTTTTAGCCAAATTTTTACCCCTAAATGGGTTTAGGAGTTTTTTGTATGTCCTAATTCGGGGGAACAGACAGTCTCTATATGATGATATCTAGGTGAAAGAGCCTCTATGTGATGGGATTTATCTGACCTTGGTGACGTGAGTCGGTTTAGCCAGTCTGTCTGCTTCCTGACCTGAGCTCCAGATTGTCATGTTTGAGCTCTAAGACTATGTGCCATATTACTAGAGAGAAGAGCAGCACCATCCCAGGAGGGATGAATACCATCTCTTTTCAACAGGTCAGGTCTGCCACAAAAACTTTTCCAATTGTTTATGAATTCTATATTATTTTGCGGACACCACTTAGACAGCCAGCCATTGAGTGATGACAATCTGCTAACTATCTCATCACTCCTGCGAACAGGAAGGGGGCCAGAGCAAATTACAGTGCCTGACTCCGACTGGCAAAGTCGAACATCATTAGTGCCGATGTGAATAATAATCTTACAGAATTTACGATTAGCATTAGCCAGCACTTTTAAATTTGCTTTGATGTCAGGCGCTCTGGCTCCCGGCAAACATGTGACTATGGTGGCTGGTGTCTCTATTTTCACGGTCCGTGAAAAAGATTCGCCAATAACTAGGGCACATTCAACAGGATTCTCAGTGGGTGTTTCACTGAGTGGGGAGAATCTGTTTAATGTTGTAATCGGAACGGAAGAGCGGTGTTTTGTCCCGCGACTACAGCGCCTCACAGTCACCCAGTTGGCCTGCTGCACGGGCTCTACTTCAGCCGGAACC
The DNA here is from genome assembly GCA_026230005.1 of Gila orcuttii. Lineage (NCBI taxonomy): Eukaryota > Metazoa > Chordata > Actinopteri > Cypriniformes > Leuciscidae > Gila > Gila orcuttii. Next base: position 507,715 of record JAPDVR010000007.1, read on the forward strand.
GAACAATGTACAGAGTTCACTAAGCTAGTCGCAACCAAAGCAGCATTTGTCTTCATAGAGATGGTCTGCAGGTCAGGCTGTTCTGGGACTGAGGTGATTGTGTGATCAGACATGATATTTGTTTCTATAGATGGCCACATAGGCCTGTAATATGATTAAAGATCAGGCGTGTGTCACTGTCCAGCCTGAATCTAAGGCTCACATACATAAATAGAATCACTCAAGAGAGAAGAACCTCTTGAGAAACACAACAAAAAATGTCCTGTGCTGCCGATGTGTGTCGTCATGTGCATTATATGTGCTGTATTTACTCTCTCTGGTCATAAAGTGACATTGCTGTGTGTGTGTGTGTGTGTGTGTGTATATAAGGGTGTGTGAGAGTGTAAGGTCTGTCTATGCGTTGAGTGTTTGAGCATAAATGTGGATCTGTATCATGTATTCATCTGATAGTTTCAGGCTTCACAGCCTAAGGTCCACTGCATCCATGATGTTAAGAGAGGTGATCTCTGTTTCTGTTTGCTTTCACATGCACACAGCTGTAATGTGTCTGGTAATGTCTCATTTCAAAATGTCTCCGGTGTGTGTAATGTTTGTTGTAATCAAAGCTCCCAACACTGAGGTCCCACTTCACATACCGACGCTGAAAAACAACATGTGAGATTATACTGTGAATAAAACTAGTGTCAGCATTAACTGTGATGAGTGTCATTGTGTTTAAATTATCTTGAAATCCAGTGCCTTGAAAAAAATACTCAATACCTGGACTTGTTTATTGACATTATTGCATACATGTGCACTAGGAATGTGACGGTGAGGATATTTTCCCACCGGTTAATTGACGCGTGACAACACCGGTAATACCGGTATCACCGGCGGGGGCTGTTAAATCGCTCATTTAAAGGCAAACGTAAAATGCGTGCATTTTCACGGGCATGCTTAATGGTGGGGTCGTGCGGAGCAACACTTTTGTTATTGTGCCCTGAATTGGCGCTAATTTGAAAACGAAAATATTTTTTTTTTACTTCGGTTATAAAAAGCTGGTGCGGTAGTGTGCACTTCACTTTCACTTTTAAATTAGTGTCAATTCATCCTTCGCAGGGAGTTTGATTGACATGCGGTCTAACCAATCAAAATCCACAATTTTTGTCGACAAAGCAGTCAGGAGAGTTAGTAGATTAACGTCGGTGGATTTGAACTTGGCTTTAACTGAGTCAATCTGTCACGACATAGCCTATTAAAGAGCCACAAAACGGTAGGCCTATTTATTGTTTAATTTTCTTTGACTGATCAAATTTGAAAGTTAAGACTTTGTTTCATATTAAATATGACCTGCTCGGTCCTGTCTGTCAGCGCGTTGTCAGTGTCCTCTATTTTTCACTGCTTGAGAACATGGATTGAATCCGAAATCGCCCTCTAAACCCTCACTTACGGCCGTTTCACACCGCAAGGGTCAGCGGCGCGTGAGCAGCGCGTATTTTTTTCTGCGTGCATGTTAACCAATGAGTGCGTTCACACCGCGAGCAGGAGCAGCGCGTGAGCGTCAAGCAGGAGCGTCGCGTGAGCAGCAGTGAAGCGGGGGTTTCGGCTTCGAGTCTATTTTTGCTGCGCTGCTCACGCTCAATTAAAGTGAAGGCACACTTTTGATGGACAAAATTAATATGATTTCACACAAAAAGTGCCCAAAACGCATAGAATTTGCATGTCTAGTGTGTTTTAACAAGAACTGCAGTATGTCAGAAAAGGAAATGAAAACTAACATAAAGAATATAAAATTTTATAGAAAATGTACCCATTAAACTTGTTTTTAATTATTCAGTTTGGGCTTTGAACAAACTTCAAATGTGTTTGTGACCAAAACAAATTTTACAAAAGTCTTTACAAAGAAATGCTTGCTTATATGTAGCCTGGGAGCCGCTGTTGTGACGCTGTACAAACGCTTCCAGTGTGAATACTCGCGCGCGTCTGCAGCTGCAGTGACGATGTAGTTGCGCTGACGTGCTGCTCACGCGCCGCTCATGCTTGCGGTGTGAAACGGCCGCAAGGCTTCGTTTACACTGTCAGTGAAATGTGACCCAATTCTGATTTTTTGCTCATGTGTGACACAGATCGGATGTGTTCTATGACAGTGTAAACAGGAAAAAAAACGCATGCATTAGGATATTTCGAGATCGGTTTCAGGCCTCATTCATAAGTGGAAATAAATCCGATATGTGCCAATGCGACTTTCATGTAAACAGCTAGATCGGATTTTCTGAGGCATTAGGCTACTTGTCTGCGGTTTAATAAGAGAGCAACCCCGACGCGCGTCTGCAAAGGGACGGATGGCCCGACGAAATGTCGCGTTGTTGTAGGAGATTAATGTGGACTGGGGCACGGGAAGTGTTTTCACAGGATTGTAAATGTAACGCAAATTTTTGTTCATTTACATTTATTAATTTTAAGCATGTATTTATTTGTAATAAACACTTTAAGTGGTCTATTTAAAAAGTGTTAGGAATATTTACATGTTAAATTATATTTTTTAAAACATACGCGCAGAGTGTGACGTCATATTGTGTGTGCATAGAAAGGATTCGTCGGCAGCATAGACAGTAAAAGCCGCTCAAAAAAGAAAAAAAAGAAATCTTCCACAGCTGTTCGCGCAACTCCTTTGTCAGTGTTGTGTAAGGTAGGCAAGGCATAGGCAGGTTTTTTGTGTTAATTTTTATTTCCTGTTGCTGTGCAGGCTCTTTATTGTAGCCTATATGACAGTATAATCAGCCCAATAACCCCTTTATTTTAAGGCTTAATTTATGTCCCGTAGACCAGTCTGTTGCATTACGATTGAAAGCAGTATCAATGTCAAATATCTGATGTGCAGTCAAGTTCGGGTGTGTGTATGCTGTTTCAGCGAGTGTTCTCACCGATACGCTTGTTGTGATTCGTGGAGTTTTGATGAGTTTTATAGACTTGATATTGTTTATTCAAAAGTGGTGTTTGGCGAACTTCGCATATCCCAGAGCTAGCATCAAGCATATTTCGTGTTCGTCCATCTGTGCAAGAACCCCCTTTAAGCATGCGCAATGTTTCAGATGGCAAGTGTAAACGCATGAATCGGATATGGGTCACAACTGAAAGAATGTCTAAACGGACGGTCAAAAAAATTGAATATAGGCAACAAATCAGAATTGGTCATCAATACCTGCAGTGTAAACGAGGCCTTAGTAAGGCTTAATCCCTACGTTAGTCCACTAATGTTCACTTGAAGGAGTGAATGAAAACGAGTGAACGAATTCGGACAGCCGTTGAGCGTACATAAGCTGTACACTCGTTTGTTCAAGCCCGAAAGAGAACTCGATACTGCCGCGCGTCTTTTCTGTGGGTCGTATGTGTGTGTGTGTGTGCGCGTGTGTGTGTGTAATAGGCAGGACTTAACGGATACTGCGAAAATATTTTTAACGCTTTGAACAATTTTTTTTTTTTTGCGGTGCAGCGGTGGGCAAGTGATGAAACTGGTGTTGCGACTGAACACCGTGTAACACCGGTAACACCGACTATCGTAGCAAGCGTAATGTGCACTATAATCTTCAGAGCTTCTTCAGGATCTTGGCTCAGTGCAGTCACGCCAAGGCAAGATATTCTTCTTCACTGCTGTGAGCTAGTGGGTTACCATGATCTTCAATTTAGATACTGATCCAAACAATGAGCAATTGACTGTTCGCAAAGACCCGCCCCCTTTAGTTACTGTTGCTATGTCCGACAATCCACGTTCTCACCGCTCACACCACAACATGTTCTCACGCAGTGAAAAATACATCGTGGAGCAGAGAGGACACTGACAGACAGACAGGACAGAGCAGCTTACTTTTGATATGAAACAGTCTCAAGTTTCAAATGTGGTAATTTGTTTAAGAAATGTAAACGATAAATACCGTTTTGTGGCTCTTTAATGTGTCATGACAGTGCCTCAGTTAAAGCTGCTTGTGAACCGATCATCTCTTGCTCCTTTAAATTATAGCATTAAATAAACATGAATGAACATCATAAGGAATGTTGTTTCAACCGTGGAAAGACGTCAGTACACACTGTTTTTCAAGTTCAAGCCCACTGAGGTTAATCTACTAACTGGGTGTTAAAATGGCGGCGCGCGTGAGTGCAGCGGCTTTTGGCTCACCAGTATGGTGCTTATTTTTTAAGTATGTTTTGTCAAGCGAAGCAAATCTATAGCCTGCAGGAATTGATTAACCTTGGATTGCAATCCAGGATGGCTATTATGGCGGACTTTCAACAAGCAAACAATATCCCCATGGACATCCCCATGGCGCAACCTCCCGGGTCTACGTGAATTGTTATCGGGTCCATCAAACGGGGCAGGCGGCGGAGAGAGAGAAGGCAAAAGCGAGGCTGTCGGCGGGCCTACATAAACCACCGTTCCGAGCTCGTTCCTCTCCAATGCCAGGTCCTTCTCACACACAATGGACGATATGGAGCTAATGATTGCCAACAACAACTCCGTACGTGACTGTAGTGTGATTATAATAACTGAGATCTGATTACACCCGGGGATCCCCGACGCTGCTGTACAGCTAGGAAGCCGCATGCTACACCACAGGGACCGCACTATAGATTCAGGTAAGAGCAGAGGTGGAGGACTTTGGATGTACACAACGACTACTGCTCACAAAGCCATATCATAGAGAGCAATTGTTCACCTGATATAGAGACTCTGACAGTTATGTACAGACCATTTTATCTGCCACGAGAGCTAACAGCAGTTGTTATTACTGCTGTTTATGTTCCACCCGATGCCAACTTCAGCACAGCCCTCATCTACTTGCACAGTATTATAAGCAAACATCAGAGGGCCTATCCTTATGGAGTTCATATCATAGCTGGTGACTTTAATCAGGCATGTTTAAAGACTACTTCCCAGATTCTCTCAACATGTGAAATGTTCCACCAGAGGAAGTGATATACTTGATCATATTTACTCAAACATCAAGCATGGCTATAGAGCTGTGCCCCTCCCACATCTGGGCCAATCTGACCATGTCTCACTGTTCCTTGTCCCAGCCTATACTCCCCTCAGGAAACAGTCAAAGCCAACCACTAAAACTGTCTAAATCTGGCCTGAGGGAGCACTATCTATGGGGTGAGAATTGTTCCTTTATTCCAAATAAATAGATTATGATCCACAAATAAATGTAAAGAGTTTCACAAAAAAATATAAAACTCACAAATAAATAAAATGAGATTTGCAAATAAAAATATATATTTACAAATGTGTTTCATGCCACAAACACAACTCTGCCTGGCATTTATTTGTGAACCGCTTTCTGTGCATTTGTAAATCCCCTCACGCATTTGTGGATTTTGAAACACTTCTAGCGTCGACGTGCAGACAAATCCACAAATAAATGACTCCACCCACCGTTTACTCAAGCCAATCGGATAACGGCCACATTGAGCTGACCAATCGTAGCACGTTCTCGCTACAACCAATCACGTTAGGCTTTACACTCAGAGTGGTGTTGCCCTGAAATAACTTTGCTCATTCATCTGCATTGGCTCAAAGAGGAAGTGTAAGGCTAAGGCCCATAATATTGCTTCAGTAAAATATGTTTAAAATTTGGATTTCGTTAGAGTTAGACCATTAGACTGTATCAAGCCAAGACACATTTTTATGAGCGCTTACAATATGGGAACAACGCGTTATGGAAGCGTCACGTTGTTCATGATAAAACAGAAAAGCATCAATACGTTGCTGACTAATGAATAACTGGATTCAACCTCGTGATAAATACGCGAGTTTGTGTAATATTGGGGAAATTACCGTCACAACAGCTTTTCCCACTTCTTCAGTCAAGTTTTAAATAGCAGGTCCGTGGATCTAATGATTATTTAAAAGTGAAATGCCCAGCAGACAAGTGATTTGAATTTATCCGTTAAAACGCTTAAACACACAAATAATATTTAATATGAATCAGACTTAATAATATTGTATTGTAAAAGTTACTTACAGCATCCAAAATAAATTCAAATATGTATTTTTTCAGCATTGCATTATCCACTCAAAACCCCAGTAGCTACATGCTGTTACATCAGTGATGGTCATTTGGGCTGATATTTTGTATTCTACATAATATGTATGTCCTATAGCTAGCTATTTGTCACAACGATTGTGCTTTAAAAGACAAAATCATCCGTTTTGTAATTTATTACATTGTGTCTACCCCGTGCGAGGCTTTCTACATTGGACAAGGCAAATGTGCAAATGATGTGTCCTCCGTAGTAGCGTGTAGTGGCGTGTAGTTGCGTGTATTGGCGTGTAGTGGCGTGTAGTTGCGAGTAGTTGCGTGTAGTGGCGTGTAGTGGCGTGTAGTTGCGTGTAGTGCTGTGTAGTTGCGTGTAGTGGCGTGTAGTTGCGTGTAGTGGCGAGTAGTTGCGTGTAGTGGCGTGTAGTGGCGAGTAGTTGCGTGTAGTGGCGTGTAGTTGCGTGTAGTGGCGTGTAGTTGCGAGTAGTTGTGTGTAGTGGCGTGTAGTGGCGTGTAGTTGCGTGTAGTGGCGTGTAGTTGCGTGTAGTGGCGAGTAGTTGTGTGTAGTGGCGTGTAGTGGCGAGTAGTTGCGTGTAGTGGCGTGTAGTGGCGTGTAGTTGCGTGTAGTTGCGTGTAGTGGCGTGTAGTGGCGTGTAGTGGCGTGTAGTTGCGAGTAGTTGCGTGTAGTGGCGTGTAGTGGCGAGTAGTTGCGTGTAGTGGCGAGAAGTTGCGTGTAGTTGCGTGTAGTGGTGTGTAGTGGCGTGTAGTTGCGTGTAGTGGCGTGTAGTTGCGTGTAGTAGCCGCTACTTCAGAAGAAGAACGGGCATCCGTTTACTATCAATGAATCATCGTGTCGCGCTGCGCCGTGTCCAGTAGACACTATCACGAATTATGAATTTATGTAGCCAGCATAGTCAATAAAGAAGATTATACGTCATGTTCAGGTAAGAAAACAGACGTCATGGGCAAAATGTGTTAACATTGCAAACATGTTAGTTTTACATGATTTGAAACTGCTACGGCAGGGAAGATAATCGGCTATTTGCTTTTGACACGTCGCTTGACTCCGGTAGAGAGGGTGTTATGATGCTTGGAATCTGTGATGATCATAATGTGTGTAATCCTGAGTTAATAATAAAGAATAACAAATATAAAGAAGCCTTAAACTCCAACAATCTTTTGGAAACGGGGTGTTTTTACCACACAAACAGCTAATTTGAATGAAACTCCCATTACAGATGCTTTCAGGGGTGCAAATATCTGCAAAATTAATCAGATCCAGTTCTTGCCCCGAGTGTAAAACCTAACGTGATTGGTTGTAGCGAGAACGTGCTACGATTGGTCAGCTCAATGTGGCCGTTATCTGATTGGCTTAGGTAAACGGTGGGTGGAGTCACTTATTTGTGTATTTGTCTGCACGTCGACGCTAGAAGTGTTTCAAAATCCACAAATGCGTGATCCACAAATAAATGCTAGGCAGAGTTGTGTTTGTGGCATGAAACACATTTTGTAAATATATATTTTTATTTGCAAATCTCATTCTATTTATTTGTGAGTTTTTAATTTTTTGTGAAACTCTTTACATTTATTTGTGGATCTTAATCTATTTCTGTCAGGTCCATTTAAGTCAAGAACACACATGACAATAGAAATGATTAGGAAATTTGTATTGAATAAATTGCAATTCAGTTGATAATTAAAATGTGGCGGTATGGCTCTGTTCAGATGAGTCTCCTGACCTTTGATGAGCAGAGAGTCAGAGAGCATTAGGGAACGCTCACAGTTTAGCACTGGGAGAGCAGAACTATCCCCCCAAACAAACCATACCTGGCAACCTCTTGTGGATAAGACAAGAGATGGAATTAGACAATTAAAATGCTTAGAAAACTTTATGAATAAATACAATTAGTGGGCAATATGTTTCAGTTCAGATGAGTCTCCTGACCATTCATGAGCACCATGAATTTAGCGGAGTCAGGGGACAGCAGCAGCATTAGGGGACGCTCACATGAATTAGACTAGGAGAGCTGAACTATTTCCCCCAAACAGATCATAAAGCACCTCCTCTGATAAATATGAAGGATGAATTAAGCAGCCAGTAAGCGCATCCAGGGGCATTGTAACTAGCAGAAGACAGACAAGTAAGATTTAGCAGATGAGTCTTCTTTTAATTGACTCACTCTTTTTTTCAGAGATGTGCCACAGCAGAAATAATTCAGTTTGCACCATGAATTGTTATTACTAACTATCTATCACTGCAAGCTGCTTGATCTGTGCTGCATAGTGCTAAAGCACTGCACGTGCAACGCGAGCAGTTGCCAATGACAACAGATAAGTAACGCACATTGCCAATATGATCGCATAAGCCTAGCAAGAGCATTTAAATGAAAACGACTAGATAAGCCCAAGCAAACGGATAGCATTAGCAACAGCATGGTGCCCATATCCTAATAGATTTTAACAATGAGCATTAAAAAGGAACTTAGCTTAGCTTCGTGAAGACTTTCAGAGATGAATGGAGAGTGAATACATCGAGTCCTGTTTCAATATTGCAGAGAGTGAGCAGCAGCAGTTAGGAGCGAACTGAATCTGTTTAAATAGGGCGCCCTGATTTGAGCGTAATCATTAGCAGCGAGGAGAGATGAACAGCTGATGCGCTGATGCAGATCCGCTGAGCAGATCGCTGATGAGACCGTGTTGTTGGCCAATAGCGTTAGCAGCATCTTGACTACTTGGCCTGCCAGAACTGACGCTGACGCTCAATTTATTTGTGAATTTGATATATTTTTGTGAATCTCTTTACATTTATTTGTGGATCATAATCTATTTATTTGGAATAAAGGAACAATTCTCACCCCATAACTATCTCAACTACAAGACTGCTTTGCAAGGACTGAATGGGACTTATTTAAACATCAGGATGTGCCAGAATATACACAAACTGTTCTGTTCTATATTACCAGCTGTACCGACATCGTCACTGAAGAGAAGTAGATGCGGGTCTTTCCAAACTAGAAACCCTGATTGACGTCAAAAGTAAATTCTCTTCTCAGAGCTTGTTATATGGCCTTCAAATCAGGGGCCTCATTTATAAAACTTTGCGTAGGATTTGCGTCAGAATTGGCGTACGGATGAAACATAGGAAATATTCGGCTTTATAAAACCGTGCGCACACACATCCTACGCAGTTTTACCTTAATAAATCACAATCAAATGTAGGGCAGCTTTTGCGGCTTCATGTCACGCCCATAGTTGCCCATAAATAGTCCGTGAAACGCCCACAAGTTAATATTCATCAATTGCGAAATCATGGCAAACACAGAGAGGAAAACTAAGAAACATAACTTCACTCAATGTGAAGAAGAAATGATCGTTGGCGAGGTGAAAAAGAGGAGAAAAATGTTGTTAGGAGGGCACAGTGTGGGCATTACGTCATGTGCGTCATTACGCATTGTGATGCATCATGGCATTTTATTACCATCCATTTGATTGCATCTGACAAGCTACAGATGTGTTATGAGGATGAATTGCATAACATGCCAATATTATTGCAGAACATATTTCACTTTTATTTTTGCAAATGTGTTAATTTGCATTTCTGTTGTAATCTTTGTTTGATTTTGTTTGTTTTACACTGCAGATAGATCAAACGGGTGTTCGTGTAGGCTGTTAATTGTAAGATTTGCTTTGTGAAGTCTTCATGTTATTTATGAGAGGCAGTATTGCCATTTCTTTTACATAACGGTCTACAGTTTCACACACTTTCACGTGTTTCTTCCATCTGCCGACGGTGTCGCCATTTCTCATTTCACCCGTTTTTGTGCGTACGCCTGGGTCAGAGTTTGCATGAAGGACCGCACATTTTCCCATCAAGTTTGCTTTTTATAAATACCAATTATTGCGTAGAGTGGCGTACGCCTTCTTTTGTGCGTACGCAACGTTTATAAATGAGGCCCCAGGTGATGGGGCTTTCTACAGTACCGCAAGAGCAATCCTAAAAAGAGGTATCAAAGATGCTAAGCTGGTCTACAAGAAGAAGAAAGAGGAATATTTTTCAGGCAACAACACAAGGCTGGTGTGGCAGGGAGGGCAGCATATCACAAACTTAAAGGGCAGGACCACCACAGGCTGTAACACCAGTAAGTCACTGGCAGAGGAGATAAAATGTTTCTCTGCTCGTTTAGAAATGAAGTCTCCACCCCAACATACATCGGCTCCTGATACAGGCACCCAGACACTGACTGTACAGGAACACAAGGTGAGACAGGTTTTCAAGTCAGTGAATCTGAGGAAGGCTGCAGGCCCTGATGGAGTGCTTGGAAAGGTACTCAGGGCTTGTGCCTACACTTGCTGCTGTCTTTGCTAACATTTTTTATCTATCCCTGTCACAAGCCATTGTTCCACCCTGCCTTAAAACAGCCATTATCATCCCGGTCCCGAGGAAGCCTGTTGTAGACAGTTTAAATGACTACCGACCAATTGCCCTCACTTCTATTGTTGAAAAGTGTCTAGAGAGACTAGTAATGAGGCACATTAAAGCCAGCCTTCCTCCCTCTTTTGACCCCAATCAATTTGCTTATAGGGCCAACAGGTCTACAGAGGATGCCATTGCCACAGCCCTCCACAAGGCTCGGGAGCACCTGGAACACAGAGGGATGTACGTCCGGATGCTCTTCGAAGCTCTCGAACTGGAATCATTTGGACAACTTTTTATCTGTACAGAGGAAAAGGGAAGGGAAGGAGGCCTTCACAGGGGAGAGACTAGTGACACTTCAGGACTGTGTTGTCGTCGTGTCCAGGCGCAGGTCCTTCATCAGATTTGGATAAGGCCCAGATCCGGCGGACTGCGGTAAACCTCGGGATAAACAGAGAGACTAATATTAGCGTAGACACCATCCTTCTTATGATGTACAAAGTACATCAGGATTTATGGGAAGTGTTCCCGGTTCCGGCTGACCTAATCTATGCAGCCTAACATTGAATTATAGAAGTCTATAATGTGTTATGTGTATGCTAAGCCAAAGAGATGTGTTTTTAGTCTAGATTTGAACTGACAGACTGTGTCTGCTTCCCGGACAATGTTAGGAAGATTGTTCCAAAGTTTTGCTGGTAAATAGGAAAAGGATCTATTAATAACACAAAGGACTGTGTTTGGACCTCTTGCCTGTTTGCTCACCTCTGCCTTTTGGATTACCCTTGTGTATGTCACCAGATTGGACTGCTATTGTGGTTCTGACCTATTGCCTGGCTTAACATTCCTGTCTCTAAAACCTGCTGCTAATAAACCATCCGCAAATGGATTCTAACGTCAATTACATCCAGTCTCTTCCACCGGCCACGCCGAAGACGGTAAGCTTTGCGTTACCAGATAAATTTGATGGATGTGCAGAGCAGTGTAGAGGCTTTATTCGTCAAGTAAGGATTTACTTTAATAACCAAGACGACAAGCTTATGTCAGATGGAAAGAAATGCACTTTCATGATGACGTTATTATCTGGCAGAGCTCTAGACTGGGCTGCTGCAGTTTGGGAAACGAAATGTATGATTTAGAGCCTCTTTTGATTATTTCCTCCAACAACTGCACGAAGTGTTTGAATATCCCGCTGAGGGCAAGGATATATCAGCAAAAATTCTACAAATGTCACAGGGTAACCGTACTGCTGCTGATTGCGCCATCATGTTCAGAACACTCACTGCTCAAAGTGGATGGAATGATATTTCAATGAAAGCTGTGTTTCAATGGAGCCTCAACCCTGATCTGCAAACAGCTGGCTTTGACTCCCCAAAACATGAAGTGATCCTCAGATTTCCATGGCTATCCATTCATGACCCCATTATTTCCTGGTATCATGGTGAGCTGACCAATTGGTCGAATTTCTGTGAAAACCATTGTTTTTCCCAAGTCCGCCAACCATGTTTCACAACTAGCATCGAAAACCCAGAGACTAACAAGACTGTTAATATCCCCAATTATTATAAGGATCTGGCAGAAGTTTTTTGTAAAATCAAAGCCATGCAATTACCACCTCATCGCCCTTGGGACTGTGCAATTGATTTACTCCCCAATGCCATTCCCCCTAAAAGTAAAGTCTACCCCCTGTCCAGGAAGGAAACCCAAGCCATGGAAGAATATAACGAAGCAGCACTAAGCTCAGGGTTCATCCAACCCTCCACATCTCCAGCTGCAGCAGGGTTGAAAAAAAAGATGGAGGGTTAAGGCCTTGTATCGATTATAGGGGACTGAACAACATCACAGTGAAATTCTGCTACCCCTTCCATTGGTTCCCTCAGCCCTGGAACAGCTCCGGCAGGCAACCATCTACACTAAACTTGACCTACGGAGTGCCTATAACTTAATCAGAATTTTTAATAGCATTTGGAATAAAAGACCTCTTAAACACAGTTAATTCGCTAGAGGGATTCTGTAGCACTGAACTAAATTCAAGGGCTCAAACTGACTAAAGAGAGGGTGAGAACTCTGCAAGAATAATCCTCAACGCCGCCTTTGCCATTTCAGCATAAAAAGGTCTGAGGTCTGCCGACCAATTTTGCTTGCCATTGACACAATTCTGGTGAGTTTGTTCTTAGATCTGCAGTTTAAGTGATCAGAGACCCAAATAACCTTGCTTTTTATGCCACTGCCCTAATGATTGAGTATTTCCATAGTTTTGCGGTGTACGTGTCCAGAAGAAACTGGAACAGCCTTTAAAAACTCCTTTTAATGGAGAAGTCTTGAAGAAGACGGGCTTTAAACCATCAGGTCTTGTTCAACCTCAGTTTACTAAGGTTTGCAATAACCTCAGCTTTATTAACTATTGTTGTGACGTTCTCCACGTGCTGTAGAGCCTTAAGCTGTTATTATAATTACAAACAAATGCAATAAGAGTAAAAATAGACATAAACAGGTGAATGAATAAATCCTTCCTGGAGCAAATATGCATTTAAACAACAGGAACAGGGTTTTAACAAACACTTCCTAGTGACAGAATCTGAAGAAGAACAAAGAAACGGCACATGATAGAGTCTATTTTAATCTGACATTGGGTGGAGATGAGTGTGAAGCTAACGAATAGATTAATAAAGATTCTATAAGAATCATAAAGAATCTGCATGCTTAAATACAGAAATGAAAATATGGCTGAAATGACAAACACACAAAGGTTTTGCATTTACACAGTGCTGCTGTTACAACATGTACAATGAGATGATTTGAATGGAGAAAAACAAGTCTAAACTAAGTCGTGTCTGTTTGACTGTCATGTGTTTGTGGTGTTAAGCGCAGATCTCCAGCGTCCCATCATGCATCTCTTCCCTGTACTGCATGTCTGTCTTGCACCTGTGGTCGGTGTGTGTGTCGGTGTGTGTGTCGGTGTGTGTGTCGGTGTGTGTGTCGGTGTGTGGGTCGGTGTGTGGGTCGGTGTGTGGGTCGGTGTGTGGGTCGGTGTGTGGGTCGGTGTGTGGGTCGGTGTGTGGGTTGGTGTGTGTGTCGTGTCGTGTGGAGCAAAGCTGCCGGACACTGGAGTCCTCCTCTGTTGAGTTGAAGCCGGAGTCTCCGCTGCCGTGCCGGCTGGGAACGCTGGTGTCCTGATCCTCAGGGATGGAGATCTGCACGTCCGGGACTGAGTCGGTCTCAGCGCTGATCATGTCCAGATGATCCCACACAGAGCCGGAGCATCGAGGAGGCAGAAGATGCGGCGTCTCCGAGTCCGACAACCAAAGCTGGAGACACACAGAGAGAACATGTTTTATTCCAGAGCAAGAATAATACTCTCTCATTAGATGGTCTAACAGTCCTTCATTAGATGGTCTAATAGTCCTTCATTAGATGGTGGTCTAATAGTCCTTCATTAGATGGTCTAATAGTCCTTCATTAGATGGTCTAATAGTCCTTCATTAGATGGTCTAATAGTCCTTCATTAGATGGTCTAATAGTTCAGTCCTTCATTAGATGGTCTAACAGTCCTTCATTAGATGGTCTAACAGTCCTTCATTAGATGGTCTAATAGTCCAGTCCTTCATTAGATGGTCTAACAGTCCTTCATTAGATGGTCTAATCGTCCTTCATTAGATGGTCTAACAGTCCTTCATTAGATGGTCTAACAGTCCTTCATTAGATGGTCTAATAGTCCTTCATTAGATGGTCTAATAGTCCTTCATTAGATGGTCTAACAGTCCTTCATTAGATGGTCCAATAGTCCTTCATTAGATGGTCTAACAGTCCCTCATTAGATGGTCTAATAGTCCTTCATTAGATGGTCTAATAGTCCTTCATTAGATGGTCTAACAGTCCTTCATTAGATGGTCTAATAGTCCTTCATTAGATGGTCTAATAGTCCTTCATTAGATGGTCTAACAGTCCTTCATTAGATGGTCTAATAGTCCTTCATTAGATGGTCTAAAAGTCCTTCATTAGATGGTCTAACAGTCCTTCATTAGATGATCTAATAGTCCAGTCCTTCATTAGATGGTCTAATAGTCCTTCATTAGATGGTCTAACAGTCCTTCATTAGATGGTCTAACAGTCCTTCATTAGATGGTCTAACGGTCCTTCATTAGATGGTCTAACAGTCCTTCATTAGATGGTCTAATAGTCCTTCATTAGATGGTCTAATAGTCCAGTCCTTCATTAGATGGTCTAACGGTCCTTCATTAGATGGTCTAACAGTCCTTCATTAGATGGTCTAATAGTCCAGTCCTTCATTAGATGGTCTAACGGTCCTTCATTAGATGGTCTAACAGTCCTTCATTAGATGGTCTAATAGTCCAGTCCTTCAATAGATGGTATAACAGTCCTTCATTAGATGGTCTAATAGTCCAGTCCTTCATTAGATGGTCTAACAGTCCTTCATTAGATTGTCTAATAGTCCTTCATTAGATGGTCTAACAGTCCCTCATTAGATGGTCTAATAGTCCTTCATTAGATGGTCTAATAGTCCTCCATTAGATGGTATAATAGTGCTTCATTAGATGGTCTAACAGTCCTTCATTAGATGGTCTAACAGTCCTTCATTAGATCGTCTAATAGTCCTTCATTAGATGGTCTAACAGTCCTTCATTAGATGGTCTAATAGTCCAGTCCTTCATTAGATGGTCTAATAGTCCTTCATTAGATGGTCTAATAGTCCTTCATTAGATGGTCTAATAGTCCAGTCCTTCATTAGATGGTCTAACAGTCCTTCATTAGATGGTCTAACGGTCCTTCATTAGATGGTCTAACAGTCCTTCATTAGATGGTCTAATAGTCCTTCATTAGATGGTCTAATAGTCCAGTCCTTCATTAGATGGTCTAACGGTCCTTCATTAGATGGTCTAACAGTCCTTCATTAGATGGTCTACTAGTCCAGTCCTTCATTAGATGGTCTAACAGTCCTTCATTAGATGGTCTAATCGTCCTTCATTAGATGGTCTAACAGTCCTTCATTAGATGGTCTAATAGTCCTTCATTAGATGGTCTAATAGTCCTTCATTAGATGGTCTAACAGTCCTTCATTAGATGGTCTAATAGTCCTTCATTAGATGGTCTAACGGTCCTTCATTAGATGGTCTAATAGTCCTTCATTAGATGGTCTAACGGTCCTTCATTAGATGGTCTAACGGTCCTTCATTAGATGGTCTAACAATCCTTCATTAGATGGTCTAATAGTCCTTCATTAGATGGTCTAACAGTCCTTCATTAGATGGTCTAATAGTCCTTCATTAGATGGTCTAACAGTCCTTCATTAGATGGTCTAACAGTCCTTCATTAGATGGTCTAATAGTCCTTCATTAGATGGTCTAATAGTCCAGTCCTTCATTAGATGGTCTAACAGTCCTTCATTAGATGGTCCAATAGTCCTTCATTAGATGGTCTAATAGTCCTTCATTAGATGGTCTAATAGTCCTTCATTAGATTGTCTAATAGTCCTTCATTAGATGGTCTAACAGTCCCTCATTAGATGGTCTAATAGTCCTTCATTAGATGGTCTAATAGTCCTTCATTAGATGGTCTAACAGTCCTTCATTAGATGGTCTAATAGTCCTTCATTAGATGGTCTAATAGTCCAGTCCTTCATTAGATTGTCTAAAAGTCCTTCATTAGATGGTCTAATAGTCCAGTCCTTCATTAGATGGTCTAATAGTCCTTCATTAGATGGTCTAATAGTCCAGTCCTTCATTAGATGGTCTAACAGTCCTTCATTAGATGGTCCAATAGTCCTTCATTAGATGGTCTAACGGTCCTTCATTAGATGGTCTAATAGTCCTTCATTAGATGGTCTAATAGTCCTTCATTAGATGGTCTAACAGTCCTTCATTAGATGGTCTAATAGTCCTTCATTAGATGGTCTAATAGTCCTTCATTAGATGGTCTAACAGTCCTCCATTAGATGGTCTAATAGTCCAGTCCTTCATTAGATGGTCTAATAGTCCTTCATTAGATGGTCTAATAGTCCAGTCCTTCATTAGATGGTCTAACGGTCCTTCATTAGATGGTCTAACGGTCCTTCATTAGATGGTCTAACAGTCCTTCATTAGATGGTCTAATAGTCCAGTCCTTCATTAGATGGTCTAACAGTCCTTCATTAGATGGTCTAATAGTCCAGTCCTTCATTAGATGGTCTAATAGTCCAGTCCTTCATTAGATGGTCTAACAGTCCTTCATTAGATGGTCTAATAGTCCAGTCCTTCATTAGATGGTCTAACAGTCCTTCATTAGATGGTCTAATAGTCCAGTCCTTCATTAGATGGTCTAACAGTCCTTCATTAGATGGTCTAACAGTCCTTCATTAGATGGTCTAACAGTCCTTCATTAGATGGTCTAACAGTCCTTCATTAGATGGTCTAACAGTCCTTCATTAGATGGTCTAACAGTCCTTCATTAGATGGTCTAATAGTCCTTCATTAGATGGTCTAATAGTCCTTCATTAGATGGTCTAATAGTCCTTCATTAGATGGTCTAATAGTCCAGTCCTTCATTAGATGGTCTAACAGTCCTTCATTAGATGGTCTTATAGTCCAGTCCTTCATTAGATGGTCGAACAGTCCTTCATCAGATGGTCTAATAGTCCTTCATTAGATGATCTATTAGTCCTTCAATAGATGGTCTAACAGTCCTTCATTAGATGGTCTAATAGTCCTTCATTAGATGGTCTAACAGTCCTTCATTAGATGGTCTAATAGTCCTTCATTAGATGGTCTAACAGTCCTTTATTAGATGGTCTAACAGTCCTTTATTAGATGGTCTAATAGTCCTTCATTAGATGGTCTAACAGTCCTTCATTAGATGGTCTAACAGTCCTTCATTAGATGGTCTAACAGTCCTTCATTAGATGGTCTAATAGTCCTTCATTAGATGGTCTAATAGTCCTTCATTAGATGGTCTAATAGTCCTTCATTAGATGGTCTAACAGTCCTTCATTAGATGGTCTAACAGTCCTTCATTAGATGGTCTAATAGTCCTTCATTAGATGGACTAATAGTCCTTCATTAGATGGTCTAACAGTCCTTCATTAGATGGTCTAACAGTCCTTCATTAGATGGTCTAACAGTCCTTCATTAGATGGTCTAACAGTCCTTCATTAGATGGTCTAATAGTCCTTCATTAGATGGTCTAATAGTCCTTCATTAGATGGTCTAATAGTCCTTCATTAGATGGTCTAATAGTCCTTCATTAGATGGTCTAATTGTCCTTCATTAGATGGTCTAATAGTCCTTCATTAGATGGTCTAATAGTCCAGTCCTTCATTAGATCGTCTAACAGTCCTTCATTAGATGGTCTAACGGTCCTTCATTAGATGGTCTAACAGTCCTTCATTAGATGGTCTAATAGTCCTTCATTAGATGGTCTAATAGTCCAGTCCTTCATTAGATGGTCTAACAGTCCTTCATTAGATGGTCTAATAGTCCTTCATTAGATGGTCTAATTGTCCTTCATTAGATGGTCTAACAGTCCTTCATTAGATGGTCTAACAGTCCTTCATTAGATGGTCTAATAGTCCTTCATTAGATGGTCTAATAGTCCTTCATTAGATGGTCTAACAGTCCTTCATTAGATGGTCTAATAGTCCTTCATTAGATGGTCTAATAGTCCAGTCCTTCATTAGATGGTCTAATAGTCCAGTCCTTCATTAGATGGTCTAATAGTCCAGTCCTTCATTAGATGGTCTAATAGTCCAGTCCTTCATTAGATGGTCTAACAGTCCAGTCCTTCATTAGATGGTCTAATAGTCCTTCATTAGATGATCTAATAGTCTTTCAATAGATGGTCTAACAGTCCTTCATTAGATGGTCTAACAGTCCTTCATTAGATGGTCTAATAGTCCTTCATTAGATGGTCTAACAGTCCTTCATTAGATGGTCTAACAGGCCTTCATTAGATGGTCTAATAGTCTAGTCCTTCATTAGATGGTCTAATAGTCCTTCATTAGATGGTCTAATAGTCCAGTCCTTCATTAGATGGTCTAACGGTCCTTCATTAGATGGTCTAACGGTCCTTCATTAGATGGTCTAACAGTCCTTCATTAGATGGTCTAACAGTCCTTCATTAGATCGTCTAATAGTCCTTCATTAGATGGTCTAACAGTCCTTCATTAGATGGTCTAATAGTCCAGTCCTTCATTAGATGGTCTAATAGTCCTTCATTAGATGGTCTAATAGTCCTTCATTAGATGGTCTAATAGTCCAGTCCTTCATTAGATGGTCTAACAGTCCTTCATTAGATGGTCTAACGGTCCTTCATTAGATGGTCTAACAGTCCTTCATTAGATGGTCTAATAGTCCTTCATTAGATGGTCTAATAGTCCAGTCCTTCATTAGATGGTCTAACGGTCCTTCATTAGATGGTCTAACAGTCCTTCATTAGATGGTCTACTAGTCCAGTCCTTCATTAGATGGTCTAACAGTCCTTCATTAGATGGTCTAATCGTCCTTCATTAGATGGTCTAACAGTCCTTCATTAGATGGTCTAATAGTCCTTCATTAGATGGTCTAATAGTCCTTCATTAGATGGTCTAACAGTCCTTCATTAGATGGTCTAATAGTCCTTCATTAGATGGTCTAACGGTCCTTCATTAGATGGTCTAATAGTCCTTCATTAGATGGTCTAACGGTCCTTCATTAGATGGTCTAACGGTCCTTCATTAGATGGTCTAACAATCCTTCATTAGATGGTCTAATAGTCCTTCATTAGATGGTCTAACAGTCCTTCATTAGATGGTCTAATAGTCCTTCATTAGATGGTCTAACAGTCCTTCATTAGATGGTCTAACAGTCCTTCATTAGATGGTCTAATAGTCCTTCATTAGATGGTCTAATAGTCCAGTCCTTCATTAGATGGTCTAACAGTCCTTCATTAGATGGTCCAATAGTCCTTCATTAGATGGTCTAATAGTCCTTCATTAGATGGTCTAATAGTCCTTCATTAGATTGTCTAATAGTCCTTCATTAGATGGTCTAACAGTCCCTCATTAGATGGTCTAATAGTCCTTCATTAGATGGTCTAATAGTCCTTCATTAGATGGTCTAACAGTCCTTCATTAGATGGTCTAATAGTCCTTCATTAGATGGTCTAATAGTCCAGTCCTTCATTAGATTGTCTAAAAGTCCTTCATTAGATGGTCTAATAGTCCAGTCCTTCATTAGATGGTCTAATAGTCCTTCATTAGATGGTCTAATAGTCCAGTCCTTCATTAGATGGTCTAACAGTCCTTCATTAGATGGTCCAATAGTCCTTCATTAGATGGTCTAACGGTCCTTCATTAGATGGTCTAATAGTCCTTCATTAGATGGTCTAATAGTCCTTCATTAGATGGTCTAACAGTCCTTCATTAGATGGTCTAATAGTCCTTCATTAGATGGTCTAATAGTCCTTCATTAGATGGTCTAACAGTCCTCCATTAGATGGTCTAATAGTCCAGTCCTTCATTAGATGGTCTAATAGTCCTTCATTAGATGGTCTAATAGTCCAGTCCTTCATTAGATGGTCTAACGGTCCTTCATTAGATGGTCTAACGGTCCTTCATTAGATGGTCTAACAGTCCTTCATTAGATGGTCTAATAGTCCAGTCCTTCATTAGATGGTCTAACAGTCCTTCATTAGATGGTCTAATAGTCCAGTCCTTCATTAGATGGTCTAATAGTCCAGTCCTTCATTAGATGGTCTAACAGTCCTTCATTAGATGGTCTAATAGTCCAGTCCTTCATTAGATGGTCTAACAGTCCTTCATTAGATGGTCTAATAGTCCAGTCCTTCATTAGATGGTCTAACAGTCCTTCATTAGATGGTCTAACAGTCCTTCATTAGATGGTCTAACAGTCCTTCATTAGATGGTCTAACAGTCCTTCATTAGATGGTCTAACAGTCCTTCATTAGATGGTCTAACAGTCCTTCATTAGATGGTCTAATAGTCCTTCATTAGATGGTCTAATAGTCCTTCATTAGATGGTCTAATAGTCCTTCATTAGATGGTCTAATAGTCCAGTCCTTCATTAGATGGTCTAACAGTCCTTCATTAGATGGTCTTATAGTCCAGTCCTTCATTAGATGGTCGAACAGTCCTTCATCAGATGGTCTAATAGTCCTTCATTAGATGATCTATTAGTCCTTCAATAGATGGTCTAACAGTCCTTCATTAGATGGTCTAATAGTCCTTCATTAGATGGTCTAACAGTCCTTCATTAGATGGTCTAATAGTCCTTCATTAGATGGTCTAACAGTCCTTTATTAGATGGTCTAACAGTCCTTTATTAGATGGTCTAACAGTCCTTCATTAGATGGTCTAACAGTCCTTCATTAGATGGTCTAACAGTCCTTCATTAGATGGTCTAACAGTCCTTCATTAGATGGTCTAATAGTCCTTCATTAGATGGTCTAATAGTCCTTCATTAGATGGTCTAATAGTCCTTCATTAGATGGTCTAACAGTCCTTCATTAGATGGTCTAACAGTCCTTCATTAGATGGTCTAATAGTCCTTCATTAGATGGACTAATAGTCCTTCATTAGATGGTCTAACAGTCCTTCATTAGATGGTCTAACAGTCCTTCATTAGATGGTCTAACAGTCCTTCATTAGATGGTCTAACAGTCCTTCATTAGATGGTCTAATAGTCCTTCATTAGATGGTCTAATAGTCCTTCATTAGATGGTCTAATAGTCCTTCATTAGATGGTCTAACAGTCCTTCATTAGATGGTCTAATAGTCCTTCATTAGATGGTCTAATAGTCCTTCATTAGATGGTCTAATTGTCCTTCATTAGATGGTCTAATAGTCCTTCATTAGATGGTCTAATAGTCCAGTCCTTCATTAGATCGTCTAACAGTCCTTCATTAGATGGACTAATAGTCCTTCATTAGATGGTCTAACAGTCCTTCATTAGATGGTCTAACAGTCCTTCATTAGATGGTCTAACAGTCCTTCATTAGATGGTCTAACAGTCCTTCATTAGATGGTCTAATAGTCCTTCATTAGATGGTCTAATAGTCCTTCATTAGATGGTCTAACGGTCCTTCATTAGATGGTCTAACAGTCCTTCATTAGATGGTCTAATAGTCCTTCATTAGATGGTCTAATAGTCCAGTCCTTCATTAGATGGTCTAACAGTCCTTCATTAGATGGTCTAATAGTCCTTCATTAGATGGTCTAATTGTCCTTCATTAGATGGTCTAACAGTCCTTCATTAGATGGTCTAACAGTCCTTCATTAGATGGTCTAATAGTCCTTCATTAGATGGTCTAATAGTCCTTCATTAGATGGTCTAACAGTCCTTCATTAGATGGTCTAATAGTCCTTCATTAGATGGTCTAATAGTCCAGTCCTTCATTAGATGGTCTAATAGTCCAGTCCTTCATTAGATGGTCTAATAGTCCAGTCCTTCATTAGATGGTCTAATAGTCCAGTCCTTCATTAGATGGTCTAACAGTCCAGTCCTTCATTAGATGGTCTAATAGTCCTTCATTAGATGATCTAATAGTCTTTCAATAGATGGTCTAACAGTCCTTCATTAGATGGTCTAACAGTCCTTCATTAGATGGTCTAATAGTCCTTCATTAGATGGTCTAACAGTCCTTCATTAGATGGTCTAACAGGCCTTCATTAGATGGTCTAATAGTCTAGTCCTTCATTAGATGGTCTAATAGTCCTTCATTAGATGGTCTAATAGTCCAGTCCTTCATTAGATGGTCTAACGGTCCTTCATTAGATGGTCTAACGGTCCTTCATTAGATGGTCTAACAGTCCTTCATTAGATGGTCTAACAGTCCTTCATTAGATGGTCTAACAGTCCTTCATTAGATGGTCTAATAGTCCTTCATTAGATGGTCTAACAGTCCTTCATTAGATGGTCTAATAGTCCTTCATTAGATGGTCTAACAGTCCTTCATTAGATGGTCTAATAGTCCTTCATTAGATGGTCTAACAGTCCTTCATTAGATGGTCTAATAGTCCTTCATTAGATGGTCTAACAGTCCTTCATTAGATGGTCTAATAGTCCTTCATTAGATGGTCTAATAGTCCTTCATTAGATGGTCTAACAGTCCTTCATTAGATGGTCTAATACTGTAGGTAGCCAACCAGAATGCCTATTACCGCCGCGACTCGTGCCGCGGCAAATCCACCGCGGCAAAAATAAACTAGTCGCATTTCAAAGTCGTTCGCGAAATGGCCGCCAGGTGGCGCAAAGGGACATTTAGCAAAACAGCCGCAATTGCCGCATTTTGAAACGTAAGTGCGGGGCTAATGTCAATTAACAGTAAGGATGAAATACTACAACTATGGCAATTTCCAAATAAGCAACAAACATGAAAAATTAAAACAAGAGCTATTTGCATTTTCTGTAGGCTATAATAATGAAACAAACAAAGATTTGGTGAAGCTGAAACTGCATGTTAAAGTAATAATTGTATTATTAAAGACAGACAATTTTGTTAATGTTATTTAAACAAACGATCATACAATTTATAGTATACATAGTAGTAGCCTATACATATAGACGTTTATTTGTACGAACTATTAGGCTATATATCTCTGTTTGTATCTGTTTATTAAAAAACACAGCACAAGGTCTTGTAAAAAAAAACAAGAATGAGACTGATTGAATATGTAAAAAATAAAATAAAAATAAACAAACGAAACAGAATAGAACAAACTTTTAGAACAAAAAATAATAAAAATAAAAATAATTTAGCCTACAACAGATTCGGTTAAATTTAACGAAAGCAAAACTTAATTAAGTAAAAGTAAGCCTACATTTAAACAGAATATAACAAACTTTTAGAGCAGAACATTTTATGAATCATAAGTTAAAATAGGCCTCTCTCACAGTCAGTGGAAATAAATTAGGTGCAATAACGCTAAACTATTGAGGAATGAGAGGATTGAAAGAGCGCTTCTCTCGTGTGCGCGCACACTGACTGATGAACAACCGAAGTTCTGGGCAATTCTCAGTGAGAAAAGTCGTGGTCGAGTGGTAGAACTGGTTTCTATAATTTAGATGACACGGGTTCAAATCCCGAATAAACACGGGCTATTTATAAAATACAATTTCCATGCATTTCCATTTTACACAAAGGAACAAATATAGGAACAGATTGACTGAATTTATATCAATCTGTATAATAATTCCAATCGTAATTTCAAAAGCAGTTCTGTTAAAAAAATATATAAAAAAAACTTCATGGGGTTCCATATAGGCTACAGAAAGAGTTTTTAAAAACATGGTTGTGTAACAAGGTGCGATTTGCTGGTGGGGGATTTCCCCCTCCACAGTAATCAATGCTATAGCCTAATTCACCAATACACCATATCAAATATATTATATATTTTTAAAAATATGCAACACGCACGTTTAAACAACAAACAATAGCCTACAATATGAACCAGCGCTTCTGCTCCTGTATTGAGAGATAACATGCAGCGCGTTTCTGTTACGATCCTGGTTCCAGTGGCCTTAATACATTCACGGCTTTTCAAAATGTCACAAAGCGTTTTGAGATGTTTTTGAACGAAATATTGATGTTAATAATTAAGTGTTTTGGCACACCGAGTGGCGCTACGCATTGTTCTAAAATTGGGTTTTATTCTGGCATGTTGAACTAGAGTTCGACAAACGCGGCGGCGCTTTCACTTGAATTTATTTTTTCTCATAACAGCTAAAAGAACTTGAAAGGCTAGCCTACTCCGTAATTTTTGGTCATACAGATAATATATCATCTTTTAAAACTGTAAAAGGTCTACAATATGCTAACGATTAAAGCGTTTTCTCGCTCATGTGAACGAACACACTGGAGAAACAAACGTTTGGTCATTTCACAAAGAGTTAAATTCATGGCCGAGTGGTAGAACTTACGGTTCGATCATTTAGATGACACGGGTTCAAATCCCGAACAAATTTGGGGCTTTTGTAAATTTGATATTAGCCTATTAATGCATTTTATATCCTATTATTAATGCAGAGAGATTTGTCTAGTTCTAAAACTCTGTTACACCATATAGTTTTTGCTTATATTTATAAAATAAAATTGCCAAGCATTTCCATTTTACACTGGAACAAATAGGATCCAACAGAATGACTTTACATCTGTATAATAATAATACCAATCGTAATTTCAAAAGCAGTATTTATAATTTATTTATCAATTTATTTGTCGAAATGTTGCAATATTGTTTAATTTAAGTTCATAATTATTCTATAAATGTTATTTAGGCCTAGTTTAACAGAAGCACAACGAAGCACTGTAGTTCGAGGTTTATTTGAATAAAAAAGAACAACTTATTGAAATTGAATGAATTATTGAAATGAAATATTTAGTAATAAAGTTTCATGACAGAAATATCACTACATGTAGCTTACATTATGTAATTCCTTCATTATCAACACTTTAATAGTCTAATGCTTAACTGTAATGCTTAAGTGTGAATTGCGACTTCTTTTTGTTTTAAGTCAGTCTCAGACTCAGAGAGCCTGTGGGGTGTGTGTGTGTGTGTGTGTGTGTGTGTGTGTGTGTGTGTGTGTGTGTGTAAGTCAGACTCAGAGAGCCTGTGGGGTGTGTGTGTGTGTGTGTGTGTGTGTGTGTGTGTGTGTGTGTAAGTCAGACTCAGAGAGCCTGTGGGGTTTGGGGTGTGTGTGTGTGTGTGTGTGTGTGTGTGTAAGTCAGACTCAGAGAGCCTGTGGGGTTTGGGGTGTGTGTGTGTGTGTGTGTGTGTAAGTCAGTCTCAGTCTCAGAGAGCCTGTGGGGGGTTTGGAGGGACAGTGGCTTTATCGTGTGTGCACAATAGGTGTTAATGTTCGTCTTTCATATGGAGATGTCGGATAGCCAGCCTGATGAGCAAAGGCTAAATTATTTGTGTCCAAATGTAGGCCCTAGCCTATATCTTATTAAATTATAAATATTGTATATTTGTATTTAAAGTTTTTTTACACAAAATTTCAATTAAAGTGTTCAATCCAGTTGTTTCAACTGTTTTTTCTAGAGTTTTAGAATGTTTGAGCAGTGTGTATGATTGTTAACAATCTGGCATTATCTAAACATGAACTGTCGACGAAACGCGTTCATGCCACAGCAGATACAGAGCTCTTTAATTCGCGATCAACCTCGTTTTATTGTAAAGTGAATTCAACAAGGCATGCTTTGTCTTTGAAGCAACAAAGGCTAAATAATTTGTTACAGTTTTTTTTGGAGGGAGGGAGACAAAATAAACTTGCTAAAAAGAGATCAAGCGCGAGAGAGAGGCAAAGAAAAACGCATGTTCTTAATTTATGTGGCTTTGGACTATTTTCGTTTTGTACTGTTTTAATTGTTTAATTTGGCTGAAATTTCTTTGGCAATACAAATTTAAAATGTTGCAAGAATAAGATTCTGTGTTTCTTATTTTGCATCGCAAAGGAAATAAACTCTAAACTCAATGCAACCCTGTTTTAAACAAATAAACTCTCCCGACACTTTATTTAAACCTTAAAAATTTGCGATGGGTTTCAAACTTAATTAATTTTAGTGTTCTTTTACATTTTCATTTGTTTTTATATTGAAAGTAATACTATTTAGTTAGTCTGTCAAGTCAACAAAATCAGTCTTTTCTGATTTGTTCAATATAGATCGGTTTTGAAAAATTTCTCCCGTTGCTATGGCCAGGTATCACTGTCAGTCAACTCAATTTCGTGAATGATTCACAAAACAATAATTTAGCAGATTAAAGACAAGCATCATTATTTTCATTTTCTGACGCGATCAGCTTTCTTTTTTTATTTATTTTCATTTCCCTCATCAGTTTTGTCGTGCAGCGGCTCTACATGGAATGTAGCAAATTTATGTTAATGTGGCATTGATAATTAAACAAACGCTTGACATTAAATAAATAAACAGTTAATGAACTCGCTAATAAACAGTTAGCCTACCTATTTAAGCATCAAGAACGGTAAAACATAAATTAAGTCGGCCATCAGAATGTTGGCTACATTGAGATTCGATCTCGGATCGCTTGAAGCGCAGTGACACTCATGTTGTTGCGTTAACCACTGAGCTACTGTCTGAACGCTATTAAATTTCGTCTTATGCTCTTCCAGAGCCTCATTGATAGCCTAATATATTTCGGTTGTAATGTTTTCACTATTTATTCAATTTAATTTCAGTATTGTGATTATGAATTCGTTTATGTTTCACTTGAATTCATCTGTTACCAGCTTTCAATCGCTCTGAATGAGCCGCGGCGCGGCGTTAGATTACGCAATAGAGAGAATAAACGGACACCTTTCAAAGTCTGTGATTGTAGCGCCTCTTAGCGGTAAAAGGCAGCAAATACAGATCCGAATTTTACCACCGCGGGAGCGGCGGCGGTAAAAGTATTATTCTGGTTGAGTAACCACTGTAGTCCAGTCCTTCATTAGATGGTCTAATAGTCCTTCATTAGATGGTCTAATAGTCCTTCATTAGATGGTCTAACAGTCCTTCATTAGATGGTCTAATAGTCCTTCATTAGATGGTCTAACAGTCCTTCATTAGATGGTCTAATAGTCCTTCATTAGATGGTCTAACAGTCCTTCATTAGATGGTCTAATAGTCCTTCATTAGATGGTCTAACAGTCCTTCATTAGATGGTCTAATAGTCCTTCATTAGATGGTCTAACAGTCCTTCATTAGATGGTCTAACAGTCCTTCATTAGATGGTCTAACAGTCCTTCATTAGATGGTCTAATAGTCCTTCATTAGATGGTCTAATAGTCCTTCATTAGATGGTCTAATAGTCCTTCATTAGATGGTCTAACAGTCCTTCATTAGATGGTCTAACAGTCCTTCATTAGATGGTCTAATAGTCCTTCATTAGATGGTCTAATAGTCCTTCATTAGATGGTCTAATAGTCCTTCATTAGATGATCTAATAGTCCAGTCCTTCATTAGATGATCTAATAGTCCAGTCCTTCATTAGATGGTCTAACAGTCCTTCATTAGATGGTCTAATAGTCCTTCATTAGATGGTCTAATAGTCCTTCATTAGATGGTCTAACAGTCCCTCATTAGATGGTCTAACAGTCCTTCATTAGATGGTCTAACAGTCCTTCATTAGATGGTCTAATAGTCCTTCATTAGATGGTCTAATAGTCCTTCATTAGATGGTCTAATAGTCCTTCATTAGATGGTCTAATAGTCCTTCATTAGATGGTCTAATAGTCCTTCAGTAGATGGTCTAATAGTCCTT
Organism: Gila orcuttii; assembly: GCA_026230005.1. Lineage (NCBI taxonomy): Eukaryota > Metazoa > Chordata > Actinopteri > Cypriniformes > Leuciscidae > Gila > Gila orcuttii. The sequence goes on from JAPDVR010000007.1 coordinate 535,391, forward strand.
CATTAGATGGTCTAACAGTCCTTCATTAGATGGTCTAACAGTCCTTCATTAGATGGTCTAATAGTCCTTCATTAGATGGTCTAATAGTCCTTCATTAGATGGTCAAATAGTCCTTCATTAGATGGTCTAATAGTCCTTCATTAGATGGTCTAATAGTCCTTCATTAGATGGTCTAACAGTCCTTCATTAGATGGTCTAATAGTCCTTCATTAGATGGTCTAACAGTCCTTCATTAGATGGTCTAATAGTCCTTCATTAGATGGTCTAACAGTCCTTCATTAGATGGTCTAATAGTCCTTCATTAGATGGTCTAACAGTCCTCCATTAGATGGTCTAACGGTCCTTCATTAGATGGTCTAACAGTCCTTCATTAGATGGTCTAATACTGTAGGTAGCCAACCAGAATGCCTATTACCGCCGCGACTCGTGCCGCGGCAAATCCACCGCGGCAAAAATAAACTAGTCGCATTTCAAAGTCGTTCGCGAAATGGCCGCCAGGTGGCGCAAAGGGACATTTAGCAAAACAGCCGCAATTGCCGCATTTTGAAACGTAAGTGCGGGGCTAATGTCAATTAACAGTAAGGATGAAATACTACAACTATGGCAATTTCCAAATAAGCAACAAACATGAAAAATTAAAACAAGAGCTATTTGCATTTTCTGTAGGCTATAATAATGAAACAAACAAAGATTTGGTGAAGCTGAAACTGCATGTTAAAGTAATAATTGTATTATTAAAGACAGACAATTTTGTTAATGTTATTTAAACAAACGATCATACAATTTATAGTATACATAGTAGTAGCCTATACATATAGACGTTTATTTGTACGAAGTATTAGGCTATATATCTCTGTTTGTATCTGTTTATTAAAAAACACAGCAGAAGGTCTTGTAAAAAAAAAACAAGAATGAGACTGATTGAATATGTAAAAAATAAAATAAAAATAAACAAACGAAACAGAATAGAACAAACTTTTAGAACAAAAAATAATAAAAATAAAAATAATTTAGTCTACAACAGATTCGGTTAAATTTAACGAAAGCAAAACTTAATTAAGTAAAAGTAAGCCTACATTTAAACAGAATATAACAAACTTTTAGAGCAGAACATTTTATGAATCATAAGTTAAAATAGGCCTCTCTCACAGTCAGTGGAAATAAATTAGGTGCAATAACGCTAAACTATTGAGGAATGAGAGGATTGAAAGAGCGCTTCTCTCGTGTGCGCGCACACTGACTGATGAACAACCGAAGTTCTGGGCAATTCTCAGTGAGAAAAGTCGTGGTCGAGTGGTAGAACTGGTTTCTATAATTTAGATGACACGGGTTCAAATCCCGAATAAACACGGGCTATTTATAAAATACAATTTCCATGCATTTCCATTTTACACAAAGGAACAAATATAGGAACAGATTGACTGAATTTATATCAATCTGTATAATAATTCCAATCGTAATTTCAAAAGCAGTTCTGTTAAAAAAATATATAAAAAAAACTTCATGGGGTTCCATATAGGCTACAGAAAGAGTTTTTAAAAACATGGTTGTGTAACAAGGTGCGATTTGCTGGTGGGGGATTTCCCCCTCCACAGTAATCAATGCTATAGCCTAATTCACCAATACACCATATCAAATATATTATATATTTTTAAAAATATGCAACACGCACGTTTAAACAACAAACAATAGCCTACAATATGAACCGGCGCTTCTGCTCCTGTATTGAGAGATAACATGCAGCGCGTTTCTGTTACGATCCTGGTTCCAGTGGCCTTAATACATTCACGGCTTTTCAAAATGTCACAAAGCGTTTTGAGATGTTTTTGAACGAAATATTGATGTTAATAATTAAGTGTTTTGGCACACCGAGTGGCGCTACGCATTGTTCTAAAATTGGGTTTTATTCTGGCATGTTGAACTAGAGTTCGACAAACGCGGCGGCGCTTTCACTTGAATTTATTTTTTCTCATAACAGCTAAAAGAACTTGAAAGGCTAGCCTACTCCGTAATTTTTGGTCATACAGATAATATATCATCTTTTAAAACTGTAAAAGGTCTACAATATGCTAACGATTAAAGCGTTTTCTCGCTCATGTGAACGAACACACTGGAGAAACAAACGTTTGGTCATTTCACAAAGAGTTAAATTCATGGCCGAGTGGAAGAACTTACGGTTCGATCATTTAGATGACACGGGTTCAAATCCCGAACAAATTTGGGGCTTTTGTAAATTTGATATTAGCCTATTAATGCATTTTATATCCTATTATTAATGCAGAGAGATTTGTCTAGTTCTAAAACTCTGTTACACCATATAGTTTTTGCTTATATTTATAAAATAAAATTGCCAAGCATTTCCATTTTACACTGGAACAAATAGTATCCAACAGAATGACTTTACATCTGTATAATAATACCAATGTAATTTCAAAAGCAGTATTTATAATTTATTTATCAATTTATTTGTCGAAATGTTGCAATATTGTTTAATTTAAGTTCATAATTATTCTATAAATGTTATTTAGGCCTAGTTTAACAGAAGCACAACGAAGCACTGTAGTTCGACGTTTATTTGAATAAAAAAGAACAACTTATTGAAATTGAATGAATTATTGAAATGAAATATTTAGTAATAAAGTTTCATGACAGAAATATCACTACATGTAGCTTACATTATGTAATTCCTTCATTATCAACACTTTAATAGTCTAATGCTTAACTGTAATGCTTAAGTGTGAATTGCGACTTCTTTTTGTTTTAAGTCAGTCTCAGACTCAGAGAGCCTGTGGGGTGTGTGTGTGTGTGTGTGTGTGTGTGTGTGTGTGTGTAAGTCAGTCTCAGACTCAGAGAGCCTGTGGGGTGTGTGTGTGTGTGTGTGTGTGTGTGTGTGTGTGTGTGTGTGTGTGTGTGTGTGTAAGTCAGACTCAGAGAGCCTGTGGGGTGTGTGTGTGTGTGTGTGTGTGTGTGTGTGTGTGTGTAAGTCAGACTCAGAGAGCCTGTGGGGTTTGGGGTGTGTGTGTGTGTGTGTGTGTGTGTGTGTGTGTGTGTAAGTCAGACTCAGAGAGCCTGTGGGGTGTGTGTGTGTGTGTGTGTGTGTGTAAGTCAGACTCAGACTCAGAGAGCCTGTGGGGTGTGGGGTGTGTGTGTGTGTGTGTGTGTGTGTGTGTGTGTGTGTGTAAGTCAGACTCAGAGAGCCTGTGGGGTGTGGGGTGTGTGTGTGTGTGTGTGTGTGTGTGTGTGTGTGTGTGTGTGTGTGTGTAAGTCAGACTCAGAGAGCCTGTGGGGTGTGGGGTGTGTGTGTGTGTGTGTGTGTGTGTGTGTGTGTGTGTGTGTGTGTGTGTGTGTGTGTAAGTCAGACTCAGAGAGCCTGTGGGGTGTGGGGTGTGTGTGTGTGTGTGTGTGTGTGTGTGTGTGTGTGTGTGTGTGTGTGTAAGTCAGACTCAGAGAGCCTGTGGGGTGTGGGGTGTGTGTGTGTGTGTGTGTGTGTGTGTGTGTAAGTCAGACTCAGAGAGCCTGTGGGGTGTGGGGTGTGTGTGTGTGTGTGTGTGTGTGTGTGTGTGTGTGTGTGTGTGTGTGTGTGTGTAAGTCAGACTCAGAGAGCCTGTGGGGTGTGTGTGTGTGTGTGTGTGTGTGTGTGTGTGTGTGTAAGTCAGACTCAGAGAGCCTGTGGGGTTTGGGGTGTGTGTGTGTGTGTGTGTGTGTGTGTGTGTGTGTGTAAGTCAGACTCAGACTCAGAGAGCCTGTGGGGTGTGGGGTGTGTGTGTGTGTGTGTGTGTGTGTGTGTGTGTGTGTGTGTGTAAGTCAGACTCAGAGAGCCTGTGGGGTGTGGGGTGTGTGTGTGTGTGTGTGTGTGTGTGTGTGTGTGTGTGTGTGTGTGTGTGTGTAAGTCAGACTCAGAGAGCCTGTGGGGTGTGGGGTGTGTGTGTGTGTGTGTGTGTGTGTGTGTGTGTGTGTAAGTCAGACTCAGAGAGCCTGTGGGGTGTGGGGTGTGTGTGTGTGTGTGTGTGTGTGTGTGTGTGTGTGTGTGTGTGTGTGTGTGTGTGTAAGTCAGACTCAGAGAGCCTGTGGGGTGTGGGGTGTGTGTGTGTGTGTGTGTGTGTGTGTGTGTGTGTGTGTGTGTGTGTGTAAGTCAGACTCAGAGAGCCTGTGGGGTGTGGGGTGTGTGTGTGTGTGTGTGTGTGTGTGTAAGTCAGACTCAGAGAGCCTGTGGGGTGTGGGGTGTGTGTGTGTGTGTGTGTGTGTGTGTGTGTGTGTGTGTGTGTGTGTGTGTAAGTCAGACTCAGAGAGCCTGTGGGGTGTATGTGTGTGTGTGTGTGTGTAAGTCAGACTCAGAGAGCCTGTGGGGTGTGGGGTGTGTGTGTGTGTGTGTGTGTGTGTGTGTGTGTGTGTGTGTGTGTGTGTGTGTGTGTGTGTAAGTCAGTCTCAGAGAGCCTGTGGGGGGTTTGGAGGGACAGTGGCTTTATCGTGTGTGCACAATAGGTGTTAATGTTCGTCTTTCATATGGAGATGTCGGATAGCCAGCCTGATGAGCAAAGGCTAAATTATTTGTGTCCAAATGTAGGCCCTAGCCTATATCTTATTAAATTATAAATATTGTATATTTGTATTTAAAGTTTTTTCACACAAAATTTCAATTAAAGTGTTCAATCCAGTTGTTTCAACTGTTTTTTCTAGAGTTTTAGAATGTTTGAGCAGTGTGTATGATTGTTAACAATCTGGCATTATCTAAACATGAACTGTCGACGAAACGCGTTCATGCCACAGCAGATACAGAGCTCTTTAATTCGCGATCAACCTCGTTTTATTGTAAAGTGAATTCAACAAGGCATGCTTTGTCTTTGAAGCAACAAAGGCTAAATAATTTGTTACAGTTTTTTTTGGAGGGAGGGAGACAAAATAAACTTGCTAAAAAGAGATCAAGCGCGAGAGAGAGGCAAAGAAAAACGCATGTTCTTAATTTATGTGGCTTTGGACTATTTTCGTTTTGTACTGTTTTAATTGTTTAATTTGGCTGAAATTTCTTTGGCAATACAAATTTAAAATGTTGCAAGAATAAGATTCTGTGTTTCTTATTTTGCATCGCAAAGGAAATAAACTCTAAACTCAATGCAACCCTGTTTTAAACAAATAAACTCTCCCGACACTTTATTTAAACCTTAAAAATTTGCGATGGGTTTCAAACTTAATTAATTTTAGTGTTCTTTTACATTTTCATTTGTTTTTATATTGAAAGTAATACTATTTAGTTAGTCTGTCAAGTCAACAAAATCAGTCTTTTCTGATTTGTTCAATATAGATCGGTTTTGAAAAATTTCTCCCGTTGCTATGGCCAGGTATCACTGTCAGTCAACTCAATTTCCTGAATGATTCACAAAACAATAATTTAGCAGATTAAAGACAAGCATCATTATTTTCATTTTCTGACGCGATCAGCTTTCTTTTTTTATTTATTTTCATTTCCCTCATCAGTTTTGTCGTGCAGCGGCTCTACATGGAATGTAGCAAATTTACGTTAATGTGGCATTGATAATTAAACAAACGCTTGACATTAAATAAATAAACAGTTAATGAACTCGCTAATAAACAGTTAGCCTACCTATTTAAGCATCAAGAACGGTAAAACATAAATTAAGTCGGCCATCAGAATGTTGGCTACATTGAGATTCGATCTCGGATCGCTTGAAGCGCAGTGACACTCATGTTGTTGCGTTAACCACTGAGCTACCGTCTGAACGCTATGACATTTCGTCTTATGCTCTTCCAGAGCCTCATTGATAGCCTAATATATTTCGGTTGTAATGTTTTCACTATTTATTCAATTTAATTTCAGTATTGTGATTATGAATTCGTTTATGTTTCACTTGAATTCATCTGTTACCAGCTTTCAATCGCTCTGAATGAGCCGCGGCGCGGCGTTAGATTACGCAATAGAGAGAATAAACGGACACCTTTCAAAGTCTGTGATTGTAGCGCCTCTTAGCGGTAAAAGGCAGCAAATACAGATCTGAATTTTACCACCGCGGGAGCGGCGGCGGTAAAAGTATTATTCTGGTTGAGTAACCACTGTAGTCCAGTCCTTCATTAGATGGTCTAATAGTCCTTCATTAGATGGTCTAATAGTCCTTCATTAGATGGTCTAACAGTCCTTCATTAGATGGTCTAATAGTCCTTCATTAGATGGTCTAACAGTCCTTCATTAGATGGTCTAATAGTCCTTCATTAGATGGTCTAATAGTCCTTCATTAGATGGTCTAATAGTCCTTCATTAGATGGTCTAATAGTCCTTCATTAGATGGTCTAATAGTCCTTCATTAGATGGTCTAATAGTCCTTCATTAGATGGTCTAATAGTCCTTCATTAGATGGTCTAATAGTCCTTCATTAGATGGTCTAATAGTCCAGTCCTTCATTAGATGGTCTAACAGTCCTTCATTAGATGGTCTAACAGTCCTTCATTAGATGGTCTAACAGTCCTTCATTAGATGGTCTAATAGTCCTTCATTAGATGGTCTAACAGTCCTTCATTAGATGGTCTAATAGTCCTTCATTAGATGGTCTAATAGTCCTTCATTAGATGGTCTAACAGTCCTTCATTAGATGGTCTAATAGTCCTTCATTAGATGGTCTAATAGTCCTTCATTAGATGGTCTAATAGTCCTTCATTAGATGGTCTAATAGTCCTTCATTAGATGGTCTAATAGTCCTTCATTAGATGGTCTAATAGTCCTTCATTAGATGGTCTAATAGTCCTTCATTAGATGGTCTAACAGTCCTTCATTAGATGGTCTAACAGTCCTTCATTAGATGGTCTAACAGTCCTTCATTAGATGGTCTAACAGTCCTTCATTAGATGGTCTAATAGTCCTTCATTAGATGGTCTAATAGTCCTTCATTAGATGGTCTAATAGTCCTTCATTAGATGGTCTAATAGTCCTTCATTAGATGGTCTAATAGTCCTTCATTAGATGGTCTAATAGTCCTTCATTAGATGGTCTAATAGTCCTTCATTAGATGGTCTAATAGTCCTTCATTAGATGGTCTAATAGTCCTTCATTAGATGATCTAATAGTCCAGTCCTTCATTAGATGATCTAATAGTCCAGTCCTTCATTAGATGGTCTAACAGTCCTTCATTAGATGGTCTAATAGTCCTTCATTAGATGGTCTAATAGTCCTTCATTAGATGGTCTAACAGTCCCTCATTAGATGGTCTAACAGTCCTTCATTAGATGGTCTAACAGTCCTTCATTAGATGGTCTAATAGTCCTTCATTAGATGGTCTAATAGTCCTTCATTAGATGGTCTAATAGTCCTTCATTAGATGGTCTAATAGTCCTTCATTAGATGGTCTAATAGTCCTTCAGTAGATGGTCTAATAGTCCTTCATTAGATGGTCTAATAGTCCTTCATTAGATGGTCTAATAGTCCTTCATTAGATGGTCTAATAGTCCTTCATTAGATGGTCTAATAGTCCTTCATTAGATGGTCTAATAGTCCTTCAGTAGATGGTCTAATAGTCCTTCATTAGATGGTCTAACAGTCCTTCATTAGATGGTCTAATAGTCCTTCATTAGATGGTCTAATAGTCCTTCATTAGATGGTCTAATAGTCCTTCATTAGATGGTCTAATAGTCCTTCAGTAGATGGTCTAATAGTCCTTCATTAGATGGTCTAATAGTCCTTCATTAGATGGTCTAATAGTCCTTCATTAGATGGTCTAACAGTCCTTCATTAGATGGTCTAATAGTCCTTCATTAGATGGTCTAATAGTCATATATATATATATCAACACATATCAGATTATATCGTTTAAATAACAATGTTACAGCGTGCGTTTGAACCAATGATGGTTAGATCTAATAATATTTTCACTTAAATTTAGGTCGGTCTAACAGAATAAAGTAATCAAATGTAAAATAACTCTGGATAGACTTCACTGTTAATACATTAAAGGGTAAAACATTACAGTTAAAGTTACAGCAGTTATTTAGAGACAGACAGCAGAAGGTATTAGGCTGCTGTCATAGATCCAACATACTGTTATACATGCAATACTATTACATACTATTACCTGCAAGAATGAGTAAAGTTATTCTTGCAGGATTTAATATTAATACTACGGTACTACGGTATTAGATTGCGGTATCGAGCATCCCTGCACTGCTACTGTGTCAAGTCAAGTCACCTTCATTTATACAGCGCTTTTAACAATATAGACTGTTTCAAAGCAGCTTTACAGTGATAATAGGAGATAACAGTAACACTGTACAGTAACACTCACACGGCGTCTAAGAGGAGAGCGATGGCATTGGCGAGGAAGAAGCTAAATCAGTTGGGAATGACATCTTTTTTGCTCTATCCCGTGGTAGTGAAAGTTACTCACTGAGGGAAGATTTAATTTCTTGAGACACCGGCGGAAGTTGAAAAGTTCGTGCTCAATCGGGATCCCATCGCAAAATCTTCTCCGAATGGAGCTAAGGCGGTCGTGTCACGAGAATCCGAGGTGAATGAGCATGAATCGGCAGTTCCCATGGAGGACCTTACAGAGACGGATTGATTTGATTTTATCCGGAAAATGATCGGGTCAGGTGAATTGACGGACGAGCCGGACTGCTAGTTGGCTACGTATCCAAAGTCTGTTATGTTAAGGGCAGGTAGAAGAGTGTGTTTTAAATAGCCCCATCAAGCGAACCAAATGCTTAGATTATCTAAGATGTAAAAAGGTCTCTTTTGCCCTTATACAAGAGTCTCATTTGAAGTCAGCTGACGTGCATCGCTTTCAAAATAGATACTTTAAAATGATTTCTTCCTCTTCGGCCATCAATAAATCTAAAGGGGTGCTGATATTGTCTAGGCGTTCTACTAATTTGTCAATTACACGTTCTGGTGGGGATAAAGAAGGCCGAATCACCTATGTTGTTGGTTCTCTAAATAATACTAAATACGCTTTTGTGTCTGTATATGCACCCAACGAGGGTGATCCCTTATTTTTTCAAGAATTATTACGTTTAGTTGCGAGCTTGGAGGACTGTCTCGTGGTGTTAGGGGGCGATTTTAATGCGGTGTTGGATCCTCAGCTAGATAGATCTCATGCTTCTAAGGCTGATTCAAGGATTTCTGGATGTTTTAACTCCTTTTTGCGACATTCTAACATATGTGATGTCTGGCATTTACAAAATGATGGTTCCAGGGATTATACATTCTCTTCTCTTCAACTCGTCACAGGAGCTATTCAAGGATTGACTATTTACTTATGTCTCCCTCTCTAATTCCATATATTAATAAAGTAGATATTCTGCCACTTCTTTTATCTGATCATTCCCCAATAATTACTACTTTAACCCCTGTATCATTGGGCTCCAGACACAATCGTTGGAGATTTAATACTTCCTTGTTACAGGACTGTACATTTGTGGCTGAATTACGCAGCTCTTTGAAGGAGTTTTTGCAGATTAATAGAGATTCAGCTTCTAACCCTCAAGTATTGAGGGAAACCACTAAATGTTTTATTAGGGGTAAATGTATAAGTTTTTCATCCTTCAGTAAAAAGCGTAGAGAGAGCCGTAAAATCGAATTAGAAAAACAAATTGATATACTAGAGAAGGAATTAAAAGGTAAATTTTCTGAGATCAAAGCCAAAGTAGTAAACGTCCTTAATTCAGAATTAAAATCTATATATTTGCATAGAGATGAATTTTTCATACACCGCACTAGACAATCTTATTATTTCAATGGAGAACGGCCTTCTAAGCTTTTGGCTTTGAGGTTGAAGGATGGTGAATCTAAGGCCAGCATATCTGCTATTAGGCATGAGGGTTCAGTATATACTCAACCTAAGGATGTAAATAGAATATTTGAATCCTATTATCAACAGCTGTATACTTCAGAATACAGCACTTACCCAACAAATTTTGATTTATTCCTTAAGCATTTAAATCTTCCCAAATTAAATGATTCTCAGCGCGATATATTGGTCAGCCCTTTGACAATTGAAGAATTGAAATCAGCCCTGGAATCCATGAGCAGTAATAAAGCCCCTGGGTTAGATGGGACCCCCCCCCCCCCCCGGAGTTATTGAAGACATTATGGGACATAGTGGCTCCCTTGATACTTAATTCTTTTAATTTTGCTTTAGAAAAAGGTGCACAGGGACCAAAACACAGCGTTAATAACTTTGCTTTTGAAGAAAGGGAAGGATTCTCTTGAGTGCTCTAGCTACAGGCCAATTAGCCTTCTATCCACAGATTCAAAGCTGATGGCTAAAGTCTTGGCCTTGAGATTGGATCGGTGTGTAGGAGACTTGATCAAGTATGATCAGTCAGGTTTTCTTAGAGGGAGATTTGCTGCTGACAATATACGTAGGCTTCTTCATATTATTCAACAAGCAGACTCCTATACAGCCTCCTCTGCAGTCCTTTCTCTGGATGCAGAAAAAGCATTCGACAGAATTGAGTGTAATTTTTTGGAAATTACCTGGAGCGTTTTGGATTTGGTTATTTTTTTGTGCAAGCTGTCAAAACTATCTATTTTGATTGTTCAGCCAGAGTTCTTACTGGTCCTCATATTTCTCCTCCCTTCCGCCTTGGCACAGGCACTCCCCAAGGATGTCCCCTGTCACCCTTGCTTTTTAATTTATCATTAGAGCCTTTGGCCCAAGCGATTAGACAATGCTATGCAATAGTCCCTATAAGCTGTATTAATACTTCTCATAAGATTTCACTCTATGCTGATGACATTCTTTTGTATCTATCAAACACAGATTCGGTTAAAGAATGCTTAAAATTATTTGATACATTTGGTAAACTGTCCGGTTATAAAATTAACTGGAGCAAATCCGTACTTTTGCCCCTTAACTTAGCTGCTAAATCAGAGATTCAGGCCTTACCCACAATGATTCCAGTCAGCGACCAGTTTAATTATCTTGGGATTAGAGTTTTTTCTTCACTATCTCGCATTTCTAAGTGGAACTACCAGTCTCTTCTTGATAAGATTTCGAGTAATCTTCTGTGTTGGTCTCCACTCTGCTTGGCTCTTCATGGTAGGATGGCCACTATTAAGATGAATATACTTCCGAGGCTGAGCTTTTTATTTTCAACTTTACCTCTGGCACCACCTATTGGTTACTTTAAAGAGCTTCGTACAGCAGTAACACAATTCTTATGGAACTATAAACGGCCTAGAATTCGTCTCAAATCTATGCACAGGCTAAAACCTCATGGAGGCTTATCGCTACCAGATTTTTGGACCTATTATTTAGCATACCAAATAAGACCACTTAGGACTTGGATTGATGTTGACTCCCCTGTGCCATGGCGGGCCTTAGAAACTAATATTATTCACCCATTACGTCTACAGGATTTACCTTTCACTGGGATACCTAAGAAAGTTCTGGAAAAGTTTGGTCCAATTATATGTCATTCTATCAAAACCTGGAGAGTGGCAGAAAGGATCATGGGAGCTTCAGATTCCTACTGTGATTCCACCCCCATTTGGCATATTAGTAATCTCTGTACGGGTAACAAACCCTTTGTTTCCAAATGCTGAGCTAAATGTGGGGTTTATAGCCTGAAATATATGTACAGTGATTATGGGCTTAAGTCCTTTCAGAGTCTAAAGGAGGAATTCTCTCTTCCAGGATTTTCCTTCTTTTTGTATCTAAGATTAAAGTCTGCGCTAAAAGCCTATGGAGTACCCTGGTCAACTAAAATATCTTCTCATCCTATGATAGACTGGATAGATTCCAGTATGGCTTCTAGAAGTATTGTGAGCATAATTTATAAATCGCTTGTGGTACGACAGTACGCGAACATTCCGACTGAGGACTTCTGGGAGAGACAACTTAACACCGTGATTGACTGGGACACTGTCTGGGGGAATTGTTTTGCTACCTCAAAAAATCCAGCTCACCAAATGGTACATTATAAGTTAATTTATAAGGCATATGCCACACCCTGTTTGCTATATAAAATGAAAAGAAAGTCTGATCCTTTCTGTCACCTGTGTAACAGCGCACATTTAGGTACATATATGCATATGTTCTGGGACTGTTCTTGAATTGTGCCGGTCTGGTCTTCAGTCCAGGACCTACTGACAGATCTTCTGATGATTCTGGTCCAAAAGGACCCTCTGGCTTTTCTTTTGCTGGATGATTCCTCGCTGTCACTGTCTGTCAATCACAGGAGGATTCTGTCCGCTGCTCTTACTACTGCTAAAAAGGTTATCCTAAAACTGTGGGTGGAACCAACTACCCCGCTATGTCTGTCTGGATGTCCTATTTGCTGGACATTGCTCTTTTGGAGTGTACCACAGCTAAAATGCTCGGCGCCAACAGAAATTCAATACAATTTTGGCTGGACCTTATTGAGACTTTATCAAAAAGACTCTGAGTTCCTTCTATATATAGTTTTGTCTAATTATATTTTAATTTCCTGTCATATGTATTTATTTTATTATTTCTATTTGGTCTTATGATTAGGCGCGGATCTTGGGCTTCGTTGTAAATAATTATACACACAAAATGTTTAACCCTCTGAGGTCGGCTATCGCGCCGGCACGATAGTCTCGCTTTTTTTCTTATCAGTGCAAAAGAGACTCAAAATACTCTGTTGATCTTGATCTTACGTGTTAGTGTTATACATCATTCGATCCTGTTAAGTTTCTATTTTTTTTGTGTATACTCACAATATAAACAAAGTATTGTGCTTTTAGTCAAATAAAGAAAAATAAACATGATGCTAGTTTTACCTTCTCTCTGTCAGTGAAGTCCATTCTGAAACACGTCCGAAAATTAACTGTAATTCCGCGAATACTTGTCATACAGGCACGAGTGTTTTTCCATAATGAAGCTTGAACTCTCTTCTTTAAATTAATTAATATAAAAAAACAAATATTCTCAGTTTATGTAATCTGTATGAAAAGAGAGAGATGTCTCAGTTTATGTAATCTGTATGAAAAGAGAGAGATGAGCTGATTCTTTCCAGCTCATTATATCGGATTACGGGTTAATGTGCCACGCCCACGGAGAGCGCGCGGTATTCAAACGCAAATGATCTAAGGCAAGCCATGCAAACATGCCAACGCCCACCAGCTGGATTATAAAACACATGTTTAGTAAGTTTCTTACTACCACTGTGAACACAGCGTATCCCTACTCTGTGAGGAATAATACTATCTAATAACCCTGGAAAATGTACCAGAAGTGCTGGTAGTTTCATTTCGAGAAGCAACGGATCCAGCTGATGTAGTAAGTCATTTATTCTTAAGTGCTTTGTTCTAATCGCGATATTGAATAGTGTCTGTAAACCGCAAAAAGACTGTTTAAATATGAATTGCGTGTCTGTGTGTAGGCTAAATGATGAATGAACGGCACAGGCGCGCGCGCTTTGTTTAACGTTACTACAGTTATACAGCGCGTGTCTGTGCCGTTCATTCACTCTCGCACCTACATTAATAAACATGTTATTTTTACATGAACACATCCAAACTATATCGCTATAGCCTACTAAGATGAGTAAAAATAGACTGAAATATGTTGAAATAAAATGCCTGTATAAGCAACAAACTGCAAATTAACATGCTAATATAATATCATAAACACGATATGTTACAGACTAAATATGAATGTTTAGACAAGATTTCGTGATTAGTTTTGGATAGATTATAAAGTTTTGACTGTAAAAAAAGACTACTGTCACATTAAATAGTTAAGCTTTTGTTCACCAATTTCTGCTCATATGTTAAATATACTATAGTATGATGTTTTGTCAAAAATAAAGTAGGTATATTGAATTATCAACTAAGATGTTATTATAGTGTTTGTTCCAATATTCAAACCAATGAATCCTTACCTTTTTTAATACGTATGATAAAATGTATACTTTTTACAAAGAAAGAATACACTTGAAATATTGTTAAAACTGTAATTATTGTTGTAATTGTAACCTATTTGTAATTGTTTACAATTTCTAATTGTAAAAAAAAAAAAAAAAAAATTATATTTATATTTATATTAGGGGTGTAACGATATTCGAACCGAAAAACCGCGATACAGACCTCACGATTCAAATCGCAATACTCTCATTGCGTACCGAACACGCCCCGCCCCGCCCCCTGCTACCCCGGCCCCGCCCAGCCCGGCTCATTGGACCTCATGTCTTGTGTACAGTACACAACGAATTCAGTTTTGTAGCCTAACCACCATTAACACCAAATAACAAGCTCCATGTTTTGTTACTTTCGATAATAAGCAAGGTGTAATCTTTCAAATTCTATTTGATCACGAAATTCAAACAATAAATGGCGTTTTGGCGCTCTTTGATGTGGCGTGACAGATCGCTGTAGGCCTACTACTAGCTCCTCATTTCAAGCGGCAGCGCGGCGCGCGAGTAAACGCGATCATCTCTTCCTCAGTTACAGAATGGACACCTGAAGGTATGTTGAAAGATACAGTATACTTACTGAAAGGCATCATAACTCGTGTAATCGCTCAATCAGTGTTTCAGCAGCGTAAAAACGTCAATAAAACTGCATAGCTTGTCACTAGCATTATATTTACCTCAACAGGCAAGTGATTCAGTGTCCACAACTTTGGTTCCTATAAATGAACTCTTGCACTAAATAAATGCACTATGTTAGCCTATATATTATATTTCACTTAACCTGTTAATGATATCTTGATTATTTAATGTATGTTTAAAATATCTTTCATGAAAATGACAACTGTGTAAATTATTATATTTCAATAACAAATTAGAGTAAAAACACAAGTTAATGCAAAAACTGCCTCATGTTCAGTTTACATGTTTTCATACAATGTGTTGTGTGTTGATTATTATATCTAAAAAATAAATAGCATCTGAATTTAGGTTAAAAGTCTGGGCTACAACCTTTAATGTTATAGTAATGTGCGGCTCCCTATATAGTTTACAGCATTAGCAGATTTTTTTTTAATCCTTGTGAAACGTTTAATTGTAATTTAATTAATTTAAAGACAAAGACAATTTTTTCATTAAACCACTGTTTAAAAAAAACAAAAAAAGCAATTTTAGCTTTCTAAACCGAACCGAACCGAGACGTCAAAACCGTGGGAAAACCGAACCGTCAGTTTTGTGTATCGTTACACCCCTAATATATATATATTAGGGCTGTCAAAAGATTAATCGTGATTAATCACATCTAAAATAAAAGTTTGTGTTTACATAATATATGTGTGTGCACTGTGTATAATTATTTTGTATATATAAATACACACACATTCATGCATATATTTAAGAAATATTTGCATGTATATACTGTATATATTTATATATAATTCATATTATATATAAATTTAAATATTTTATATATAAATAACAAATTTTTCTTAAATGTATACATGCATGTGTGTGTATTTATATATATACAAAATTCGCATTCTTTGGGACCCTGTGACACACCTGTGTGAAAGGCTAATTAATATGCAGCTCATTATGTATGTGGCTCATTATCCGGCCTTTGTCTTCTCAGGTGTGAACACGCCTCCACGCATATTGCCTTTCCAAACAAAAGGTGTCTTATAAAATTTAAATCAATGTATTGTTTTATGTGAATGATTAGGCAGGATGATTTTCAGATCATTTTGAAGCAAAAACTCTAGGCAACAACACTCATTAGTCAAAAGTCTTGTGGACACATATTTAGTATGTGTTTTGTGGCCTTATTTCAGACACTTTAAGTTTTAGTTTTTTCAATAACCATGCATAAACATTATTCTCTAAAAAATACAAACATGTACATACATCTTGCTCACATATTATGGTAGCCCTGTTTGTGCTAAATAGAGTGTAATTACACCTTTGCAATTAATATGTTTATAAGCAACTGAAAAAAGCACAAATGTCAGAGCATGTCAGAACATCTCAAGGACCCCAAAAACACCTTAGACCTCAGAGGGTTAATAAAGAATCACAAAACAAAATACAAAAAAATAGAACGCACATCGGCCAACCTGACCTTACCTGACTAGGCTACTGTACAATTGTATCATTTCGTTTAGAATTTTGTTTAATAGTAGACATTTCAAGCTTTCTATTTATTTCTCCTATCTGTGAGGCAAGTAGCCTATCACTGAGCTTCGGTTCATTTCTGAGACGAGCTCCAGTTCATGAGCAAGAGTCCTCTGTGTCCTGATTATATCTGCTATATTCGCTGCTTATTTATTAATTCCAGGCAATTGGTTGATGAAACAGTGATTAAAATTGAGATACAATTTATACAAAACGAAATTCAATTTAAAGAAAGGCTTTTTACAAAACAAAACTTAATAAAGTGGTCAAAATCATGTCTGACCCATCTTATGATCCTATCTTACTCATGCTGTTCACTTTTCATGTAATCAACATAGGTTAAATCAAAAATGTTGGATGAGGTGTTTATCTTTCATTTCCAATGTGAACATCATAATGTATTCTCCTGAAAAGTATGTATTGTCAAATGTGTGCTGAATGTAAACTCCTCTTAGGAATTTCACATTCAATGCGAATGTATCTGAGAATATTCTTAAATAAGGAAATCTATTCAGTGATTGGTCCATGCCAAATTACTGCCTGATGAAAATTTGACTATTTCAAAGTGTGCTTGTTTTTTTCTCTGCTTTTGCACGAAGCAGTAATAGTAGAGTACGGCGTGGTGGATGTTTTCAGAAAGAATCACTTATTTAAATAGCTTGTCATTCTTCCTCACATGGACCTTCATTCATTTGACACTTCTGTCATTTGTTTTCTCCATCAGCAATCATGATGAAATGTTAACTAATTTGCATTCGAGTCTAGTATTTGGAGCACCTGATTGTGGTTTTAGTGCTTGATGTGATGAGAAATGTAGGGGTGTTAATAACCTTTTCAACATAAACTGGCATTGGCAAAAAAACATACATTCCATGGTATGGAGCTAGAATTGTGTCTTTATTACATGCGAGAAAATAAATGATCTGAGAGAGAAAAAAAAGTTTGAGAGAAAAAAAATTCACACACTGATAGCAAAAAAGCATTTCATGAGAGAAAAAAGAATATTTGAGAGAAAAAGTTTTCATACCAATAGCAAAAAATAATAATATTTGAGACTAAAAAAAGTTGAGAGAAAGTATTTTCTCATAGAACATAAAAAAATATAAATTTGAAATTTTAAAAATTATTTCTGAGAAAAAAAACCTCTCAAAATACTTTGAAAAAAAAAATAATTTTTTGCTCAAATATATATTTTTTGCTATCAGTGTGAAAACATAGCCTGGATGCCAGGCCGAACCCCGCCCACAAATGTTTAGGTTGGGAAGTTCGGTCTGGACTCGATCCGTTGAGGAGCTATTATGCCCGAACAGAAATTGTTCGGACCAATCAAATTGTCAGGGCGGGCTTTATTCGATGATGGACAGATGAGCAACGGTAACGTAACCATCCACGTCATCAGAGCGCTTGGGTTGAGTTCATGGCTGACGCTGGAGAATTGAGTTGTGTATATTCCGCTATCGCGTGTGTTATAGAAGATGTAGACAGCGCATTAATTTTAGAAGAGGAACAGAGAACCGCGATCAAGGCATTTGTCGATGGGAAAGATGTTTTTGCCGTCCTTCCTACGGGATTCGGAAAAAGTTTAATCTATCAACTTTAATCTATCTCTCAACATACGTCACTTACTCCGTTGCTCTGATTGGTTCTAGCTCTATCCAATTGAGTGCAGAGGCCTTTTATTTCCTGGTTCGGTTGACACACGCCCCATAATCACAGCCCAATGGAGCAGTTTCAGACTCACATTCTGACTAGAATCTGAGTATGACGACGTCAGGCTAGTGAAAACATTTTCTCTAAAAAAAAGTGTTTCTCTCAAAACGCTTTTCTTTGATCTCGATGCAATTTCTTGCTCTCGAGACAGGATTTTGCTTTCGCTGTGAAAATTGTGTCATGGGCGAGGCCACGTTCCTATTGGCCTGTCGGGTGAGCATCGTCTTGTCTTGGGAGCAGGGGCGATTCTAGGGTCAGAGCTTTAGGGGTGCTGAGCACCCAATGAGCCCCACTGCCACCACCCACCCTCTTTTCACACAAAAACAAAAAATATGTCTATTGAAAAATAACTTTATCATTTTAACATTGGTTCAACTAACTCCAAAATCCAGATTTTTTTTTGAGACCTTTTCAGAACACCAGCTTAATTGTGAGAGTTCACACAGACAGCCCCCTGTAACAAACACAAAACCTTCTTCACTCACCTGGTTTTCCTGACCGTTAACTCCATGTGCCTCCTTTTGTATCAACAGTCATCAGATTGGTTAGATTAGATTCAACTTTATTGTCATTGAACAAAGTAACAGGTGCTTGGACACAAAAGTACACAAGTTTTCAAAAGGCCAACAGAGGCGTGTCATTTTAAATGTCTTTATTAGTGTGTGTTTGCCAAAGGCAAGTCACTCACTATTGTTATTGCAAAATACTTTTTCCACTTTTTTTCCGCCGCGCTACTCCTCCCACAGTTTTTGTCACAGACCCATGAATGAGGTGTCAAAATGTGCGGCCTATTTAGGAGAGGTGTGCTATGACTTTTATACTTTTCAGAAGAAAAAAAAAAAAAAAAAAAAAAAAACAGAGGTCATTATGGACTGTCCCTAGTCTCTCACCTGAATCTGTCTTTTAAAGAACTGTCGTATGTCCATTGCTCACTGGCAGGCCACACACACACACACAGACACAGACAGACAGACAGACAGAGACAGAGACAGAGACAGAGAGAGAGAGAGCGAGAGCGAGAGCGAGAGCGAGAGCGAGAGAGAGAGAGAGATTAATGCTAGGAGGAGTTCAGGAGTTAAGCCTGGTTCAGGTTAAATCCTCTGTGTGTGAGGAATGAATAAATACAGCAAAAGAAAAACATTAAACTTTTCGCTACTTCTCTCCGTTTATGACTATGGCCGAGTCACCCAGGTCCTGTGCTACTCCACAGCGGCGGCGACCCGCTGGACTAAAATAGTCTGAAAAGAAACACTTATTATAGGTGTACCATGGTGATTCAGGATACTGACTCCAGTACTCACCGATATGGTTTCGGAATCGGAACAACTCTAGATAACGTTAAAAGGAAAGAAGTGTGAGACACAGCTTTGGAGCAACTTAGTTGATTCACATTTCACAACACTACATAACGGGTTCTCACTCTGCGTGTGTTTCGCTCTGGACGACGGTCGTGCTGAGCGGTGCAGGTACAGAGAAGTAGAAGAAGAGAAGAGGATGACACCAAGCGGGGCTGGGGATGTTTTCATTTTCATCCTTAACGCATACATTTTAAACCACAAACTACAGAGTATGTTTTGGACATTATTTAACCTTGTCAAAGACGAGCAAAATTTTTAGAATAACAACATTTCTTACTCCAAGTTTTAGGGGTGCTGAAGCACCATGCTTGGGAGTCAAACTGAATCATTACACCATTGTTCGGTTCACCTAGATAGATGCCGCCTCGGCCTTAGTTGAGCTAGAGCTTAGATTCTCCACCCGAGCCCGAACTTGCCGATATTTCCCGTCACTATCCTCGGGCCGGGCTCTTGATCTACAGACGTGCACTCCCAACGCAATAGAGTGCGGCGCGGGACTAGATTTGATGGCCGAGTGCGAGCGCGGGCGGTAATGCACTCACTCTGTGTGTGCGGGTTCCGGGAGAGTAAAACGATTCGCGGGACTCGCGCAAACTAGAAATATCTATGAATAAAACATATAAAAACTAATACATTTTTATTCATCTGTTGCAGAAAAGCAACAAGAACAACTAAAACAAAATAGAAATGATTTACAGGCCAGAGTTTCTATTTATAACATGTTTGCAGCGTTGAGCGATTTAGCCAATCACAGACATATGTGTTGATTTCTTGAACGCAATGGCCAATCAGAAGCATTTAAGATAGACTCCCCTCACTGCTCAAAACTGACTTTTTGTTCAGGGCTGATTTCTGTATGCTGGCAAATCCTCTAATTATAACAAACAAAGTGTATATATTATGAAAGAATGTACTCTTTTTGTGAAGAAAAAGTACATACTTTTGACTGTCTAGCAAAAGAGTAGGCAAGCTTTGGGACATACTATCACATCACCTTTAACAGACAGATCTGTCGCGTGCATCCTGTCACCGTAAACTGCCCTGTCAATCATCCTGTCACCGTAAACTGCCCTGTCAATCATCCCGTCACCGTAAACTGCCCTGTCAATCATCCCGTCACCGTAAACTGCCCTGTCAATCATCCTGTCACCGTAAACTGCCCTGTCAATCATCCTGTCACCGTAAACTGCCCTGTCAATCATCCTGTCACCGTAAACTGCCCTGTCAATCATCCCGTCACCGTAAACTGCCCTGTCAATCATCCTGTCACCGTAAACTGCCCTGTCAATCATCCTGTCACCGTAAACTGCCCTGTCAATCATCCCGTCACCGTAAACTGCCCTGTCAATCATCCTGTCACCGTAAACTGCCCTGTCAATCATCCTGTCACCGTAAACTGCCCTGTCAATCATCCTGTCACCGTAAACTGCCCTGTCAATCATCCCGTCACTGTAAACTGCCCTGTCAATCATCCCGTCACCGTAAACTGCCCTGTCAATCATCCTGTCACCGTAAACTGCCCTGTCAATCATCCTGTCACCGTAATCTGCCCTGTCAATCATCCCGTCACCGTAAACTGCCCTGTCAATCATCCCGTCACCGTAAACTGCCCTGTCAATCATCCCGTCACCGTAAACTGCCCTGTCAATCATCCCGTCACCGTAAACTGCCGTCAATCATCCCGTCACCGTAAACTGCCCTGTCAATCATCCCGTCACCGTAAACTGCCCTGTCAATCATCCCGTCACCGTAAACTGCCCTGTCAATCATCCCGTCACCGTAAACTGCCCTGTCAATCATCCTGTCACCGTAAACTGCCCTGTCAATCATCCTGTCACCGTAAACTGCCCTGTCAATCATCCTGTCACCGTAATCTGCCCTGTCAATCATCCCGTCACCGTAAACTGCCCTGTCAATCATCCCGTCACCGTAAACTGCCCTGTCAATCATCCTGTCACCGTAAACTGCCCTGTCAATTATCCTGTTACCGTAAACTGCCCTGTCAATCATCCTGTCACCGTAAACTGCCCTGTCAATCATCCTGTCACCGTAATCTGCCCTGTCAATCATCCTGTCACCGTAAACTGCCCTGTCAATCATCCTGTCACCGTAAACTGCCCTGTCAATCATCCTGTCACTGTAAACTGCCCTGTCAATCATCCCGTCACCGTAAACTGCCCTGTCAATCATCCGGTTACCGTAAACTGCCCTGTCAATCATCCTGTTACCGTAATCTGCCCTGTCAATCATCCTGTCACCGTAAACTGCCCTGTCAATCATCCTGTCACCATAAACTGCCCTGTCAATCATCCTGTCACCGTAAACTGCCCTGTCAATCATCCCGTCACCGTAAACTGCCGTCAATCATCCCGTTACCGTAAACTGCCCTGTCAATCATCCTGTTACCGTAAACTGCCCTGTCAATCATCCTGTCACCATAAACTGCCCTGTCAATCATCCTGTCACCGTAAACTGCCCTGTCAATCATCCCGTCACCGTAAACTGCCCTGTCAATCATCCTGTCACCGTAAACTGCCCTGTCAATCATCCTGTTACCGTAAACTGCCCTGTCAATCATCTTGTCGCAGTTAAAATCCTCCATTCAATCTAATTTTATTTCCTACCGTTTCGGAGAGAGATGTAGTCGCACGTTCATCCGCCAGTCGTGGGTCTTTCATGTGGAGACTTTTGTATCTTTACAAAAGTTCACAATGCTGCTGCATATGCAATATAATGTAGACAACGTTGAATAAATACCTTTTCGTCAGGATACTGATAATTAATCACTCAAACCCCTTTATCTAAACCTATCTACATAACCGCCGGACTCGCGCGTCCTCCATAGTTTAACACTTTTCACTCGTGTTTGTAGTTCTAACCGAATCCTCGTCCAACGCGCGATGGGTTGTGGGCAGTTTTAGCCGTTAGCGTGCGCATCGATCTGCACTTCGGATTCTGACCGGAAATAGTAGACCATCCGGGTCTCTGTGGAACACTCATTTCAACATACTACGATTTGGGACGTACTAATTCTATTTTCGAATACTATTTAGGACGGTTAGTATGCGAATTGGGACTGGGCCTTTTTCTCTCAAATATTATTTTTTCTCTCATGAAATGCTTTTTTGCCATCAGTGTGATAACTTTCTCTCAAACGTTTTTTTTTTCTCTCAGATCATTTATTTTCTCTCATGTAATAAAGACACAATCCTAGCTCCATACCATGAGCCCTTCTGGGCAAAAACAATGGGCTAATCTTTGATGGTCTTCACCATTTTAATCACCGGTTATTGGCAGGAAACTGGCAAGAATTGCACAGATTCTGTAAATGAAGTAATTTGGATCAGACTTCCTCAACTACAGCTTTTTACAGGACGAAGACTCAGTGTTGTTCACTGTTAAGCAGTTGATGAGTAGCTGAAAAATGTCTCCCAGTTTGTGTGAGTTGAACAGAAGTCCAAACGTTCACTGTAAGGTTCACATCTGGACTCTGACATGAGTTCTCAAGCCACTTATCGGTTGTCTCTGTGATTTGATCAGGAGCAAAAACAACATCTGATCATTCCTCATTCCAAGTCTTTATATTCTCAATATTCTCCTGAAGTCTGGAGCTTTAGATTTCCTCCATGCTTCACTGAGCTACAGGAGCTTTTATTAGCAGACACCGCTCTGTTTCACTGCGATTCATCACTCCACACAACTTACATTATTCTGACAATAACTTTATTTAGTCTTTCATGCTTTCCCGAGACAGCAATAGCTTTTTAAGGTGTGCATTTGCCTAAATTTAGCTAATTCCTGACCAATAATTTGTGGTTAAGAATTAAAAGCTTAGTGTTTAGCCTTTTTCTTATTCAGATGACTGAGATATTCACGTTCCCTGCATTGCCTATCATCAAACCCCTCTGGGAAAAGAGCAACACATCTGCAGGAATGGAGGGACGGTCCGCTTGAACAGATAGAGGAATGCCAAGGTTACAGTCTACACTCCTCTGTCTTCTGATGAACACTACAGGAAATCTCCATATATCCTGTGTGTGTGAGTGTGAGTGAGTGTGAGAGAGAGAGAGAGAGAGAGAGAGAGAGTGTGTGTGTGTGTGTGACTGAAAACAGGACAGGAGTTCTGTTCTTATTGGACAGTAAGTCCAACTTATTGGACAGTAAGTTATTATTTTCATGTATTTTGATTCCTTATACGATAACAGTTAATTGTATTGAATGAGAATCATGAGATGATATTTCTTTGTGAATATATTAAACCAACAGCCGAAGTAATAAACTTTCTAAACCTAACCACTTTCTCTTCTGCTCACCAAAGCTGCATTTATTTGATCAGAAATACAGTAAAAACAGTGAAATATTATTATAATGTAAATCAGCTGTTTTCTATGTGAATATATAATAAAGTGTAATTTATTCCTGTGATCAAAGCTGAATTTTCAGCGTCACATGATCCTTCAGAAATCAGTATAATATGATGATTTGATGCTCGAGAAACATTTGATTATTATCAGTGTTTTTTTTTTGCGTGGAAACTGTCATACATTTTATTCTTCAGGATTCTTTGAATGAAAGATGAAAAGAACAGCTTTAATTTGAAACAATCTTTTGTAACATTATAAATGTTTTTTGATCAATTGAACAGATATCTTCAAGTATCTGTGGTTTCTGCACGGCGTGAGGTCACTGGAAGCGTTCACACCTGCTCGAGCGGAAACATCTGCAGACGAGCGGTGAGAGACGGCTCGCGTCACACAGCTTTGCTCTCGCATTTAGATCAGACCACCAAACCACATCACAATCCAAATGACACGCTAACTACACCGCTTTCACAATCGTTCTCATTCTCAGAGAACAGTGAGGCCAGCACTACTGTACAGTGACAGCACAGAGGATCACTGCCAGAACAAGCTTTTCTAGCCGGTGAATATATATAGTAAATATAATAAATAATAATATTATTTATAATCATAATATAATAGTAATATAGTAAAGTGAGCTGCCTTCCCTTCAGGACATTAATCAGGAGTGACGCTGAGAGAGGCTTGGCCAAGCGTTTTTGGGAGAAGGTGCTGTAGTATTAAAGCAGGCTCAGAGATAACTTTCCTCAGCACATCCGAGTATGAAACACCACAGTGTGTGTTCTGGATCAGTGTGTGTGAACACAGCTGTAATATTGTGTGTCCACTCAACGGGTTACCCAACACCTGTGAAGAGACGACGCTAACCCCTGCCAGGACTTCAACGAATCAACATGCTCCACTGAAAAATTATCTATATATTGTATTCATTACGTTCAAAACTTAATATAAATAATTGCTTTAATGAGCTCTTTGTTTCTGCAAAAAATACATAATAATAACTATTTGTATTGATTTGATTTGTATTATCTTCAAACTGTACATTTCTGGCACACGGACATTACTTGGACACAAAGTAAAATGACTAAATTGTAATGTAAAAACATGCATATGTTTTGTGAAATGTCAATTGAAAAAGGAATACTTCAACACTGTCTGTCATCAACTGTGTTTTAGAATTGGTACAAGACACTGTTAGTTAGGACAAGAGCTCATAACTGGATTTGATTAATCAAATCTACTCATCTCCACATATTCTATGATGTCTGATAACCTAATGGCATAGATCAAGGGCCTCTTAAATATCCAAGAATCAAATCAAGTGCGTGAGGGGTGTTGATGCAGGAAAAGCAATGACAGAGATTTTTTTAAATATGTAAAATACATTATTTCCAGTTTATTGTTCCGGTTATATTGAGTTTTAGGCAATCGCAGGAATCAAGCTCAGATTTTTTCTCTAGCATAGAGCAGGAATTGCAGAAACTGTATATGTTGTCATTTGACAGGTTAGAACAGGTAACTGTAGTAAAATGTGCTTAATTTAATTATGATTCAACTGAAATGCTTCTCGATAAACACTGTCTTTCGTCTTCATTCCTGGAGAAATTTGATACATATATTTTGATAAACAGTTCATCTATGCATAAGTAACTGACACATATTTGGTCAAAGGTCATTGAAACCTTGTGATATCAAAGCATGTAACAAAGAGTATAAATGTTTTTACCTCCTGAATGTGATGCGGGAGATGAACATTTGGGTAGAAGATGCTCTTTAAGGACTTGAACACCTTGTAAAAGCTAAACCACACCAGCAGCGCCAGCAGGAAGCAAAGCCCCAGCGACAACAGGAAGTACAGGCATATCTGCCAGTATGGAGTCAGTCCTGCAATCACACACAGCATTCAATCTCTACACGTCTCACACTCATTCATCTGGGCTGGACTAGCCATGACATCTGAACCATACATTCTGCCTTATGTAACATGATCCATAAATGGTAGGTTATAAATGTCATATATGTTACTGAATAACCATATAAATTATGTAGCTTAAGAGAATTACATTTATTAAATGAATCATGTTTCTCAGTATGGCAGCCTTTACTAGGTAAAGTTGCTTCAGGTTAAGGTGCAGCGAGGGGTAAGTTGTGTCACTGGAGTAGCATATTTAGTATGCTCCATATTTCTATGGCTGTATGTTTATGAAACAGAGTGTGGGTTGATCATTAACCTTTTATTGAAGCACAACATGACACGTGACTCATAAATGACACATGAAATCTGTTATCAGACATAAAGAGTTATTAACAACCATATATGACTCTTCTTAAGGATTTCACTGGAAAGCAAACTGAACTCAGCGTGTGTGTGTGTGTGTGTGTGATGGATCTGCTGACCTTCAGTGCATGTGCAGTTTGTGTCACTGAAGACACTTGTCTTGTTATAGAAGTCACAGCGACTCTGAACTCTCACACAGTAACACGTCCATCGGTCCAGCTCAGACAGCGTCACCACATTATTCTTCGTCTTCAAGACTTTAGCCTTCTGCACAGGCACAAGAAGAGAGGGAATGGGTTAGCTATAGCGGGAACGTTATACTTCACTCAGCAGTACCTTTATTATCATTTTTAATATTATCATTATTGGTGGATTAATGGTGCAAAAATCCAGTGACATCCACATATTCAGGCTTCTGGACCTCAGTAGTAGTAAAAAAAAAAATCAGTGTGTTTGGAAGTAATTCTAAAGTACTTTAAGAGAGAAGAATCTGGATAGAGATTAGAAACCAACATCTTTCTAAAAGACGTGGTCATCATGCTATTAAAAGCACTTCTGTATTCCTTCAGTCTCAGAAATGATGCTGACATCAGGGATTCTACTAGGCCACACTAGATGCCACTTTCAGACACTCTCTGTCCTGCAAAGTTCTGCCCATCTCAAGCCCGAACCAGCTAATCTAGGTCTCCGGGACTACTAGAGAACCCCAGGCAGGTGTGTTTGATCAGGGCTGATCTCTGCATGACACTAGAGAACCCCAGGCAGGTGTGTTTGATCAGGGCTGATCTCTGCAGGACACTAGAGAACCCCAGGCAGGTGTGTTTGATCAGGACTGACCTCTGCAGGACACTAGAGATCCCCAGGCAGGTGTGTTTGATCAGGACTGATCTCTGCAGGACACTAGAGAACCCCAGGCAGGTGTGTTTGATCAGGACTGATCTCTGCAGGACACTAGAGAACCCCATGCAGGTGTGTTTGATCAGGGCTGATCTCTGCAGGACACTAGAGAACCCCAGGCAGGTGTGTTTGATGAGGACTGATCTCTGCAGGACACTAGAGAACCCCAGGCAGGTGTGTTTGATCAGGACTGATCTCTGCAGGACACTAGAGATCCCCAGGCAGGTGTGTTTGATCAGGACTGATCTCTGCAGGACACTAGAGATCCCCAGGCAGGTGTGTTTGATCAGGACTGATCTCTGCAGGACACTAGAGAACCCCAGGCAGGTGTGTTTGATCAGGACTGATCTCTGCAGGACACTAGAGAACCCCATGCAGGTGTGTTTGATCAGGACTGATCTCTGCAGGACACTAGAGAACCCCAGGCAGGTGTGTTTGATCAGGACTGATCTCTGCAGGACACTAGAGATCCCCAGGCAGGTGTGTTTGATCAGGACTGATCTCTGCAGGACACTAGAGAACCCCATGCAGGTGTGTTTGATCAGGGCTGATCTCTGCAGAACACTAGAGAACCCCAGGCAGGTGTGTTTGATCAGGACTGATCTCTGCAGGACACTAGAGAACCCCAGGCAGGTGTGTTTGATCAGGACTGATCTCTGCAGGACACTAGAGAACCCCATGCAGGTGTGTTTGATCAGGGCTGATCTCTGCAGGACACTAGAGAACCCCAGGCAGGTGTGTTTGATCAGGACTGATCTCTGCAGGACACTAGAGAACCCCAGGCAGGTGTGTTTGATCAGGACTGATCTCTGCAGGACACTAGAGATCCCCAGGCAGGTGTGTTTGATCAGGACTGATCTCTGCAGGACACTAGAGATCCCCAGGCAGGTGTGTTTGATCAGGACTGATCTCTGCAGGACACTAGAGATCCCCAGGCAGGTGTGTTTGATCAGGACTGATCTCTGCAGGACACTAGAGATCCCCAGGCAGGTGTGTTTGATCAGGACTGATCTCTGCAGGACACTAGAGATCCCCAGGCAGGTGTGTTTGATCAGGGCTGAACTCTGCAGGACACTAGAGATCCCCAGGCAGGTGTGTTTGATCAGGGCTGATCTCTGCAGGACACTAGAGAACCCCAGGCAGGTGTGTTTGATCAGGACTGATCTCTGCAGGACACTAGAGATCCCCAGGCAGGTGTGTTTGATCAGGGCTGATCTCTGCAGGACACTAGAGAACCCCAGGCAGGTGTGTTTGATCAGGGCTGATCTCTGCAGGACACTAGAGATCCCCAGGCAGGTGTGTTTGATCAGGGCTGATCTCTGCAGGACACTAGAGAACCCCAGGCAGGTGTGTTTGATCAGGACTGATCTCTGCAGGACACTAGAGATCCCCAGGCAGGTGTGCTTGATCAGGGCTGATCTCTGCAGGACACTAGAGATCCCCAGGCAGGTGTGTTTGATCAGGGCTGAACTCTGCAGGACACTAGAGAACCGCAGGCAGGTGTGTTTGATCAGGGCTGATCTCTGCAGGACTACTAGAGAACCCCAGGCAGGTGTGTTTGATCAGGGCTGATCTCTGCAGGACACTAGAGAACCCCATGCAGGTGTGTTTGATCAGGGCTGATCTCTGCAGGACACTAGAGAACCCCAGGCAGGTGTGTTTGATCAGGACTGATCTCTGCAGGACACTAGAGAACCCCAGGCAGGTGTGTTTGATCAGGGCTGATCTCTGCAGGACACTAGAGATCCCCAGGCAGGTGTGTTTGATCAGGGCTGATCTCTGCAGGACACTAGAGATCCCCAGGCAGGTGTGTTTGATCAGGGCTGATCTCTGCAGGACACTAGAGAACCCCAGGCAGGTGTGTTTGATCAGGGCTGATCTCTGCAGGATACTAGAGATCCCCATGCAGGTGTGTTTGATCAGGGCTGATCTCTGCAGGACACTAGAGAACCCCATGCAGGTGTGTTTGATCAGGGCTGATCTCTGCAGGATACTAGAGAACCCCAGGCAGGTGTGTTTGATCAGGGCTGATCTCTGCAGGACACTAGAGAACCCCAGGCAGGTGTGTTTGATCAGGACTGATCTCTGCAGGACACTAGAGAACCCCAGGCAGGTGTGTTTGATCAGGACTGATCTCTGCAGGACACTAGAGAACCCCAGGCAGGTGTGTTTGATCAGGACTGATCTCTGCAGGACACTAGAGAACCCCAGGCAAGTGTGTTTGATCAGGGCTGATCTCTGCAGGACACTAGAGATCCCCAGGCAGGTGTGTTTGATCAGGGTTGAACTCTACAAGACAGGGGCCCTCAGGGGCCAGAGTTGAGGACCGCTGATCTACGGAGTGCAAGTGTTGGTCATTTTCACACAGATACCTGATAGCCTTCGGGCCGCTTCCAGTAGTGGATGAGGTAAGACATGTCATGGACCAGCGTCTTCATGGACTCGTTGGTGCTGCTCAGAGGGTCAGCGATGCTGATCTCCAGATCTCCCTTAACAGAGGTCAGCTTCACACTGGACGGAGGACCTAGATCAGCTAGAGAGGAGAAGGACAGAGCTGTGGTCACACTGTAGAATCAAGAGCCAAGGCCAGATTACAACAGACCAGTTTAATCACCCTCTTTATCTGGGCAGAAGTTGATGCTGGTCCAGTTGGAAAACTGCTGTGCTGTGTTAGCCCGCACACGCAGGACATATAAGCCAAAGTAATTCAGTCCAGCATCACTGAAATCACAGCGCCGCTCCAGAACATCAGCGCACACGGTCCTCCAGATCTGCTTATGAGGCGACTTACGGGAATAAACCGCCCTGTTGGAGAAAAGACCACATGAGTGACTCGATTTATCATGTGAAGTACAACAGTCACTGACCCTGGACAGAGGGTTTCTTCATGTTGGCTGAGGGAAACTGCTGAATGGTTCCATAATTTATTTATTAAAGCCTTAACATGTCATGGCTTGGACGTCCATCCCAAGGTTTACTTGCTTCTGTGTCTGTATTCTTGTATACATTTACTTACAATATACAGTATAATGCATTAGAATTCATTATCATTGACTGGATAACGTCTGTTCCCATGAACTTTTGCCTATGCTTTGATTTATAGATTTGACAAACGTGTCATTCTGAAAAGGACTGGCTTTATGGATTGAGTGTCTGTAGGCAATGAAGATTATGAGCTTCAATAAAGCCCACGCACAATTCAACATTTCTTACAGTATTCATTTATATTCAATATTAATTTCTGCATTACAGAAATAAGTCACATCGAGAAGAGCAAGAATAAAACAAAACATCTGGACAGATTACGATAATGAGAAATTGAGGAAAATAAAGTCAATATATTAAAATATTTTAATACTACAGGACATGAACCTCAAATCTCTTACAATATCTATTATGACCTGTCCCAGCATGTGTAATTATTTTTCATTTTGTTATCTGTAATTAGAAGATTGGCTCAATAACCTGAATAAACATGATGTTACGTATGAAAGCAGAGATATGCTGTTCTTACGAGAGATACTGTGCAGTGAAGGTGAGCGTCCTGTTGATGGCGCTCTGCTGATCGTCAGCCCAGTCCCAGCGCAGAACATACTGTGTGTTGAGACTCTGAACAGAGAGATTCTGAGGATGGCTCAAATCTGCAAGAGCTGGGAGAGACACGCACACACGTTTAGTTATGGTCGCATACAGGTTTTCACACCTCACATAGTACTTCTACAGTGTAAAAGTTTAACACTTCCTATAACACCTGATGTATTCGTTACATCATAATAATGGCATCTACGCTAATGTTTATATTATAATCTTTCTGTTTATATTCCGAGGTTAACATAAGTCAGCCGGATCCAGGCCGTATCCAGATCAGATGGAGGACCTGCACCTAGACATGACCACAACACATGATGTAGTCAGCCGGATCCAGGCCGTATCCAGATCAGATGGAGGACCTGCACCTAGACACGACCACAACGCATGATATAGTCAGCCAGATCCGGGCCGTATCCAGATCAGATGATGGACCTGCACCTAGACACAACCACAACGCATGATATAGTCAGGCGGATCCGGGCCGTATCCAGATCAGATGGAGGACCTGCACCTAGACACGACCACAATGCATCCCTGAAGTGTCAGC
Organism: Gila orcuttii; assembly: GCA_026230005.1. Taxonomy (NCBI): domain Eukaryota; kingdom Metazoa; phylum Chordata; class Actinopteri; order Cypriniformes; family Leuciscidae; genus Gila; species Gila orcuttii. The sequence continues at coordinate 566,177 of JAPDVR010000007.1, forward strand.
AGAGATTGTGTCCTCTCTCCCCTGTGAAGGCCTCATCGGCACGACAGCATCGGCACTGATCCTCAACAAACCCGTCTCCATACCGGCATGACTCCGATCTTCAACCAGAGGGAACTGGATAATATTCTGAATGTTCTGATCCAATCTGTCCCATCTGTACATTACTGTAAAGCAGAGCTTGGAAAAAAGTTTTGGGAATGCTATAGCCAGGTGAAAATGGGTGATCAAGGTAAATATCCCTTATTTTGTCTTTGTAACATAATATTAATAATTTCTACATCTTCTGCTGAAGTTTTAACCCGCTTTTTTTCTTATAAGTGCAAAAGAGACTCAAAATACTCTGTTGATTTTGATTTTACATATTTGTGTTATACATCATTCGATCCTGTTAAGTGTCCATTTTTTTTGTGTATACTCACAATATGAACAAAGTATTGTGCTTTTAGTCAAATAAAGAAAAATAAACATGATGCTAGTTTTGCCTTCTCTCTGTCAGTGAAGTCCATTCTGAAACACGTCCGAAAATTAACTGTAATTCCGCGAATACTTGTCATACAGGCACGAGTGTTTTTCCATAATGAAGCTTGAACTCTCTTCTTTTAAATGAATTAATTTATATAAAAAAACCCAAATATTCTCAGTTTATGTAATCTGTATGAAAAGAGAGAGATGTCAGTCTATTTCTTTCCAGCTCATTATATCTGATTACGCGTTAATGTGCCACGCCCACGGAGAGCGCGCAGTATTCAAACGCAAATGATCTAAGGCAAGCCATGCAAACATGCCAACGCCCACCAGCTGGATTATAAAATCATGTTCAGTAAGTTTCTTACTACCACTGTGAACACAGCGTATCCCTACGCTGTGAGGAATAATACTATCTAATAACCCTGGAAAATGTACCAGAAGTGCTGGCAGTTTCATTTCGAGAAGCAACGGATCCAGCTGATGTAGTAAGTCATTTATTCTTAAGTGCTTTGTTCTAATCGCGATATTGAATAGTGTCTATAAACCGCAAAAAGACTGTTTAAATATGAATTGCGTGTCTGTGTGTAGGCTAAATGATGAATGAACGGCACAGGCGCGCGCGCTTTGTTTACTACAGTTATACAGCGCGTGTCTGTGCCGTTCATTCACTCTCGCATCTACATTAGTAAACATGTTATTTTTACATGAACACATCCAAACTATATCGCTATAGCCTACTAAGATGAGTAAAAATAGACTGAAATATGTTCAAATAAAATGTCTGTATAAGCAACAAACTGCAAATTAACATGTATATGCTAATATATCATACACAATATGTTACAGACTAAATATGAATGTTTAGACAAGATTTTGTGATTAGTTTTGGATAGATTATAAAGTTTTGACTGTAAAAAAAGACTACTGTCACATTAAATAGGTAAGCTTTTGTTCACCAATTTCTGCTAATATGTTAAATATACTATAGTATGATGTTTTGTCAAAAATAAAGTAGGTATATTGAATTATCAACTAAGATGTTATTATAGTGTTTGTTCCAATATTCAAACTAATGAATCCTTACCTTTTTTAATACGTATGATAAAATGTATATATATTGTTAAAATTGTAATTGTTGTTGTAATTGTAACCTATTTGTAATTGGTTACAATTTCTAATTGTAAAATATGTAGATAATTTCTTTCGTCCTTGCATTCTTTGGGACCCTGTGACACACCTGTGTGAAAGGCTAATTAATATGCAGCTCATTATGTATGTGGCACATTATCCGGCCTTTGTCTTCTCAGGTGTGAACACGCCTCCACGCATATTGCCTTTCCAAACAAAAGGTGTCTTATAAAATTTAAATCAATGTATTGTTTTGTGTAAATGATTAGGCAGGATGATTTTCAGATCATTTCAGACCTGCCAACCTTCTAATTTTTTTTTGCGTAGCATCGGGGGGGGGGGGGGGGGTGGGGGGGGTCATTGTGTTTTTTTGAGACAAGACACACAGGACACACATTAGCTGAATAAACGTTAGCCAATGCGAACATATAGAAAATAGTTGACAATGAATAGACAGGAGTCCAATAATAGCAAGTTTAGATGAATCCGAAATATGGGGCTGTGTTAACAGTAAAACGTCTGTCTTTTAACGAATTTTAAAAACACGGATGGATAATACAAAATGCTTTCTGACATTTTGACAGAAAAAAACAACCAAAAACAAAATTTAAACTTAGCCCGTCAATTTACAATTATCTTCTCTCTCTGTGCGCGCGGTCTGTGTTTGGGAGAGAGAGCTCGCGCAGCACTGATACAACGGTACTTTTTAATCCATAAGTAACTAATGCGTTAGTTTTCATACAAAATTATTATGTAACATACTTAGGTACTTTAGTTATTATTAACTCAATAACGTAACACATGCAGACTACGTTTCTCAACACAGAATTAATAAATAAACGCCTGTTTCTCCAGACTCGTGCTTATCAGTAATCCACAAATCACAGAACTTTTCTAATCACTAAGCCATAGCGATTTTAATTTTATTTAGATTTATTGTTCATCAATACTTAAGCATTTTATAATTTGCATGGCTGAATGATGTTTTGCTCTTATCTGAGTGACCATGAATGACGGAGTATTTTAAGATAATCCATGCATGCGATCACTCCCGTATAATCATCGAATCCAGATTAAGTTAACTAAAAACAATATTTCAACTTTACACATCCATCCCAGCCCGTTTACCTTCAGGAGTCAGAAGTGCTGTGACGACTGTACTGTCCACGCTTATGAACTCAGTCAGACTGCGGGCCGCGGGAGTGAAAGAGGATCGAGCGGGATTCTTTGTTGCTGCCGATTTTCTCTTTTTCTCTTTTTCTCTCTTGTCTCTTTTTAATGATAGGCCTTACGCATCTGTCAATCATCCCTGCTTGCTATTTAGGGAATGAACCCAGCGCTATGATTGGTCGAACTCCGCTTCTTTTGCTGTTGCTTGATTTGAGGACTGCGCGTGCACAGAAGCGTCACCAGGTTTTTGCGTAGTTTAGAGTGACAAATCGTACCACCGTAATTTGAGGTCAAAATGCGTATCCGCTACGCAAAATGCGTACAGGTTGGCAGGTCTGTCATTTTGAAGCAAAAACTCTAGGCAACAATGCCCATTAGTCAAAAGTCTTGTGGACACATATTTAGTATGTGTTTTGTGGCCTTATTTCAGACACTTTAAGTTTTAGTTTTTTCAATAACCATGCATAAACATAATTCTCTCAAAAATACAAACATGTACATACATGTTGCTCACATATTACGGTAGCCCCGTTTGTGCTATATAGAGTGAATTTACACCTTTGCCATTAACATGTTTATAAATAACTGAAAAAAGCACAAATGTCAGAGCATGTCAGAACATCTCCAGGACCCAGAAAACACCTCAGACCCCAGAGGGTTAACCCCCCAAAGCAGCATCTCGACGTCATACAGTCAGTGCTGTGAAGAGCTCAAGCACACACACACCCACCCACACACACACACACACACTACTCATTATGCACAATGGCCCTATATAAAGTGTTATAATTATATAAATTATTGGAACATTGCCTGATGTAACATAGCGTTATAGGCAGAATGGGCTTTAACACTGTGTGTACACCAGACGTGGGCGTTGTTGCTCGCATTGTAAATACATTGTAAAATATATTACCTGAAATCAGATGCATCGTCCTGTGGAATCATTCATTCACAGCATACGAAGATGTTCAACTAATAAAGACCTTCACCTTCATCAAGACCTGGCAAACAATATGATGCATTGCAGATTTGCTTTCACTAGACTGTAGGTCCACGGCCACTTCATCCAACGCTCTTGACGTTCTTAACCCCGTTACACCGCGAGGGAACCCGTTTCAGATTCAGTGCGTGCAGGAACTGAACAGATCATTCAAACGGATTCGCGAACCAATTTAGACAGATCAGCCAACTTGTTTAATGACGTTTTTGAACAGATTAGACTCAAAATAATTAATTTGTTAACTGAGCGTCGCCTAGAAAAAAAAGATACAGCGTGCTTGGAATAAACTACGCATAACATCATGTATTGTGTTAAAGTAAAGCAAAGAGGAACATCACCCAGGGTAAAAAATTAAAAGTAGGCTACAGTTTTTTTCATTAGAAAAGACTACAGATTACAGTGGGAGTTAGAGGTGAGCGGCGCTGAAGACTCAAACATTAAGGCTTATTCCAGCTTCGGTAGCGTCATACACTACAACAGAGGTCTTCAATCTTGCTCCTGGAGGGCCACTGTCCTGCAGAGTTTAGTTCCAACCCTAATCAAACACACCTGAATCAGCTCATCAAGCTCTTCAGGATCGCTTGAATATACAAAGGCAGGTGTGCTGAAGCAGGTTAGAACTAAACTCCACAGGACAGTGGCCCTCCAGGAGCCGGATTGAAGACATCTGCACTAAAATATGTGTTCTTAAATCGGCTCAAAATATCAAACATATTTTGATATCCTCCGACTGGATGGAATCATAATCTGAAGCTAAAAAAAATTCGGAGTCTGTGTCCATCAAACACTACATGATTTTCTGAGAATTCTGTCTAATCCGAACGGACAAAATCTGCAGACCGGCGCCGACGTTCAGCAAGTACTGCCGACTCGCAGACCTGAGCTAAAGCATGAGGTGTATCAGTCTTAACGAGTAAATCTGGACCGACGCTAGACAATGAGGTGCATCAGTCTTAACGAGTAAAGCTGGACCGACGCTAAACCATGAGATGCATCAGACTTAACGAGTAAAGCTGGACCGACGCTAAACCATGAGGTGCATCAGCCTTAACGAGTAAAAATGGACCGACGCTAAACCATGAGGTGTATCAGTCTTGACGAGTAAAGCTGGACCGACGCTAAAGCATGAGGTGCATCAGTCTTAACGAGTAAAGCTGGACCGACGCTAAAGCATGAGGTGCATCAGCCTTAACGAGTAAAGCTGGACCGACGCTAAAGCATGAGGTGTATCAGCCTTAACGAGTAAAGCTGGACCGACGCTAAACCATGAGGTGCATCAGCCTTAACGAGTAAAGCTGGACCGACGCTAAAGCATGAGGTGCATCAGCCTTAACGAGTAAAGCTGGACCGACGCTAAACCATGAGGTGCATCAGTCTTAACGAGTAAAGCTGGACCGACGCTAAAGCATGAGGTGTATCAGCCTTAACGAGTAAAGCTGGACCGACGCTAAAGCATGAGGTGCATCAGTCTTAACGAGTAAAGCTGGACCGACGCTAAACCATGAGGTGCATCAGTCTTAACGAGTAAAGCTGGACCGACGCTAAACCATGAGATGCATCAGTCTTAACGAGTAAAGCTGGACCGACGCTAAACCATGAGGTGTATCAGCCTTAACGAGTAAAGCTGGACTGACACTAAGGGGGCTTTTACACTGGGCTCGTTTGCTGCAGTCCGAGCCCGGGCTCGATTGTTCCCGGCGCCCCCCGCAGCGTTGGTCTGGTTTCACACTCAACTTGATTCTATCGAACTCTGGTGCGTTTGCGTGCATCTTACGTCATTGCAAACGTGCACGGCGCATGATAGAAAACACGACGCGGGTCAATATATTGTTTTTTATTAATTTGCTATATTAAAAGCTATTATTCATAGCTGAGTAAACAACGCAGGTTAACTGTGTGTGTGTTTCGCATAAGCGGTCTTTCCGCTGCTTGCAAATGGACTCTTTTGAGGAGACAGTGGATTTCCATTAATTTGTTGCCCTGATTGCACGCACTATGCGCGAATACACTGCAGACTCACTCTTGATCGTATCCAGGGTAAATCTTCATCTCTTACGTGTGTTTTATTTAACTAAATACATCATAATCGGCTAAAACGCATGCGCAGGATACTTTACTTCCTGAACAAGTGCGCACCCGAGTCCGTGTTGTTTTCACACACACGCAAATTGCAGCACGGTTCGGGAGCAACCGAACTCAGACCACCTCCTCCAGGTAGTCTCAGGTTCGGTACCCCAGTGCGCACCCGGGTCCCATGACAGCGTTCACATTAGCGATTTTTCATGCGAACCGTGCCCCGTTCCGAACTAAACTGCCAGTGTGAAAGCCCCCTTAAGCATGAGGTGCATCAGCCTTAACGAGTAAAGCTGGACCGACGCTAAACCATGAGGTGCATCAGTCTTATCGAGTAAAGCTGGACCGACGCTAAACCATGAGGTGTATCAGCCTTAACGAGTAAAGCTGGACCGACGCTAAAGCATGAGGTGTATCAGCCTTAACGAGTAAAGCTGGACCGAAGTTAAAGCATCAGGTGCATCAGTCTTAACGAGTAAAGCTGGACCGACACTAAACCATGAGGTGCATCAGTCTTAACGAGTAAAGCTGGACCGACGCTAAAGCATGAGGTGCATCAGTCTTAACGAGTAAAGCTGGACCGACGCTAAAGCATGAGGTGTATCAGCCTTAACGATTAAAGCTGGACCGACGCTAAACCATGGGGTGCATCAGTCTTAACGAGTAAAGCTGGACCGACACTAAAGCATGAGGTGCATCAGTCTTAACGAGTAAAGCTGGACCGACGCTAAAGCATGAGGTGCATCAGTCTTAACGAGTAAAGCTGGACCGACGCTAAACCATGAGGTGTATCAGCCTTAACGAGTAAAGCTGGACCGACGCTAAAGCATGAGGTGTATCAGCCTTAACGAGTAAAGCTGGATCGACGCTAAAGCATGAGGTGCATCAGCCTTAACGAGTAAAGCTGGACAGCATGAGGTGTATCAGCCTTAACGAGTAAAGCTGGACCGACGCTAAAGCATGAGGTGTATCAGCCTTAACGAGTAAAGCTGGACCGACGCTAAACCATGAGGTGCATCAGTCTTAACGAGTAAAGCTGGACCGACGTTAAAGCATGAGGTACATCAGCCTTAACGAGTAAAGCTGGACCGACGTTAAAGCATGAGGTGCATCAGCCTTAACGAGTAAAGCTGGACCGACGTTAAAGCATGAGGTGCATCAGCCTTAACGAGTAAAGCTGGACCGACGTTAAAGCATGAGGTGTATCAGCCTTAACGAGTAAAGCTGGACCGACACTAAACCATGAGGTGCATCAGCCTTAACGAGTAAAGCTGGACCGACGTTAAAGCATGAGGTGCATCAGTCTTAACGAGTAAAGCTGGACCGACGTTAAAGCATGAGGTGCATCAGTCTTAACGAGTAAAGCTGGACCGACACTAAACCATGAGGTGCATCAGCCTTAACGAGTAAAGCTGGACCGACGTTAAAGCATGAGGTGTATCAGCCTTAACGAGTAAAGCTGGACCGACACTAAACCATGAGGTGCATCAGCCTTAACGAGTAAAGCTGGACCGACGTTAAAGCATGAGGTGCATCAGTCTTAACGAGTAAAGCTGGACCGACGTTAAAGCATGAGGTGCATCAGTCTTAACGAGTAAAGCTGGACCGACACTAAACCATGAGGTGCATCAGCCTTAACGAGTAAAGCTGCACTGACGCTAAAGCATGAGGTGTATCAGCCTAACGAGTAAAGCTGGACCGACACTAAACCATGAGGTGCATCAGCCTTAACGAGTAAAGCTGGACCGACGTTAAAGCATGAGGTGCATCAGTCTTAACGAGTAAAGCTGGACCGAAGTTAAACCATGAGGTGCATCAGCCTTAACGAGTAAAGCTGGACCGACGTTAAAGCATGAGGTGTATCAGCCTTAACGAGTAAAGCTGCACAGACGCTAAAGCATGAGGTGTATCAGCCTTAACGAGTAAAGCTGGACCGACGTTAAAGCATGAGGTGCATCAGTCTTAACGAGTAAAGCTGGACCGACACTAAACCATGAGGTGCATCAGCCTTAACGAGTAAAGCTGGACCGACGTTAAAGCATGAGGTGTATCAGCCTTAACGAGTAAAGCTGCACTGACGCTAAAGCATGAGGTGTATCAGCCTTAACGAGTAAAGCTGGACCGACGTTAAAGCATGAGGTGTATCAGCATTAACGAGTAAAGCTGCACTGACGCTAAAGCATGAGGTGCATCAGCCTTAACGAGTAAAGCTGGACCGACGTTAAAGCATGAGGTGTATCAGTCTTAACGAGTAAAGCTGGACCGACGTTAAAGCATGAGGTGTATCAGTCTTAACGAGTAAAGCTGGACCGACACTAAACCATGAGGTGCATCAGCCTTAACGAGTAAAGCTGGACCGACACTAAAGCATGAGGTGTATCAGCCTTAACGAGTAAAGCTGGACCGACACTAAAGCATGAGGTGTCAGGACACTACTAGTGTAGGAGTTTATCAGGGTACTGTTATTCATCAGCAGTCTGAGGCCTTGTCCACACGGACACGGGTATTTTTAAAACCGTGACTTTTTTTACGCGGTTCGGCCGTTCGTCTACACGGAAACGCAGTATCAGGTCACTGAAACCGAACATTTTTGAAAACCCCTGCCAGGGTAAGGGTTTTCAGAAACGCCGGTTACAGTGTTGTCATGTAGACAGTAAAACGGGGATTTTTGCCTTGCGACGTGTGCGCCGTTATGCTCTGTGTTTGACGTCAGATTGTGGTGGACGTAGCCCAAATATTGCTGATAATAACTGTGCTAACAGGGCTTATAACATGTATACAGATACATGCTCAGTTCTCTTACTATATTGCAGAACAGAGGCGTCAGAATGCAATTGTACGCAGGGCACTAGTGACAACACTCCCACGACCCAGACCCGCCGCCGCCACCGACCCGGTCGGACCTCTAGTTGGGACAGCTTTGAGAACGAATTGGTTGTTGCTGAAGAATAGAGAGAGAATTTTCGTTTGTCGAGGACATCGCTGTTGACTTTGAGTGCTCTTGACAGCGCCTGATAGCGTATTTTTGCGTTTTCATGTAGACAGAGATTTTTTTTAAACTGAGCATGTGTGGACGGGATTTTTTTTTAAACGCAGGAGGAAAAACTATAAAAATATTTTATAAAAAAAATATAATTTTTTTTATAAAAATACCCGTGTCCGTGTGGACTAGGCCTGAGAGCCCCTTCTGACCACATAGAGAGACATCACAACAGTTATTTATTGCTATTTTCCATCTTATTAGGACACAAATACGACAATTTCATGATTTTTTTTTAAATGTCTTATTTTTTATTTTAATGTTTGGATCCCCAGGATACGCAACTCCTTTTGGGGAATAAATTCATTGAAAACAGAATGCTTGTTTGGCAATGTGTATTACAATATTTTAAAAACATTTATTCACTACATTATTCTTTGTAAAATTCTGTTGAACAATAAGTATAATGCCTATTTATGACTATATTAGCATACTGTATCATATTTAATAAGCAATAATATGCATATATACAAGTTTGCATGTGTTTTTGTTGAGTATCATATTTCTCTCACTCACACACACACACACACACACACTCTCGCTCTCTCTCTCTCTCTCCAGAAGACATCCAGTGCCTAAACCGAGGGTTATCTTTCACTATTAATATATGAACACTTACTGTGCAACATCTGTTAGAACCCCTTCACTGGCTCTTTCACACTCACACGTGTGTGTGTGTGTGTGTGTGTGTGTCGTAGCACCGCTGAGCAGTCGCTGAAGTTTCGTTGTATCCAGATGTAATAACAATAAAGGCTAATCATAATAGTATTTGTGTTGTAAGTAGCAGGGCCTGTACTCAGTGGAGCAGCCAGGACTTATTCAGCTGCATACATTATAAATGCCACAATATCAGTGTTCATATCCGGACTACACACTTTTACCCCAGGACTTTTGTTAATTTGATGTTTGCAACTCAGAAATTGCTATACATTGAGGTTGAAAACCCCATTTGTGAAGTTGTTTCAGACACAGTTTACATGAGCGCTGTTTTCTCTGGCAGCGCGCGAAAGCATGCTTAAATATTCTGATGTGATCGTGATAAAAAGGTTTAATAGACAGCAGAATCATTCAGGAATAAGGCCGCGTCCTTGTCACGATCTAATTTGGTAATGATTAATCGTGCATAGGTAGCTTTATACATATTTAGGCTATAGATCCTAGATATAATGCCAGTTCTTTTTTCAAATGTAGTTTTTCCAGGAAACCTCTTCCGCTGGATCATGTAACTGGTGTTATAAACAGGAGATGCTGGCTGTGTCCACTCCACTGGAGGCCCAGAGCCCTATAGATTACTAATGACATTATTTGTTTTAAACATTACCTGTTGTAGGATCACTAATGAGGTTTCTAAAAACCAGCGTGGTTCAGAAGAACTACAGGGCAAATGTCCAGAGCCGGCCCTGAATATACATCCACTGTTATCTGGAGGCGAGTAGTTTCCCACTACAGGTGATCATGGGGTTTTAAACGCTAAACAAAGATTGTATGAAGAAAAGTCACCAGATCTAAATATTCACACACACCCTTTCAACATGAAACCAAGACACGAGACCTACACTTTCCCCAGGATACAGAAACTCTGTCTGTGTTAAAATTGAGTTTCTGTCAGTAATTCACTCTCATGTGGGTCCAAACCCGTAATGCTGCGTTCACACCAAACGCGAAGAGAGCGTCTTGCGCGAGTGATTCCATGTTAAGTCAATGTAAAGACGCGTTTACGCGTGTCTCGAGGTCCTGCAGCGCAAATGAGGCGTTTAGCGCAGCGGACACGAATTCGCCTCATTCACGCGTCCAGTTCCGAGTTATTTTATTCTGTGCTTTTCGTGCATTCACGCGTCTGACGCCCGAGTTGAAAACTCTGAACTTTGGCATCTGAACCATTAGCCCCTTGAAAACATACCAGAACACTTGAAGTGTGGAAGTGACGACATATCCGAGGGCCGAGTCGGTTCGTTGACAATAATAGAACGCACCGTATGCCGCGTTCAGTCCAAGGGGGTAATCCATCAGCCGGAAACTGAAGCCTCGCGGGAGCCGCCATTGTAGCAGAACTTCACCTGCTGTTAGCATTCCATTGACTCCCATTCATTTTGGCGTCACTTTGACAGCAAATAACTTTACATCTGAGGCGTCCAAAGACTTCATTTGTCCATTATTTATTTCTAAAGAAACACGACAATGTATAAAAGGCTCCATTACTTTGTATCTTACGTTATGGCCCCGTAGAAGCCGTTTTTGTAAAAATAGGCTAACGATTGCATCATAACCACGCGACTCTCTGTCGAACAGTAGAGAAATTACCGTATAGAAAGGAGGAGAAGCTCGAAGGCAATCTTTTACTGTCTATGAGGCAATCGGGGGACATAGAGGCATAAAGTCAAGGGAGAAGCCCATAGAGAGTCCATAAAAGCCACGGGACAAAATATTTCAACAACGTTTTTGAGGAATTGGAAATAATCAGGTGATTCAGATTTGTCTTGGCACAGCTACTAGAAGTTTTACAACTGTCAGACTGTCGTCGAGCTCAGTTTGAGCCTGCGCAGTCGCTCAGCCATCAGGAAGTGAGTGCTTCTAATGGGCTTCAGTTTTCTCCGTTGAAATCAAGGGGGTCGCTGTGTCCATTTCTTTTACTGTCTATGGTTCTGACTCACAACCCGGAAGCACGGCACTGTTTACACCACGTGACCAGCGTCGACATGAGCGAGTAATTAACGGCAGAACTACTTTTGGGTGAACTAACCCTCACGCACTACTTACACAACTAAATGATTTAAAAGAGAACAAGCGAACAGAGACGCACCTCCACTGACGAAACACACACACACACACACACACACACACACACACACACACACACACACACACACACACACTCAAACAAAGAGGGAGAGCTGTAAACAATATTTACAGTGACACACACACTGCCCTGCCACTTTATCGTCACTAACACACAGTAATGCTGACTCACCCAGTGAAACACACACCAGCAGTGAAACACACACTTCAGAGCCGCGGAGCTTCATAGTTGCGCGTCTGAATCCGCATCGAGAGTCTCTTTCTCTGAATCTGAGCTCGAGTTTGTTTGTTTCAGTTCCGCTCAGTCTCGAGGACAAGCTTTCTCTGTCTCACACACACACATGCGATGTGGAAGTGACGTCAGATCATGACGAACAGCAGGATGTGTCTATGGCTCTAGCCAGAGCCATAGAGAGAAAGAGTTGCGACCACTGATATAGAATGACATTCGGTTCTATTTATGTAATGCGATCGTATTATTTAACACGCTAATGTTTGAGATATCAACCACTGGTCGATAATGTTTGTATAAACTGTAAGTAACAACTGGTAAAATGTACGCCTATATCATAAAGCCATGTTAACAGTCCGTGAGCGAAATCTCCTCCCATCCGTTTTCTGATTGGCATTTCGCAAGGATTCCTGGGTAGTTAAAGTGCGTGGAGCCTGCATCTATGCGGGCTTCGCGGAAGACCGCTTCAAGGGTACAAAGGGGGCGCTGCTGAGCACACTTCACAGCGTTAAAATGCTAAATGGGACGGCCTACGGACTCGTAGACTCGGCGAGCACGCGCAATTTAAGTCCACGAGACCGAAAGTCCGCATGAAGTGCGCCATTTGGGACAGGGCCTATGGCTCTGGCTCTAGCTAGCTGCTAGAAGAATGGCCCTGTCCCAGCCGTACATTTTACCAGTTGTTACTTACAGTTTATACAAACATTATCGGCCAGTGGTTGATATCTCAAACATAATAATAGCGTGTTAAATAATACGATCGCATCATGATTCATTACATAAATAGAACCGAATGTCATGGCTTTACTGAGTCATATAAACGTAGTATGAATATTGAAACCTATACATTTTTCTTAAACTCATTTACATTTTAATTTTGTGTTAAAATTGAACATTATGTATTATTATGTACAACTGTATTGATCATTTACATATCCATGACATCTAATGCCCAGGTGGCATATACAATTATAGAACTGTAAAAGCAGGCTGTGTAGTTCACATGGACATAAGATTTGGGAAAATAAAATAAATCCTGTTCTCGATGCTAAAGACTGTAATTTTTTTTAATGATATTTGTGATATTTTTCTAATAAAGGGACTGATGAGATGACCTTTAAGTTTATTCAGCTTCGACGTCTGAGCTGAGACCTTCTTCCTGTTTCCGGCGTGACGATCCAGTCTGTCCCAAAAATACCTCTCAATGCGCCCTCGCGGACTCGCGCTAAGGGCCCTATAGGTCTGCACTACATGACGTCACCGAAGTGTGGACTCTGAGGAAGTCCACAAGTCCGGAGTGTGCCATTTGGGACAGGGCCAATAACGAGCGAAAGCCAGGGTGTGTTGTGGCGCATGCGCAGTGTTTCCTCAGCGTCACCACAGAGACTCTCGAGCCTGAAATACTAACAACTGCTCAACGAACTCACAATTAAACAACATATTGCACATTAGCAACAAACTCTCACATGCACTCTCCCATAAACATGCTTTTTTAATGGTTCTGTCTTTGTGAAGATGGCATTTACTTTATTATTTATTAAAGTAATAATAAAGTAGGCTGTAATCAAGATTGACAAAGTAATAATCTAGTTTAAACAATATTAACATCCTTAGAAGTGAAATCGGACAAAAAAAAATAGATTCTGTAATTTGTACCTATTGTTACATTAGAGGAACAACATGGTCTGACCAAACAGACACTGATAATAGAGATGTAGAATTGATTCTTCTTCAATATTACACTTAAGATACACTCTCAGAAAACCTGCTCAAAATAAATGACAATGGTAATATCTCTATTGAACAGCTTCCTTATTTTACTAGGGATAAAAAGTTTGTGAGGAATAAGCTACCATAAATTGTTGAATTAGTTTGGATAACAGATTTAGGGAGGTTGAACTAAATTACAGAATAATCTAGAATATTTATAATTAACACATTTAATCCCACCGGTCACAATAGTAACCGTAAAAAAATGTTTCATTTCTAAGGCTATAAAAATATTACTGAATGATCTATCAATGCATTTCCAGCAGATATTGATATAATAAAGGGTCTCAATGAAATATGTGCAGTGTCGCATGTTTACTGTAAATTGTCACATGACCAGAGCCAAACCCCACACACACGCACATCACACACCCCACACACACGCACATCACACACCCCACACACACGCACATCACACACCCCACACACACGCACACCACACACACGCACATCACACACCCCACACACACGCACACCACACACACGCACACCACACCACACACCCCACACACACGCACATCACACACCCCACACACACGCACATCACACACCCCACACACACGCACCCCACACACACGCACCCCACACACACGCACATCACACACACACACACGCACACCACACACCCCACACACAAGCACACCACACACACGCACACCACACCACACACATGCACACCACACACATGCACACCACACCACACACACGCACACCACACACATGCACACCACACACACGCACACCACACACCCCACACACACTACACCACACACCCCACACACACGCACACCACACCACGCACCCCACACACACGCACACCCCACACACACGCACCCCACACACACGCACATCACACACCCCACACACACGCACATCACACACCCCACACACACGCACACCACACACACGCACATCACACACCCCACACACACGCACACCACACACACGCACACCACACCACACACCCCACACACACGCACATCACACACCCCACACACACGCACATCACACACCCCACACACACGCACCCCACACACACGCACCCCACACACACGCACATCACACACACGCACATCACACACCCCACACACACACACACGCACACCACACACCCCACACACAAGCACACCACACACACGCACACCACACCACACACATGCACACCACACACATGCACACCACACCACACACACGCACACCACACACATGCACACCACACACACGCACACCACACACCCCACACACACGCACACCACACCACGCACCCCACACACACGCACACCCCACACACACGCACATCACACACAACACACGCACGCACACCACACACCCCACACACACGCACACCACACACACGCACACCACACACCCCACACACACGCACACCACACACACACGCACCCCACACACACGCACATCACACACACACCCCACACACACGCAAACGCACACCACACCCCACACACACGCACACCACACACACGCACGCACACCACACACACGCACACCACCCCACACGCACACCACACACCCCCCACACACACGCACACCACACACACGCACACCACACACACGCACATCACACACCCCACACACACGCACCCCACACACACGCACATCACACACCCCACACACACACACCCCACACACACGCACACCACGCACACCACACACACACGCACATCACACACGCACCCCACACACACGCACCCCACACACACGCACACCACACACACGCACACCACACACACGCACACCACACACCCCACACACACGCACATCACACACCCCACACACACGCACCCCACACACACACGCACACCACACACACGCGCACATCACACACCTCACACACACGCACACCACACACACGCACACCACACACATGCACAACGCACACCACACACACGCGCACACCACACACACACCACACACCCCACACACGCACACCACACCCCACACACGCACACCACACACCCCACACACATCACACACACACACACCACACCCCGCACACCACACATCACACACACGCACACCACACACGCACACCACACACACACGCACACCCCACACACACGCACACCACACACCCCACACCCCACACCACACACACACGCACATCACACACCCCACACCCCACACACACGCACACACGCACATCACACACCCCACACCCCACACCCAACACACACGCACACCACACACACGCACATCACACACACGCACACCACACCACACACACACCAAACCACACCACACACGCAAACGCACACCACACACCCCACACACACGCACACCACACACATGCACAACGCACACCACACACACGCGCACACCACACACACACACCCCACACACACGCACATCACACACACCACACACCACACCCCACACACACGCACACCACACACCCTACACCCCACACACACGCACACCACACACCCCATACACACGCACACCACACACACACGCACATCACACACACGCACACCGCACACATGCACACAACACACACACGCGCACACCACACACCACACACCCCACACATACGCACATCACACACACGCACACCACACCACACACACGCACACCCCACACACGCAAACGCACACCACACACCCCACACACACGCACACCACACACACGCACACCACCCCACACACGCACACCACACACACACACCACACATGCACAACGCACACCACACACACACGCAAACCACACACCGCACACACGCACGCCACACACCCCACACACACGCAAACGCACACCACACACCCCACACACACGCACACCACACACACGCACACCACACACATGCACACCACACACGCACACCACACCACACACACACGCACACCGCACACACCACACACACGCACATCACACACACACCACACACCCCACACCACACCGCACACCGCAACCACACACCCCACACACACGCAAACGCACACCACACACACCCCACACACATGGTCCCACGCACACCACACACCCCACACACACGCACACCACACACACACCACACACACGCACACCACACCACACACGCACACCACACACCCCACACCACACACACACGCACAACCCACACATGCACACCACAC
This sequence comes from Gila orcuttii, assembly GCA_026230005.1. Lineage (NCBI taxonomy): Eukaryota > Metazoa > Chordata > Actinopteri > Cypriniformes > Leuciscidae > Gila > Gila orcuttii. The sequence continues at coordinate 582,970 of JAPDVR010000007.1, forward strand.
ACCCGACACACACACACACCCCACACCACACACACGCACACCACACACCGCACACCGCACACCACACACGCACACCGCACACCCACGCACACCACACACCCCACACCACACACCGCACACCACACACGCACACCGCACACCCACGCACACCACACACATGCACACCACACACACGCACACCACACCCCGCACACCACACCACACACACACGCACACCACACACACACACACGCACCACACCCCACACACACGCACATTACGTACCCCACACACACGCACACCGCACACCCCACACACACGCACACCACACACCCCACACACACGCACACCACACAAACACGCACACCCCACACACACACATCACACACGCACACCACACACCCCACACACACGCACACCACACAAACGCACACCACACACATGCACAACGCACACCACACACACACGCACATCACACACACGCACACCACACCCCGCACACCACACACCCCACACACACGCACATCACACCACACACACGCACACCACACCCCACACACACCCCACACACACATTACGTAACCCACACACACGCACACCGCACACCCCACACACACGCACATCACACACCCCACACCCAACACACACGCACACCACACACACGCACATCACACACACCACACACACGGACACCACACACCCCACACACACGCACACCCCACACACACGCACACCACACACACCACGCACACACATGCACAACGCACACCACACACACGCGCACACCACACACACCGCACACACCACACACCCCACGCACATCACACACACGCAAACCACACCCCGCACACCACACACCCGCACATCACACACACAACACCACACACACCACACCCCACACACACGCACACCCCACACACACGCACACCCCACACACACGCACACCACACACCCCACACACACGCACACCACACACCCCACACCCCACACACCCCATACACACGCACATCACACACACGCACACCACACACGCACACCCCACACACGCAAACACACCACACACACCACACACACCACGCAAACCACACACGCAAACGCACACCACACACCCCACACAACGCACACCACACACACGCGCACACCACACACCCCACACCACACACCCCACACACACCACACCGCAACCACACACCCCACACACACGCAAACGCACACCACACACACCCCACACGCACACCACACACCCCACACACACGCACACCACACACACACACGCACACACATGCACAACTGTTACAACCCCGGCTCTAGGGATGCAACATAAAGGACACAAAGACAGAAATCTGCCAATTAAAACAAAGTTTATTTAATATAAAAAGGAAAAAGGGGACTGCAGAAGCAAAACACAGCTACTGCTCTGCCGGCTGCAAGATGAGAGAGAGAGAGCGAGAGAGCATGCGTCTTAGATTTAAGTAGCTCCCGTCAGGTGACATCAATTAACCGGTTGATTGCAGGTGATCTACCAGGGAAACTGCAATGACATACAGATTAGAACACTCACACATAACACTCCCACCCTTAAAACATTGCTATGGAATAACCTATGGCAAAGTCAACAAATACATGAAAAAGCGCAAGCACTTACGACCTTGACAGAGCATCCGCCAAAACATTATCCTTCCCACGAATGTGGCAGACTGCAAGATCATATCCCTGCAAAAACAGACTCCATCGCATTAAGCGCTGGTTAGTGTTTCTCATGCTGTGGAGGAACACCAAGGGATTATGATCAGTGTACACAATAAGTGAAACACTGGATGAAACATACACAGCAAAATGTTTCAGAGCAAGAATAAGGGCCAAAGCTTCCTTTTCTATAGTAGAATAGTGCTTCTGATGGATATCAAATTTCTTTGAAAAATAGCACACAGGATGCTCAACTCCCACTGAATCATCTTGAAGAAGAATCGCACCCACACCAAAATCACTAGCATCCACAGCTAGCTTGAAAAGTCTATCAAAGTCAGGGGCGGCAAGAATAGGAGAACTGCTCAACAATGCTTTCAGATTGTCAAAGGCCACCTGACATAACTCAGTCCAAACAAAAGGAACCTTGGGACTAAGCAGGTTAGTTAAAGGTGTAGCAACAGTGGCAAAATTTTTGCAAAAACTCCTATAGTATCCTGCCATACCCAGGAAACGTTTTAGTTCCCGCCGAGATGAGGGTACAGCGAAGTTCACAATGGCCTCTACTTTTGCTCCTACTGGCGACACATGACCATGGCCAACAACTTTGCCTAAATAGGTTACGGTGGCCTGCCCAAACTCACACTTGGAGAGGTTTAGGGTCAAATTCGCAGCCTTTAACCGTTTGAACACATCCCCAAGCTGGGCCAAATGTTGAGACCAGGTAGCACTATAGATAACCAAATCATCAAGGTAAGCCTCACATCCTGCAACTCCTTCCAACACCTTATTCACCAGACGCTGGAAAGCGGCAGGTGCATTTCGCATTCCAAATGCCATAACGTTATAATGGCAGAAGTTATCAGGCGTCACAAAAGCAGAGATCTCACGGGCTCGCTGGCTGAGTGGAACCTGCCAATAGCCTTTTAAAAGATCTAACTTTGAAACAAAGAATGCAGAACCAACTTGGTCAATACAATCATCTAGACGTGGAAGAGGATAGGAGTCAGGCTTAGTGATAGCATTTACCTTACGAAAATCGGTACAAAACCGAAACGAACCATCCTGCTTCTCAACTAGTAAACATGGTGAACTCCAAGCACTAAAAGTCGGTTCAGCTATGTTATGCTTTAACATATAATCTACCTCTTTGCACAAAAGCTGACGTTTAACAGGATTTACCCTATACGGGTGCTGCTTAATAGGGTTAGCTTGGCCTACCTCAATGTCATGCTCTAACACATTGGTACAAGATGGAACATCAGAAAACAAGGCCAAATATTGACCAATTAACTGAATAATATCAGAGCGCTCAGAAAGATTTAGATACGACAAATGAATGTCTAAATCAGCCAGAATTTTAGAATTTGGCAATCTACTCTGAGAAATCTCAGAAACATCACTTCCTTGTCCCATCTCAGTAGTTGGAACATTCAGTGCAGCCAAGGCCTTGACCTCTGTAAACGCAGTTTGGTTACGGTCAAAGTAAGGCTTAAGTAAATTCACATGGCACATTCGGGTTTTCCTTTTACGATCTGGAGTCTTAACCAAGTAGTTACACTCACCCACTTTCCGATCAATAGTATACGGACCACTATATTGAGCCTGCAATGCAGAACCCAGTACTGGTAAGAGCACCAGCACTTGGTCTCCTGAACAAAACACACGATGTTTTACCTTCCGATCATACCAAGTCTTCATCTTCTCCTGAGCTGCTTTCAAATTTTCTTTGGCCAGTTCACAGGCTCTACTAAGCCTAAAGTGGAAATTAGACACATAGTCCAAGAGGTTAGTAGGAGTAGAATACTCAACATCTAACCACTTCTCCTTTACCAATTTCAAAGGCCCCCTCACAGTGTGCCCAAACACAAGTTCAGCTGGACTGAAACCAAGGGACTCCTGAACAACCTCTCGAACTGCGAAGAGGAGTAGTGGAACGCCATCATCCCAGTCTCTCTCAAACTCTTTGCAATAGGTCTTCAGCATAGTCTTGAGAGTTTGGTGGAATCTCTCAAGTACACCTTGAGACTCTGGATGATACGCAGATGAAATGTTATGCTGAATAGACAACTGCTTTAACACCTGGGAAAAAAGGCGAGACATAAAATTAGACCCTTGATCAGACTGAACAACTCTTGGTAGTCCAAACACAGTGAAAAACTTAATAAGGGCCTTAGAAATGGCAGGGGCTGTAATCTTGCGTAAAGGAACCGCTTCAGGAAATCTTGTGGCGGCACACATAATTGTGAGAAGGTATTGATTACCTGACTTGGTGCGGGAAAGAGGTCCAACACAATCAATCAAAACATGTTCAAATGGCTCTCCAATTGCAGGAATAGGCTGTAGTGGAGCTACAGGAATAGACTGGTTAGGTTTTCCTACAATCTGACAAACAGGACACGATCTACAATACTGAGCCACATCAGACCTCACACCCGGCCAGAAAAAATGCCTTAACACACGATCAAGAGTTTTCTTGACCCCCAAGTGGCCAGAGAGACAATGATCATGGGCGAGATACAATATGTCAGATCGATAAACTTCTGGAACCACCACTTGAAATACGCTACTCCAGTCATAGTCACATGATATTTTTGGATCTGTCCACTTTCTCATGAAAACGCCATCACTAACAAAATAGCCAGAAGCAACATTTGATAGTACTTCATCAGACACCAAATCTTCAAACATGGGTGACAAAGTGGGATCTTGTTTTTGCTCAAGTATTAACTGTTCACGAGATGGAAACATCTTTCCACTCCCTGACAAGTTCATGTCACCTTGGACCATGAGAGTATCATAAAGTGGCAACACCTTTTGACTGTTGGAAGATTTGTCTTCAACCTGCCTCTTAGCCGACATGGCACGAGTAGTTGCACAAACAGGAAAAATTTCTGGAAATGCCAATTCAAGTTCATCTGGACAATCTGACTTGAGGACAGTAGAGGTTACTTCAGGGACAGCTAGCACTTTCCCACCAGCTAAATCATTTCCTAGAATAAAGGACACACCATCTATGGGAATCTGAGAACAAAGTGCAACAACCACATCTGATTGGAGATTAATTCTGTGTAAAGGCATAGACAGAAATCCTCCACCAAAACCTTTAACAATTACCTCTGAATCTTGAGCTGACTTTTCATTGAAGGGCAAGACATCACGTAAAATCACAGATTGAAAAGCTCCTGTATCTCTCCAAATCTTGATAGCTTGCCTATGTTCAGGGTCAAAAGACAGATACACAGAACCATCCATCAGAAATGATGATGAGCCAGCTAAATCCCCTGTCTTGCATAAAACATCAACAACTGAAGATGCCAAAGGAAGGCTTGGCACAGGACGTACAAATGCTACAGTCTTTGCAGACTTCTGTTTTTTACTTAGAACAGGACAATCTGCAATAAGATGGCCTGGTGTCTTACAATAAAAACAAGCTCTTTCTGAAATCAAACCATCATTAGTCATTTTATTGGCAGGTGATGAGGCAAAAGGCACAGACCTTACAAACCGAGACCTATTGTACTTCATCTGGTCCTGAACCTCAGCTTGTTTGTCACCAAAATGTACCTTATGGGTTAAAACAAATTCATCGGCCAAAATTGCAGCTTGTTCTAAGGTCACTGCTTTCTGCTCATTCAAATAAACAGACACTACATCAGGCAGACAGTTTTTAAATTCTTCAAGCAAAATGAGTTGCCTAAGATGTTCCTTACTTTCCACCTTCTGAGACGTACACCACCGATCAAACAGATTCTCCTTCTGTTTTGCAAACTCAACATAAGTGTCGTGAGCAAATTTGGTACAACTTCGAAAGCGCTGGCGGTAAGCTTCAGGAACCAGCTCATATGCCTTCAATACAGCTGCTTTAACCTCATCATAATTAGCACTCTTATCTAGGCTAAGAGCGGAATAAGCTGCTTGAGCTTTACCCACCAAGATACTTTGTAAAAGCAAAGTCCACACAGTTCTAGGCCACTTTGATGTAATTGCCACCCGTTCAAAATGAGAAAAATATCGGTCAACATCTTTCTCAGAAAAAGGAGGTACTAACTTAATGTGTCTACCAACATCAAATGAAGAACCATCACCTCTTGGAGTTAAAGTAGCAGCTTTTAATTCCAACTCTTTAAGAGACCGTTCGTGTTCAAGATACATTTGTTTCTCTCTTAGTTGCGCATTAACCTCTAGCTGTTTCTCCTGGAAAGCTAGCTCTCTGAGCCTAAGCTCAATTGCAGCTTCAGACAAAGGAGCAGTCATGGATTGTGGGGAAAACTGCTTAACTTTTAAGACACCATTGTCAATCAAAACACTTCTAATGATTTCCTTCACACCATCCTTCAGTCGCTTCTCACTACTTGTGATGGGAATATCATAATGAGAGGACAACTGCAAAAGTTGATCCTTTGTAAAAAACTCAAGTAACTCTTCTGAAGGTTCCTTTAGGAAGTCTTCTAAAGAAGCCATGACTAAACTCAACACTAACTACTCTTAAGTAGTAACACTAGCTCCTACACAGAAGTTCAGCCGACACAACAGGTCCAATCACACACTGCTACAAAAAATGACAAAAGCAGCACAAATGCTCTCAAACAAAGCTTTAACCAGAAGTAGAACTAACCCAAACACAGAGGATTACTCACCCCAAGCAATAACAAACATCTAAAGGCAATACTGGGCATTAGTCTACACTAAAGTCCACAAAGGAACTTCACACAAACACTGCTAACACACTAAAGTTAGGATCATGGACCAAATAAACACTACAGTACCTCAAAAAAAAGTTTAACTCACCTAACTTAAATATTCCGCTTTCACTTCCATCAAAGTAGTGAGCATGGTTGCTGAGCTCAAACACAATACAAAAACACATGAGATACACCCGGACACCTGCCTAACACTTCTAATTCCTATCTATCTTCTGAGGTGTACCGGGCACGAGGCGACTTTAAAAGCAAAAACTCAGCAACTGTGAACCAATTTATCAATGGTTACAGTTCTGAAATGCTTACCCCCGACAGAGAACAAGTCTCCACCCAGAATAACCTCAAAAACAAAAAAGGAAAAATAAGAAAAGAGTGAACCGATGGAAGGATTGAGTAATCAACCCAGCTGGAACTCTCACCCTACCTAACCGGGAAAACTCAAATATTCAAAAATACTCAAACAACCATACTCACCAAATGATCTCAATCAAAGGGAATAAACAAAAAAAAATCCCCAAAAAATACTTTTTACCAACCAAATTGGACGAGCCCCCATTATGTTACAACCCCGGCTCTAGGGATGCAACATAAAGGACACAAAGACAGAAATCTGCCAATTAAAACAAAGTTTATTTAATATAAAAAGGAAAAAGGGGACTGCAGAAGCAAAACACAGCTACTGCTCTGCCGGCTGCAAGATGAGAGAGAGAGAGCGAGAGAGCATGCGTCTTAGATTTAAGTAGCTCCCGTCAGGTGACATCAATTAACCGGTTGATTGCAGGTGATCTACCAGGGAAACTGCAATGACATACAGATTAGAACACTCACACATAACAACAACGCACACCACACACCCCACACACACGCACATCACACACACGCACACCCCACACACACCACACACCCCATACACACGCACATCACACACACACACACGCACACCACACACGCACACCCCACACACGCAAACACACCACACACCCCACACACACGCACACACCACACACACCACACACACCACACACACCACGCAAACCACACACGCAAACGCACACCACACACCCCACACAACGCACACCACACACACGCGCACACCACACACCCCACACACACCACACCGCAACCACACACCCCACACACACGCAAACGCACACCACACACACCCCACACGCACACCACACACCCCACACACACGCACACCACACACACACACGCACACACATGCACAACTGTTACAACCCCGGCTCTAGGGATGCAACATAAAGGACACAAAGACAGAAATCTGCCAATTAAAACAAAGTTTATTTAATATAAAAAGGAAAAAGGGGACTGCAGAAGCAAAACACAGCTACTGCTCTGCCGGCTGCAAGATGAGAGAGAGAGAGCGAGAGAGCATGCGTCTTAGATTTAAGTAGCTCCCGTCAGGTGACATCAATTAACCGGTTGATTGCAGGTGATCTACCAGGGAAACTGCAATGACATACAGATTAGAACACTCACACATAACAACAACGCACACCACACACCCCACACACACGCACATCACACACACGCACACCACACCACACACACACGCACACCACACCACACACACACGCACACCACACCCCACACACACGCACACCACACACACGCACACCACACCCCACACACACGCACCCCACACACACGCACATTACGTACCCCACACACACGCACACCGCACACCCCACACACACGCACACCACACACCCCACACCCCACACACACGCACACCACACACCCCACACCCCACACACACGCACACCACACACCCCACACCCCACACACACGCACATCACACACACCACACACACGCGCACACCCCACACACGGACACCACACACCCCACACACACGCACATCACACACACGCACACCACACCACACACACCCCACACACGCAAACGCACACCACACACCCCACACACACGCACACCACACACACGCACACCACACACACGCACACCACACCACACACACACCACACCACACCACACACACACGGACACCCCACACACGCAAACGCACACCACACACCCCACACACACCACACACACGCACACCACACACACGCACACCACACACGCACACCACACCACACACGCACACCACACCACACACACGCACACCACACACATGCACAACGCACACCACACACACGCGCACACCACACACACGCGCACACCACACACCCCACACACGCACACCACACACCCCACACACACGCACATCACACACACGCACACCACACACACACGCACACCACACCACACGCACACCACACCACACACCCCACACACACGCACACCACACACACGCACACGCACATTACGTACCCCACACACACGCACACCACACCACACACCCCACACACACGCACACCACACCCCACACACACGCACATTACGTACCCCACACACACGCACACCACACACCCAACACACACGCACATCACACACACGCACACCGCACACATGCACACACCACACACACGCGCACACCACACACCCCACACACGGACACCACACACCCCACACACACGCACACCACACCACACACACACCACACCACACCACACACACACGCACACCCCACACACGCAAACGCACACCACACACCCCACACACACTCACACCACACACACGCACACCACACACACGCACACCACACACCCCACACACGCACACCACACACACACCACACCACACACACACGCACACCACACACATGCACAACGCACACCACACACACACGCAAACCACACACACGCACACCGCACACCACACACACGCACACCACACCACACACGCACACCACACACCCCACACCACACACACACACACCACACACGCACACCACACCACACACACACGCACACCACACACACACGCACACCACACACACGCACACCACACACATGCACAACGCACACCACACACACGCGCACAACCCACACATGCACACCACACACCCGACACACACACACACCACACACCCCACACACACGCACACCACACACCCCACACCACACACACGCACAACACACACACGCACACCGCACACCACACCACACACACGCACACCACACACCCCACACACACGCACACCACACACCCCACGCACACCCCACACACACGCACATCACACACCCCACACACACGCACACCACACACACGCACACCACACACCCCACACACACGCACAACACACACACGCACACCACACACACCACACACACGCACACCACACACATGCACAACGCACACCACACACACGCGCACACCATACACACACGCACACCACACACCCCACACCACACACACACACACCACACACGCACACCACACCACACACACACGCACACCACACACACGCACACCACACACACGCACACCACACACATGCACAACACACACCACACCACACACACGCACACCACACACCCCACACACACGCACACCACACACCCCACGCACACCCCACACACACGCACATCACACACCCCACACACACGCACACCACACACACGCACACCACACACCCCACACACACGCACAACACACACACGCACACCACACACACCACACACACGCACACCACACACATGCACAACGCACACCACACACACGCGCACACCATACACACACGCACACCACACACCCCACACCACACACACACACACCACACACGCACACCACACCACACACACACGCACACCACACACACGCACACCACACACACGCACACCACACACATGCACAACGCACACCACACACACGCGCACAACCCACACATGCACACCACACACCCGACACACACACACACCACACACCCCACACACACGCACACCACACACCCCACACCACACACACGCACAACACACACACGCACACCGCACACCACACCACACACACGCACACCACACACCCCACACACACGCACACCACACCACACACCCCACACACACGCACACCACACACCCCACGCACACCCCACACACACGCACATCACACACCCCACACACACGCACACCACACACACGCACACCACACACCCCACACACACGCACAACACACACACGCACACCACACACACCACACACACGCACACCACACACATGCACAACGCACACCACACACACGCGCACACCATACACACACGCACACCACACACCCCACACACGCACACCACACACCCCACACGCACATCACACACACGCACACCACACCCCGCACACCACACACATGCACAACGCACACCACACACACGCGCACACCACACACACACGCACACCACACACACACACACCCCACACACGCACACCACACACCCCACACACACGCACATCACACACACGCACACCACACCACACACACACGCACACCACACCACACACACACGCACACCACACCACACACACACGCACACCACACCCCACACACACGCACACCACACACACGCACACCACACCCCACACACACGCACATTACGTACCCCACACACACGCACACCGCACACCCCACACACACGCACACCACACACCCCACACCCCACACACACGCACACCACACACCCCACACCCCACACACACGCACATCACACACACGCACACCGCACACATGCACACAACACACACCACACACACGCGCACACCACACACCCCACACACACGCACATCACACACACGCACACCACACCACACACACACCACACCACACCACACACACACGCACACCCCACACACGCAAACGCACACCACACACCCCACACACACGCACACCACACACACGCACACCACACACACGCACACCACACACACCACACACACGCACACCACACACGCACACCACACCACACACACACCACACCACACCACACACACACGCACACCCCACACACGCAAACGCACACCACACACCCCACACACACGCACACCACACACACGCACACCACACACACGCACACCACACACACGCACACCACACACACCACACACACGCACACCACACACGCACACCACACCACACACACGCACACCACACACATGCACAACGCACACCACACACACGCGCACACCACACACACGCGCACACCACACACCCCACACACGCACACCACACACCCCACACACACGCACATCACGCACACCACACCCCGCACACCACACACCCCACACACACGCACATCACACACACGCACACCACACCACACACACACGCACACCACACCACACGCACACCACACCACACACCCCACACACACGCACACCACACACACGCACACCACACGCACACCACACCCCACACACACGCACATTACGTACCCCACACACACGCACACCACACACCCCACACACACGCACATCACACACACGCACACCGCACACATGCACACAACACACACCACACACACGCGCACACCACACACCCCACACACACGCACATCACACACACGCACACCACACCACACACACACCACACCACACCACACACACACGCACACCCCACACACGCAAACGCACACCACACACCCCACACACACGCACACCACACACACGCACACCACACGCACACCACACACACCACACACACGCACACCACACACGCACACCACACACACACCACACCACACACACACGCACACCCCACACACGCAAACGCACACCACACACCCCACACACACGCACACCACACACACGCACACCACACACACGCACACCACACACACCACACACACGCACACCACACACGCACACCACACCACACACACGCACACCACACACATGCACAACGCACACCACACACACGCGCACACCACACACACGCGCACACCACACACCCCACACACGCACACCACACACCCCACACACACGCACATCACACACACGCACACCACACCCCGCACACCACACACCCCACACACACGCACATCACACACACGCACACCACACCACACACACACGCACACCACACCACACGCACACCACACCACACACCCCACACACACGCACACCACACACACGCACACCACACGCACACCACACCCCACACACACGCACATTACGTACCCCACACACACGCACACCACACACCCCACACACACGCACATCACACACACGCACACCGCACACATGCACACAACACACACCACACACACGCGCACACCACACACCCCACACACGGACACCACACACCCCACACACACGCACATCACACACACGCACACCACACCACACACACACCACACCACACCACACACACACGCACACCCCACACACGCAAACGCACACCACACACCCCACACACACGCACACCACACACACGCACACCACACACACGCACACCACACACGCACACCACACACACACCACACCACACACACACGCACACCACACACATGCACAACGCACACCACACACACACGCAAACCACACACCGCACACACACGCACGCCACACACCCCACACACACGCAAACGCACACCACACACCCCACACACACGCACACCACACACACGCACACCACACACATGCACACCACACACGCACACCACACCACACACACACGCACACCACACACATGCACAACGCACACCACAGACACGCGCACACCACACACACGCGCACACCACACACCCCACACACACGCACATCACACACACACCACACACCCCACACCACACACCCCACACACACGCACACCACACCACACACCGCACACCGCAACCACACACCCCACACACACGCAAACGCACACCACACACACCCCACACACATGCACACCACACACGTACCCCACGCACACCACACACACCCCACACACACGCACATCACACACACACCACACACCCCACACCACACACCCCACACACACGCACACCACACCACACACCGCACACCGCAACCACACACCCCACACACACGCAAACGCACACCACACACACCCCACACACATGCACACCACACACGCACCCCACGCACACCACACACCCCACACACACGCACACCACACACCCCACACACGCACACCACACACCCCACACACACGCACACCACACACCCCACACACACGCACACCACACACCCCACACACGCACACCACACCACACACACACGCACACCACACACATGCACAACGCACACCACACACACGCGCACACCACACACCCCACACACGCACACCACACACCCGACACACACGCACACCACACACGCACACCACACCACACACACACAACACACACACACACCCCACACACACGCACACCACACACCCCACACACACGCACACCCCACACACACGCACATCACACACCACACACACACGCACACCACACACACGCACTGGAAGTTCTGGATATAAAGTTCTGGAAGACATTCAAAAGAGTCTGTGGATCGTTAGACACACCTAGCCGTCATGAAATGACAACTTCGTTGCATTTACAAAACTAGGTAGGAAGAACGCATAGTTGTCTTTTCATTCTTCTTTGTATGGCTATTTTCGCTGTCAACCTTCCTCTTTAGACTCTTTGATAATGCCATTTTCTCTCACCAGCTAGCCAGAGCTGCCAACTTTTGAGTTTTGCTTGGATCGGTTGAAACTATCGGTTCATGTGCCGCAAGGCGCTAGCTAACTGTCACGTCACATTTAAGAGCGCCAAACCGGTATTGTTTGAATTTCGTAATAAAATTTACAGAATCTGAGAGCTGAGAATTTGTTTCATATCAAAAGTAACCTGCTCTATCTTGTCTGTGGCGGTCACACGGCGAAAGCGTGAGAGTTGGCAGCTCTGGATAACCATTCTGATTCTACACCATACAGGCCACTAAACGTTTTCCTGCCGTTGAAGGTGAAGATGCTATGGACCAATCAGTAATTAAGAGCCTGAACTTGTTTATAGTAATTCGGAAATTAGTGCACATGAGTGAAAAAAAAATACAGCACAGAAGAATGTCTAATTTAGCGTGAGATTTCTTTGTTGAGCGTGAGAGCGTGAGATTGAGGCTGAATGTGTGAGTGTCACGCCAGATGCGTGAGAGTTGGCAACCCTGAGCTAGCTTAAATGTTAACATCACTCTGCACACGGCGTAATAGCGTACCTCCAGCACGCAAATAATTTAAAAAAATGCTGTTTACCTGAGGATGCCAAGGAATAATCCTAAGTTTAAAAGTAGGCTACGTCAAATAATTATTACAATAAGTTAGGCTCCATTGTGTAACAAGCAAATTAAAATGATACACATTTATTAGTCACAATATGGAAAGAGGAAATAAAACATATTTCGTTAAGAGCATGACTCAAAAATGCCATTAATGGGCTTATTCAAGTCCTCTTTTATTTTTTTAGTTATTTTTATCCATTCCGCATCTCCCACATGTGTGTTTAAGCAAGGCGGGATGTGTTGCAAGATGCCGCAATATATCGGGAGACATGTGGGTCAGACATGATTTTGACCACTTCATTAAGTTTTGTTTTGTAGAAAGCCTTTCTAAAAAGTGAATTTCGTTTTGTATTAATTGTATCTTAATTTTAATCAATGTTTCATCAACCAATTGCCTGGATTTAATAAATAAGAAGTAAATATAGCAGACAATATAATCAGGACATGGAGGCGGCGGCGCGATTGCATTGCTCGTGAACTGGAGCGCGTCTCATAAATGAACCGAAACTCAGCGCTATATATATATAGAAAGCTTGAAATGTCTAATTTTAAACAAAACAATTCAAAACGAATAGAAACCGACTACTCTCTGCTTATGTAATCCATATAAAATGTGCATTTCTCATTAATTTATCCAGTGTAAAACCCGGACACCACCACACAAATGTGGCTTTTTGTTAATGACTGTCCTACTACAGGATTTAGCACAGAGTAACAGCTCACTACCAGTTAAAATAGACACTGTAACAGTCAGTCACAGGCAATTCTAGTTGGATTTTTCATCAATTCATTTCTTAAATTATCCTTTGACTATGTTCTGGCCCGCCATCTAGTGGCAAAATAATTTTTGGCCCGATGCCAAACTTACTTGCCGACCCCTGAAGTAGGGTATGATAACTACCTGAGGTAACTGTTATTTACTCTTTTTAATCTGTTGCTAATATGTATGCAATTTTAATTGTAGGTTGTCAGATTTGCGGGCTCCTCCCGCCCACAATACAACCAAGGTTGGAGTTTGAGCCACTTCACCTCCTGGGAAACACAGGCTATCGTGATGCAATGCCTCCTGAACACAGTTGGGTCTTTGATCAAGAGAGTTGGAGATTTTTGATGGGACAGTAAGGAATTCAGAGAGGACTTCAATTTTTAAAATATAAACAGACACCATTAATGATCAGACTTTTTTCCAAATGATATTCAGGCTTACCATGTGCTGTGTCTGCTCTTCTGTCATGACCTTGAGAAAATGCTTTAGCCAAACTCAGCTGGAATCCCCAGAAATGAGGTGTAGCTACAGAGCCTTGCTGTCTCTGTGAAGCAAGAAGCAGTTAAATCAAATGATTACAACACAATCTGAGGAAGATAAGGATGGTGTGTGTGTTTGTCTGAGGGAAAACAGCAAGAAGATGACAAACACCTTCTGAAAGGTTTATTTAGAGGCATGAGGGGGCTGTCAAAACCTGGCAACCGAACAGCATAAGGGTGCTCAAAAAGAACAGAAATTCAGTAATATTCATATTAATTAGAACCATTTTTTCAATTAAATTTCGTACATTACAGAACTGGCAACAGAAACTGAGTATTTCAGAGGTTCTCACTCTTGTTGAGTGTTTCCTTGATATATGTGATTTCAGGCTAGCCCATGATTTAAATGAACAAAAACAATCCAGGTAAGGACATGGCAGAGGTTGCCCACCGCGGATATGACGTAACCTATAATGTTTCAGTAGGGGTCGCAAATTTACAGATTTTGCAAGGCCAATCCATATTTGATGTTTCTGTCTCACTCCATGCTTCTTCACACTGACCACGTCTCAACTTGAACCCGTTGGTCCACGACACCAGGATACCAGGAGAAGATGAAGGCAAGTTTTTTGTCCTTGCAAGGCACACGGCAAAGTGACTGAAGACCTAAGTAGGGAGATAAATTAAGTAAAATGATTTGAAACTTGTAATAGCCGGTGGCAGGGTGGCCCACCATTGGCCAAGTGTGTTTTTTGTGATGGGGCCAATCTTAAAGCAAGCCTTGTGATGCTGGTAATAAGATCAATTATAACACGAAAATGTCAGGGAAATTTTGAGGGTTGCTCATGGAGAATGGATATTTTAGTGCAAACAAAACAATTATTCATCATGAATTCACAATCTGTTTTTTAAATAACACAAATAAAATCACTGACTTTTATGAGGAATTATGTATATTTTTAAACGGCTTTCCAATCACTATTTATCTTTTTAGCACCATTTTTAAATTGTAATATATTTATCTTTTAAACATACATGTAACATTTATCTTTTATGCTCAAACCTTTTTATTAAACCAAATGATATTACAACACAATAGATTACAAATTATTGACACTTTTCTTTTTTACATAAAAACTAAACCAAAGAAAGTACACATCAACAGAAAAAATTTAAATAAAATAAAATAAAAATAATAAAAATGATAAAAAAAAAAAAAATTATATACATGTATCTATATATATATATATATATATACACACACATATATACAAGAAAATGTACATAAGAAAATTATAGTGATATAAGTAGATAATATACAATACATACATACGTATACACATACATACACACACCTATATACATTATACATACATATATATATATATATATACATATACATGCGTGCGTACACACACATTTAATCATATATTAACCAGGAGGTAGGGTTTTAAGAGAATTAAAGTAAGCAATAAAGGGATGCCATTTACTGAAGGAGCTGCTCTTCCGAGAATTTCTTACTTTTTCCAGTTTCAGAAAAAACATGGTATCCACTAACCATTGGGAGGTTGCTGGAGGCTTATTAGATTTCCAGTGGAGCAAAATACGGCACCTAGCTAACAAGATATAACATCCAGTTGTTTGGAATTAAACTGAGACCAGATTTTTGGTACACCAAAGATTGCTATGGTGGGGCAAACATCAATTCTAATTTTTAGCACTTTAGACATAGTTGTAAAATAACTGACCCAATAATTTTGCAACATAGGACAAGTAAAAAACATATGACTCAAATTGCACAAAGGTGCATGACATCTGTCACATCTGTCTTTAACATTAGGAAATATTTCAGATAGCCTGGCCTTAGAAAAATGAATTCTGTATAGTACTTTAAATTGTATGAGGCCAAGACGTGCACAAATTGTACTAGAACGTATTCTGTCCAGAGCGCCTGCCCACCAGTCCTCTTCAAAACTTTCCCCCAACTCCCCCTCCCACGCTCTTTTAATTCTGTCAATAGAACAATCACTTAGTCCTAAAAGACAACCATAAATTCTTGAAATTTGTGACTTGTGATACGGATTGAGTTGCAGAAACTCTTCCCAAACTAGCAACGGGGGCAGAGATGGGAACCTAGAAAATAAGGTAGCAGAACAGTGTCTAATCTGCAAGAAACGATACAAGTGGGACTCTAACAACTCCAAATCAGAGGATAACTGTACATAACTACAAAATGTACCATCTCTGTACTGGTCTCGAAATCATCTCAAGCCTTTTGCTAACACTGCTTAAATACAGTATCAGAGAGAGATGGAGGAAATATATGATTTTCCAATAGTGGCATCAATGTTGAGGCAGAATTGAATTTAAAGTGTCGCCTAAATTGGCACCAGATACGAAGTGTAGATACAACAACTGGGTTATGTGTCAATATATATTATATACCTGACATGTATATACCAACATATACCTGACATGTCTGTTCAATGAAATGAGGGGCTAAAGTGGGTGTGACCTTTTGTTTGGGGGTGGAGCAGTCCTTTAATGAAGCAAAGCCACATGGTACAAGGTGCCACCAATTAGTAAGATAAAAATAACTTTTTAACATGTTTAAGTTAAAATAACTTTATATTAAAAAATATATGCATGTGCATCAGTATGTAAAGAAGTATGTTTGATTGTTTAAATATTTATTTTATTTTTATTCATATATTAAAACTGTGTTTTTTTGTTCGTTGCCTCAGGGCAACACTGTGCAGTTAGACCACTTTTGTTCAGGCAATATCATAGGGTTAGAAGTTAGGACCATATGGTGCATTCAAGTTCTCTTGGGAAGTTTGTTTTTACAAATTCAGAAAACTCAAAGAATATGTATTTTATGTGTCATTTATGTTTTGTTGTTGTTGTTGTTATTATTATACTGCCACAGAGAATGATGGGAAATGTAGTTTGGAGTACACATAATGCGTACAAACTACATTGTACTGTCAGCATTCAGAAATAAATTTATCATGATTGAAAACTATAAAGACTTTGTGGTGGCAATCATGTGCATTCAAATCGTAATTACAATATTTCTGACATGACTTGAACGCACCAATAGGCATAGTTCATAATGTTTTTGCGATCTACTGATACTTGCAGGAAATGTACACAAGAACATTTTATGGGCAAAAGGAACATGATTAGGGTCATTCCTTCTGAGTGTGAGGACAGTGAGTTTGAGGAGAGTCAGGAAGAGTGGATCCCTGAATCAGGTTTGAGGTACAGTTACGAGGTCAGGGGTCAGTTAGGGGTCAGTCAGGGGTCAGTTAGCAAAGTAACGTGTGTGTGCGTGTGCACGCGCATGAATATGTGTAGTGCACGCGCATGAGTATGTGTAGTGCACGCGCATGAGTATGTGTAGTGCACACGCAGAGTATGTGTAGTGCATGCGCAGAGTATGTGTAGTGCACGCGCAGAGTATGTGTAGTGCACACGCAGAGTATGTGTAGTGCACGCGCATGAGTATGTGTAGTGCACGCGCAGAGTATGTGTAGTGCACACGCAGAGTATGTGTAGTGCACACGCAGAGTATGTGTAGTGCACACGCAGAGTATGTGTAGTGCACGCGCAGAGTATGTGTAGTGCACGCGCAGAGTATGTGTAGTGCACACGCAGAGTATGTGTAGTGCACGCGCATGAGTATGTGTAGTGCACGCGCAGAGTATGTGTAGTGCACGCGCAGAGTATGTGTAGTGCACGCGCAGAGTATGTGTAGTGCACGCGCATGAGTATGTGTAGTGCACGCGCAGAGTATGTGTAGTGCACGCGCAGAGTATGTGTAGTGCACACGCAGAGTATGTGTAGTGCACACGCAGAGTATGTGTAGTGCACGCGCATGAGTATGTGTAGTGCACGCGCAGAGTATGTGTAGTGCACACGCAGAGTATGTGTAGTGCACGCGCAGAGTATGTGTAGTGCACGCGCAGAGTATGTGTAGTGCACGCGCAGAGTATGTGTAGTGCACACGCAGAGTATGTGTAGTGCACGAGCATGAGTATGTGTGGTGCACGCGCAGAGTATGTGTAGTGCACGCGCAGAGTATGTGTAGTGCACGCGCAGAGTATGTGTAGTGCACACGCATGAGTATGTGTAGTGCACACGCAGAGTATGTGTAGTGCACGCGCAGAGTATGTGTAGTGCACGCGCAGAGTATGTGTAGTGCACACGCAGAGTATGTGTAGTGCACGCGCAGAGTATGTGTAGTGCACGCGCAGAGTATGTGTAGTGCACACGCAGAGTATGTGTAGTGCACGCGCAGAGTATGTGTAGCATGAGTATGTGTAGTGCACGCGCAGAGTATGTGTAGTGCACGCGCAGAGTATGTGTAGTGCACACGCAGAGTATGTGTAGTGCACGCGCATGAGTATGTGTAGTGCACGCGCAGAGTATGTGTAGTGCACACGCAGAGTATGTGTAGTGCACGCGCAGAGTATGTGTAGTGCACGCGCAGAGTATGTGTAGTGCACGCGCAGAGTATGTGTAGTGCACACGCAGAGTATGTGTAGTGCACGAGCATGAGTATGTGTGGTGCACGCGCAGAGTATGTGTAGTGCACGCGCAGAGTATGTGTAGTGCACGCGCAGAGTATGTGTAGTGCACACGCATGAGTATGTGTAGTGCACACGCAGAGTATGTGTAGTGCACGCGCAGAGTATGTGTAGTGCACGCGCAGAGTATGTGTAGTGCACACGCAGAGTATGTGTAGTGCACGCGCAGAGTATGTGTAGTGCACGCGCAGAGTATGTGTAGTGCACACGCAGAGTATGTGTAGTGCACGCGCAGAGTATGTGTAGTGCACGCGCAGAGTATGTGTAGTGCACGCGCAGAGTATGTGTAGTGCACACGCATGAGTATGTGTAGTGCACACGCATGAGTATGTGTAGTGCACGCGCAGAGTATGTGTAGTGCACGCGCAGAGTATGTGTAGTGCACGCGCATGAGTATGTGTAGTGCACACGCAGAGTATGTGTAGTGCACGAGCATGAGTATGTGTGGTGCACGCGCAGAGTATGTGTAGTGCACGCGCAGAGTATGTGTAGTGCACGCGCAGAGTATGTGTAGTGCACGCGCAGAGTATGTGTAGTGCACGAGCATGAGTATGTGTAGTGCACGCGCATGAGTATGTGTGGTGCACGCGCAGAGTATGTGTAGTGCACGCGCAGAATATGTGTAGTGCACGCGCAGAGTATGTGTAGTGCACGCGCATGAGTATGTGTAGTGCACACACGCAGAGTATGTGTAGTGCACGCGCAGAGTATGTGTAGTGCACGCGCATGAGTATGTGTAGTGCACGCGCAGAGTATGTGTAGTGCACGCGCATGAGTATGTGTAGTGCACGCGCAGAGTATGTGTAGTGCACGCGCATGAGTATGTGTAGTGCACGCACAGAGTATGTGTAGTGCACGCGCAGAGTATGTGTAGTGCACGCGCATGAGTATGTGTAGTGCACGCGCAGAGTATGTGTAGTGCACGCGCATGAGTATGTGCAGTGCACGCGCATGAGTATGTGTAGTGCATGCGCAGAGTATGTGTAGTGCACGCGCAGAGTATGTGTAGTGCACGCGCATGAGTATGTGTAGTGCACGCGCAGAGTATGTGTAGTGCACGCGCATGAGTATGTGTAGTGCACGCGCAGAGTATGTGTAGTGCACGCGCAGAGTATGTGTAGTGCACGCGCATGAGTATGTGTAGTGCTTGCGCAGAGTATGTGTAGTGCACGCGCATGAGTATGTGTAGTGCACGCGCATGAGTATGTGTAGTGCACGTGCAGAGTATGTGTAGTGCACGCGCATGAGTATGTGTAGTGCACGCGCATGAGTATGTGTAGTGCATGCGCATGAGTATGTGTAGTGCACGAGCATGAGTATGTGTAGTGCACGCGCATGAGTATGTGTAGTGCACGCGCATGAGTATGTGTAGTGCACGCGCATGAGTATGTGTAGTGCATGCGCATGAGTATGTGTAGTGCACGAGCATGAGTATGTGTAGTGCACGCGCATGAGTATGTGTAGTGCACGCGCAGAGTATGTGTAGTGCACGCGCATGAGTATGTGTAGTGCACGCGCATGAGTATGTGTAGTGCACGCGCATGAGTATGTGTAGTGCACGCGCAGAGTATGTGTAGTGCACGCGCAGAGTATGTGTAGTGCACGCGCATGAGTATGTGTAGTGCACGCGCATGAGTATGTGTAGTGCTTGCGCAGAGTATGTGTAGTGCTTGCGCATGAGTATGTGTAGTGCACGCGCAGAGTATGTGTAGTGCTTGCGCAGAGTATGTGTAGTGCACGCGCATGAGTATGTGTAGTGCACGCGCAGAGTATGTGTAGTGCTTGCGCATGAGTATGTGTAGTGCACGCGCAGAGTATGTGTAGTGCACGCGCATGAGTATGTGTAGTGCACGCGCATGAGTATGTGTAGTGCACGCGCATGAGTATGTGTAGTGCTTGCGCAGAGTATGTGTAGTACACGCGCATGAGTATGTGTAGTGCACACGCAGAGTATGTGTAGTGCACGCGCATGAGTATGTGTAGTGCACACGCAGAGTATGTGTAGTGCACGCGCATGAGTATGTGTAGTGCACACGCAGAGTATGTGTAGTGCACGAGCATGAGTATGTGTAGTGCACACGCAGAGTATGTGTAGTGCACGCGCAGAGTATGTGTAGTGCTTGCGCAGAGTATGTGTAGTGCACGCGCATGAGTATGTGTAGTGCACGCGCAGAGTATGTGTAGTGCGTGCGCATGAGTATGTGTAGTGCACGCGCAGAGTATGTGTAGTGCACGCGCATGAGTATGTGTAGTGCACGCGCATGAGTATGTGTAGTGCACGCGCATGAGTATGTGTAGTGCTTGCGCAGAGTATGTGTAGTACACGCGCATGAGTATGAGTAGTGCACGCGCAGAGTATGTGTAGTGCACACGCAGAGTATGTGTAGTGCACGCGCATGAGTATGTGTAGTGCACACGCAGAGTATGTGTAGTGCACGCGCATGAGTATGTGTAGTGCACACGCAGAGTATGTGTAGTGCACGAGCATGAGTATGTGTAGTGCTTGCGCATGAGTATGTGTAGTGCACGCGCAGAGTATGTGTAGTGCACGCGCATGAGTATGTGTAGTGCACGCGCATGAGTATGTGTAGTGCACGCGCATGAGTATGTGTAGTGCTTGCGCAGAGTATGTGTAGTACACGCGCATGAGTATGTGTAGTGCACGCGCAGAGTATGTGTAGTGCACACGCAGAGTATGTGTAGTGCACGCGCATGAGTATGTGTAGTGCACACGCAGAGTATGTGTAGTGCACGCGCATGAGTATGTGTAGTGCACGAGCAGAGTATGTGTAGTGCACGAGCAGAGTATGTATAGTGCACGCGCATGAGTATGTGTAGTGCACGCGCAGAGTATGTGTAGTGCACGCGCAGAGTATGTTTAGTGCACGCGCATGAGTATGTGTAGTGCACGCGCAGAGTATGTGTAGTGCACGCGCAGAGTATGTGTAGTGCACGCGCATGAGTATGTGTAGTGCACGCGCAGAGTATGTGTAGTGCACGCGCATGAGTATGTGTGGTGCACGCGCATGAGTATGTGTAGTGCACGTGCATTAGTATGTGTAGTGCACGCGCAGAGTATGTGTGGTGCACGCGCAGAGTATGTGTAGTGCACGCGCATGAGTATGTGTAGTGCACGCGCATGAATATGTGTAGTGCACACGCATGAGTATACTTTTTCTAATGCACATATTGCTTATTTTCCCTATTCCACCTATGTAGAAAACCTTTGAGTTTTTGTACCCTCGTAGCACATTGTTGCCCTGAGGCAACAAACCAATATCTGGTTCAGGGGTGGGGGGGGGCTCACATTTTATGATGGATATATTATCAGGGACCCCCAAGCTCCCAAAAAATTGGGTGAAAGATTTTTTTCCCCAAAAAATAAAAAGTCATGCCATAGAGGGTTAGGCAACACATTCATTTTTACTGCATTAATCCGACCTATCAATGATAGAAGCAGATTGCTCCACCGCTGAAAATCAGACTTGGCCTGTTCTAACAGAGGGGTGAAATTATACAAGAGAAGACATAGAATGAGTGATATTGATGCCAAGGTATCTAAATCCTGTTCTGCTTAGTTTAAATGGAACATCTGACTGCAAAAGACCCTTAGCCAATGCATTAATCGGGAAACACTCACTTTTGTGGAGATTTATTTTGTATCCAGAGAAAGAGCCAAATTTTTGCAACGTGGATAAAATAACTGGAAAATTTGGAATTGGATTGGAAACATATAATAATAGATCATCAGCATATAGTGATAATTTAATTTCAATGCCTGACCTCACCACTCCCTGCAATAACGGGGAGGACCTCAAAGCAATCGACAGCGGTTCAATGGCCAGGGCAAAAAGCAAAGGGGAAAGTGGGCACCCTTGTCGTGTTCCACGTACAAGCCTAAAATAGGTGGATCTATTGTCATTAGTGTGCACACTCGCCTGAGGTGAAGCATATAAAAGACGTATCCAATTTATAAATTTATCTCCAAATCCAAATTTTTGAAGCACAGTGAAAAGATACTCCCACTCTACACGATCAAATGCTTTTTCAGCATCAAGAGAAATAACAACCTCAGGTGTCTTGGCAGAATGTTTAAGATTAATTATATTTAAAAGAGTACGGACATTAAAAAATAACTGTCTCCCCCTGATGAACCCTGTTTGCTCCTCAGATATAATCTTTGGAAGTATGTTTTCAATACGAGATGCCAACACTTTGGCCAGATCTTGGCATCCAGATTCTGTAAGGAGAGGGGCCTGTAAGAACCACATAGCTTAGGATCCTTATCCCTTTTAAGCAACAGAATTATGGACGCTTGTGTAAGTGTTTCTGGTAGGAAGCCGCTCTAAAGATTCCGTATACACTGACAGAAGTAATGGGGATAATTTGTTCTGAATTTTTTTTTAAAAACTCGACAGGAAACCCATCGGGTCCAGGAGCTTTATTACCTTGCATCCTTTTAATTGCCTGATTAATTTCGTTTGCGTCGATAGGTGCTTCAACATCCCCAGCGACAGCTGAATCAATCGTGGTAAAATTTAAGTTCTGTAAAAAGGCAGTCATATCATGGGCATCAGACGGAGATTCAGAAGTATAGTAACATTAATCTTTTAATATATTTCCTGTTCAAAACATTTAAATGAACTGTATTACCATTACTGTCCTTTCTAATACAACGTAAAGCATCAATTTTCTTAGAAATTAACCTGTGTACTTATCACTTCAAATCAAACATTCAATTGAAATGTATGGTCACTACACTGTCATTGGTCAGGCGCGCACACGCTGTTAACGATACCATTGGCTGTAGTGCGACAATCTGTCAATAAAAATCAGCCAACACTTTTTTTGTTCTACATTGATCTCATAAATTGCCTGTGTGAAGTTTGAATGACGGAAATCCGTGGTAGCGACGGAGAACTTTAATCCATGTTTTTAACTAATTATTTATCACATTAACTGTCTTAACATGAATATTAACTTATTAACCCTTATAAATGAAATATGGTTCTTCAAAATAAATTCTCAACAGACAATGAGACAGACGCTGGCCATTTTTATTTCATTTGTGTAATGTTACATTTTATTCATAAACATTAAAAACACGCTCTTTTGTGGTAAAATACGAGCAAAAGGTAAAAAATGGAATTCCAAAAAATGTAAAAAGAAAAAACGAAATTTGAAAAAACAAAAAAACAAAACGAAATTTAGGAAAAAATATACCGGAAATTATAGGGCCCTACATAACTCTGACTGGTTTTGAGCAAAGTATCTGAACAAATAGTGTAATAGGTACTAGCTAACTTTACCTCGGCACACAGACTGTACTATCAACACTGCTCAAATTTCAGAGTAAGGACTTCCAGATTTCGGTATTCGGTTACAGTCGGCTATCACCAACAGAATCCTGAGCGAATCCAAATATGTGTAATTAAGCATAAATTACTTACCATTCACTACATGCTTCAGCTGTGAGTTTCAGCTGTGGTCACTCGTCTGGCCTTGAACATGCGCGCACATGCGGGAAACTGTGGGCCGTTTACACGTCATCAAATTGTATTTTACATTACCAGAACTTAAAATTTAATTATTTTTTGATTAACTGAAAATGTTAAACTCTGACAAGTCATGATAGTATATTTAATCAATAGGCATAATTTGTGTGTCACCCAAGCTCAATAAAATAACAATTACAAGTAAAAAGTCTAACAGTATCTCAGAACTTGATTTTTTAGTTCACAACAATATATATATTTAAGTAATGACTAAAGGTCCTCTGAATTAATTTTTGCTACACAAGTTAACATCAGGATTGCTTGTGACAGACAAGTCTTAAAAAACAACTTCTAAGGCAGTCATGGAAAAATACTGAAGAGACCACATGACATGTCTTCACTCATACACATTCTCTATGGTGACTGAAGATAAAGGAAGTGAATAGTGACTCATGGACACATAAAGATAGACAGTTCTTATAAATGACAGTAACAGACCATGCGTGATCGCTTGCATGCGAAGGAAAACTCTTGCTTGGTTATAGAGAAGCTGCCTGAGGCCTAAATATCCTTTAACGTGCAAAAAAGCAGTTGGGTTAAGATGAACTGATTCTCTTTGGCTTTGTTTGAACAAAATGTTGCACTTGTTTTGTAATACATTATTTTGCTTTATTTACTCTTTATCATCTTTTGTATTTATTTGTTCCGAGCTAACACGTTTCCTGTGTGATCACGTAAGATAAGTTAAAGAAGAGAGGTTTCGTTTCTAAAGAAAAAGCCCTCATAGGAGTGGAAGTGTTCAGAGAGAAAGCCTTAAAACACCAGCAGTGGATCTCACAGTCCCGAAGCAGAAGAACATCACACTCGACCTGAAAACACAAACATCACACTCGACCTGAAAACACAAACATCACACTCGACCTGAAAATACAAACATCACACTCGACCTGAAAACACAAACATCACACTCGACCTGAAAACACAAACATCACACTCGACCTGAAAACGACACTCGGTTACTAACGTAACCTCGGTTCTCTCTAGATGAGGGAACGAGTGTTGCGTAAGCTAGCTTCCGCTACGGGAAAACCTCTTTTCTCGAGAATACTGAAGCCAAAAATTATCCTTAATTTTGCATTAGTTTAAAACAAATTGCTGCACAGAGCAGACCTAGGCAAAGCAGCTCGCGCGCCTATTGGTTGCTCTGCGGCAACTGCTGCAGCCTATCGATGGACGCCCTCGCGCGTCACGTCCCGCCAGAATGGGCGAGGCTTATGTCTATATAAGCCGAGTCCAGATAGGATGTTCTTTGGTTTTTCACACTGAAGCGAAACCAGAATGTAGCACAAGCACGGCAGGGTTACGCAACACTCGTTCCCTCACCTAGAGAGAACCGAGGTTACGTTAGTAACCGAGTGTCGTTCTCTTACGAGAATACTCTCGTGTTGCGTAAGCTAGCTTATGCTACGGGAACCCAATGTAAAACGCCGTGCGTGCTGAAGTGCCCACACATGGCCCCAAGGGCATGTGCCCGGGGTGCACATTATAGTGGGTAATATCTAGACCGCCGAGTAGCGGGCCTAAGAATATAACCTAGTCATTCAACAGACTAATGGGATGGGTGGATATAACAGTCAGGGTGGACGAAAGTCAGCCTGAGCTGCATGACAATAGTATAATACAGCCTGACAGTCAGGCGTATTAGACTGAAAACAGTTTAGCCTGTAGGGCAGGAACTTACAGGTTGTAAAACCTTATAAATGTAGACTGTGAGGCCCAGCCTGCCGCCATACAAATATCCTGGAGTGAAACCCCACTGGACCAGGCATGAATGGGCTCTGATGCTTAAGGGTCTTTGAAGGCCCTTAGACCTATAAGCCAGCGCGATAACGTCAACTATCCACCTGGAAAGACTCTGTTTCGAGGTGGCTAGCCCTCTGGTACGGCCACCAAACGAAACAAAGAGCTGTTCTGACTGCCTGAACGCAGCAGACCGCTCGACGTATATCCTCAACACCCTGACCGGGCAGAGGAGATTAACGTCGCTTTCGCCGTCAGACCCAGGTAGGGCTGACAGGGAGATGACTTGCGCTCTGAATGGAGTGGAGAGCACTTTGGGGACATAGCCGTGTCTTGGTTTGAGGACGACCTTAGAGTCGTTAGGCCCAAACTCAATGCACGCCGCGCTCACAGAGAGTGCGTGCAGGTCACCCACCCGCTAGACTGAAGCGAGAGCCATGAGGAAAATGGTTTTAAAAGATAGAAACCTTAAGTCCACTGACTGCAGCGGTTCGAAGGGACTGCCCCTCATAGCGTCCAGGACCGTGGAGAGGTCCCTTACCGGAACCAGAGAGGGTCGAGGAGGGTTTAGTCTCCTAGCACCTCTAAGGAAACGGATGATAAGATTATTCTTTCCCAGTGACTGGCCATGCAAGGGTTTCAAAAACGCTGCGATGGCTGCGACATACACTTTGAGCGTAGAGGGGAACCTGCCCTCATCCAGAAGCTCTTGTAGGAAGGAGAGGATCTCCGTAACGCCGCAGCATTGTGGGTCTAGGTTTTGAGCTGAGCACCAGCTGGAAAACACTGACCACTTAGAAGCATAGAGCCGTCTAGTAGAGGGCGCCCTAGCTTGTGTAATTGTATTTAGCACTTTCACTGGGAGATCAGCGGGTACCCGTTAATGGCCCATAAGTGCAGGGCCCATAAGTCGGGGCGCGGGTGCCAAATCGCACCCTTGGCCTGAGAGAGGAGATCCTTCCTCACTGGAACAGGCCACAGGGCCGTGCTCACTAACTGCATCAGCTCCGGGAACCAAACCTGGTTTCTCCAGAGTGGCGCCATGAGGAGCACAGAGCAATTGCTCTCCCTGATTCGCTTGATTACCTGAGGTAACAGCGCTATCGGGGGAAACGCGTATAGAGGGAAGCTGGCCCAGTCGTGGGCCAGCGCGTCCCTGTTTTTCGTGAAAAATATTGGGCAGTGCGCGTTCTCTGATGACGCGAAGAGATCGACTTCCACTCTGCCGAACGAGTCCCATAGCAACTGAACCACTAGAGGATGCAGGGACCATTCCCCTGGGGAAACTTTGTCTCTGGACAGCATGTCCGGACCCACGTTTTGACAGCCCGGCACGTGTGCCACCATCAGTGAGCGCAGGTTGTGCTGAGACCACACCAGGAGGCGTTCTGCCAGCGCATGGAGGCTTCTTGATCTGAGACCGCCCTGGCGGTTTATGTATGACACTACCGCCATGTTGTCTGTGCGGACTAGGACATTGTGGCCCTTTGAGAAGGGGAGAAAGTGCCCCAGCGCGTTCTCGACCACTTTCATCTCCAGACAGTTTATGTGTAAGCGCCCTTCCTGGGCTGCCCACAAGCCGAAGACTGGCCTGCCCTTGTAGAGGGCGCCCCAACCTGAGTTGGAGGCGTCTGTCGAGATTACTTTTTGTTTTGAGATCGTTCCCAGATCCACGCCTGACTGGTACCAGTTTGCCACTTTCCAGCGTTCCAGTGCTGTAACACAGCTCTGGTTCACCTTGAGGCGAAAATGGCCCGAGGTCCACGCTCGAAGCGGGACCCGCGCTTTCAGCCAGAGCTGGAGGGGGCGCATATAAAGCAGACCCAGCCGAAGCACTGCCGAGGCCGAAGCCATAAGGCCTAGCATCCTCTGAAATCTCTTGAAAGGGAGAATACTGCTGACCTTGAAAACGGCTATTGAGTGTTGTATCTGCAGCGCGCGCTGTGACGTCAGCCGCACTGTCATTGATACAGAGTCCAAGTCTGTTCCCAGAAAGGAGATTGTCTGTCTGGGAGACAGCGAACTCTTGGTCCAGTTGACCTGGAGACCCAAGGCTTGTAAATGTGTGAGTAATACAGCCCTGTGCGCTATCAGTTCTGCCTCTGACTGGGCTAGAATTAGCCAGTCGTCCAAATAGTTCAGTATTTGCAACCCCCGTAATCCAGGGGGACGAGCGCCGCGTCCATGCACTTCGTGAATGTACGAGGTGCTATGGACAGACCAAACGGCAGGACGGTGTACTGATAGCTCTGGCCCTCAAAGGCGAATCGTAAGAAAGGCCTGTGATGGGGCGTTATTTACCGTAGTTTCGACCCTGGCCCGAAAGCGTGGGGGTCTGTGAGCAAACTGCAGCGAAAAGGAGAATACATTGCAATAAAATATTTGAAATTGAGAGATGACATAAAATGAGAACAAATTTTCAACTATCTTTCAAAGAACATCCCAGATTATTAAACTCCTATTGAACTTCACATCACAGAAGTGGCTCATGTCACTAATAAGACAAAACTTCCACAGATTGTGAATTCAGGGAGATTCAAGGGTCTTGATAAAGAATCGTTTTCATGGTGAAGCCTGAAGATCAATGAAGCAGATATAAGAGCATCTGAGTAGCGTTTCCTCGAGAGCAGAACCGAAGAAGAAAGAGCAACTCCTGAGGGATTTCACAACATCACCTTGGTTTCCAGATGAAACCTCTCGCTACGGCAACTTCCGCTTCACATTTCCTCTAACTGAACTGATGGAGGCCTACAAGAAGCAGATGTGTGAGGACAAAGACACGGTTCTCAGGGTCTACGGGACCAAATTTTTCAAGCAGGAGATTGAGTCTGTTGTTCTCGTTCACAGCCCTCAGTTTAATGAGCATTTCACAAAAAATTCCACTGCTTACATCCAACCCTTTGGTTGCTTATGATGGACATCAAATCATCTGGAGAGCACAAGCCATTTGTCAAACCCACAAATGCCAGGAGGGTAATCAATGGATTCAAAAACTTGAAAGAAAGAACCAAGAGTTTAATGTGTGGGTTTAGGTTAGCCTCGTCTTGCACGTCAATGGAATGCTTACCTTCCCTAAAAGATGGCAAGGATGCCTCAGTTGTTGTGAAAATGATCCAAGTGTAAACCTTTCAAAAGGAGAAAACTGCTCTTCCCTTGATAAAGCTGAGAACTTCAGTGAAAGCTTCAATGAAAGCATGGCTGGAGGGTGATTTGTATCTTAGTAATATATATTACTTGTCATTGAGAGGCTGTAATGAGATCAAAAATAATTGTAGTGTAGTGATATCGCGAGAACAGGGTTGGGAAGAGGGAAGTGATCACGAGAGTGAGGAGAGCGATCATGTAGTTGAGAGAGTTGTTAATAAAGGAATATAACAGCGATAAAGACTGGTTATTGAGACCAACAACACAACATAAATGGCGACGAGGATGAACACATAAAGAGAACAATTAGGATTACCGTTCAACTGTCGTTGGAAGCGACATCTGGATCTGAAAAACTGACTGGCTGAACTGGCATGATGGAAGGCGAAGAAGCTGTAGCACGAGCACCGCTGATACATATCGCACAGGCTCAGTTATCGCCGGCCATTCCATTAAACCTCGGAGTTTCGGATTTGTATGCAGAATACAAAACATGGAAAGACTCGTATAGTTTCTTTGAGTTGGCCAGTGGAACTATTAATGCTGCTGATGTGGTAAGACGCGCTACTTTTTTGCATTGTATTGGTGCTCCAGTGCAGAGGATTTTTGCCAATCTCCCGGGTCCTAAAGATTCATATACAGAGACTGTAGCTGCACTGGATGCTTACTTTACTCCATGAAAAAATGTTGTGCTAGAAAGTAGAGATGCGCGGTTACAGCCGCGGACTCCGCGGATAAACCGTGGATCGGGCAGATGATGTGACGAAAAAAAATATTTTAATTAAATTCGGGCGGGTGGCGGGCGGTTTCTAGTCTCGCGGCTGTCATCAGGAGCGCCTTGTATCGCCCAATCAGCGGATGGCGGGCGGGTGCGGTTTTGAAAATTGGTCAAAAACGTTGGTGTGGATGGATGGCGGACGGATGATGAGTTTTGTGATGTGGTTGCGGATGAAATAATAGCCCATCCGCGCATCTCTACTAGAAAGACACAAATTCAGACTGAGATCTCAACTACAGGACGAAACGATCAACGCATTTGTGAACACGTTAAGGGAACTGGCCAAATCTTGTGAGTTTGGAGCTTTAGAACGTGATATGATACGAGATCAGCCCAATTTTTGAATCAGCCCAAGCGGAGTCTAAAGTGCTTTCAGAAAACAACACCAACGAAAAAGACAATCACGTTAATTTCACGAAGGGTATAAGAGCTCATAACGCAAAAGTGAAACTGTAAAATGGCAGCAGAGGGCGATTTGAAAAGGACAACAGTACACCAAGTGTTATAGAGGAAGTGGAATCATAGAGGAAGTGCACAAAGGATCTGAATGGGTGTCAAACATTCTTCTCATTCCAAAAAAAGACACTAAAGAAGTGAGACTTTGTGTAGATCTGAGAGAAGTGAATAAAGCGGTGGTAAGAGAAAGACACCCTGTACCAACAATAGACAGTATACTGCAAGCAATGCAGGGAGCAAAGGTGTTCGCAAAACTGGATGCCCGGAAAGGCTTCTGGCAACTTGATCGGCACTTGAATCTAGACAAATGACCACATTCATTACACACAGAGGATGCTATCGTTTTAGGAAGGTTCCATTCGGATTGTCCAGTGCTCCTGAAGCATACCAGAAAGCCATGGACTCTATGTTATGTGGAATGCCAGGTGTGGTGTGCTACATGGATGACGTGGTCGTGTTTGCTGAAAATGAAAATGAGCTGGAGCAAAGACTGAGAAATGTTTTTCAAAAATTCCAAGAAAAGTGACTTACCTTGAATAAAGAAAAATGTTTCTTTGGACTTAAGCAGATTGAGATTTTGGGTCATGTTGTCACAGCGGAGGGAATAAAACCAGATCCACGAAAGTTTGAAGCAGTTTGTAACGCTCCCAGACCTGAAAATGTTGCACAGTTACGTTCATTCCTAGGCACTTGTGGATTTTTGATGAAGTTTGTTCCCAATTACGCAAATCTGTCTGAACCTCTCCGAAAACTGACCAGAAAAGGACAAGAGTGGCAGTGGTCATCTGAAGCAGAAAATGCATTTAAAAGACTGAAAAAATAATGAACTAGTGAGCCAGGCCTAGCATACTTCAACATAAATGCTCCAACAGTTGTGATCAGTGATGCAAGTCCAGTCAGACTTGGAGCAGTTTTGCTTCAGACACAAGAAAATGGAGCTAAGAAACCTGTAGCATATGCGAGCCGCTCTCTAACACCCACAGAAAGACGTTACTCTCAGATAGAGCGGGAAGCCCTAAGGTGCGTTTGGGCGGTGGAAAACTTCAGAGCGTATTTGTGGGGAGGCAGATTTACTCTTCAAACGGATCATCGACCTCTCATTTATATGCTCAATCCAGAGAAGTCAAAGCTTCTGCCTCCTAGAATACAAAGACTTGGACTGAGACTGTATCCATATGACTACAAGACTGAACACATTGCAGGTAAAGACAATGTTGCAGACTCACTTTCTAGACTTCCTTTACCGGAAACAGAGGACAACAGTTAAGTGGACACGTATATGGACAGAGTGTTGTCTGTAAATATGATGGATGTACCAGCCTTGACTCTTAAGGAACTTAAAAGAGCTACAATGAATGATACTACCTTGACATAACTGATTTCCATTGTGGAGACAGGAAAATGGCCTACTACAATTCCTGAAAGTCTACAGTCATACAAACGCTGCTCAGACGAGTTGTCAACCCATGATGGTCTTTTGCTGTGGGGACACAGGATAGTTCTTCCTTCCGCACTGGTCCAGCAAGCTTTGAAAATTGCACACGAGACACATCAAGGTGTAATTCGCACAAAGCAATTCTTGAGAAGCAAATTCTATTGGCCTAATATGGACATGGAAGTCGAAAGAATGATCAAAAACTGTAATGCATGTGTTCTCAATCAACCCTTGCATGAAGATCAACCACTGCATCCATGGAAGATGGTAAGCTGGACTCTAAGTACAGAGATACTCGTTTTGTGCTGCTGAAGCACACATCGGACAATTCCTTTGAAATGGTCAATGTTGAGGATGGCTCTAGGATTGTGAGAAATGTGAAGCACATTCGTCATGTTCCCATTTAGTTGGAGATAAGCATACCAGAACCAGCAGAAAAACAAAGCGATCAAGGAACTCAAGAGACTGCGATCAAGTCAGATTTCTCAATAGAGCCACAGAGTTCTTCTGTTACAGTACCAGACACCTGTAGCAAGCCTTTGACTACTCGGAGTGGTAGAGTGATTAAGAAACCTGCTCGTTTCAAGGACATGATTATGTAAATGTTTGAATATGTTTCTTGACAGGTTAGTCAGTTCGAAACAATATAGCAGTATTCAGAATAACGGTAACAAAGCTGTTAAAAATAAGGGTAATGTGTTAATTTGTAGTATTTAAGTTCTCTAATACTAACAAAGGGAGGGATGTAGTGTAGTGATATCGCGAGAACGGGGTTGGGAAGAGGGAAGTGATCATGCGAGTGAGGAGAGCGAGAGAGTTGAGAGAGTTGTTAATAAAGGAATTTAACAGCAATAAAGACTGGTTATTGAGACCAACAACACAACAATAATAAAAAAAAAACTTGAAAATGCCTGAATATCGGATATCGGATAAATATATAACGCTCTTTGTCATTATTTCACAGATCTGGTCAGTGTTTTACAATCTCACAAAAATGTAAATAAAGCTTTTACTTTGTATTGTTGTGCTGTCAGGTCCACAGCATGCCTTGTAACTTCTGCCTGTTATATATTGATGGCTGTGTCAGTAAAGCATATCCTGCTTAAGAGGTTGGTGTCTGACATTACAGCATTTTTCTGTGCTCATAATGAACACTTCTGTCACAAACATCACACCTTATTTTAACCCTTTCATGCATAGTGGTCACTACAGTGGACAGCTATTTAAAAAGCATTTTCTTGAATTTGCAAGGGTTTTGATGGCAAAGTTGCACATCAATCTCTTCAGCGGACCCTGGTGCATCATCCTATACATTGCAACCAAGTTGTAAGCCATTGTGTTTTGACTTTTTCCCCCTCCAAACCAAGATGGCCAATGGTCAGTCAGACATGCCAAGTTGCTCCGGAATATCCACCCATTCCTTCTATCCTAGGAGACTCTTGTAGGTAAAAAAAAATATTGTAGCATCAAGCAATATCTAATGAGTCATATCACAGTAAAAGTTTCCAAGTTTTGATTTTAGATTGGGAGAAAAATCTGATTAATCACCTGTCCACTATAGTGGACCTCATGCATCAATGGCTATATTTCAGCTACAATTCATACTTATACTGTGAATATTGTTTTTGAAAATACTTCATCTGCAGGGACTTTTTTTTACTGTAAATAAATGTATTTGTATAATTAGAATGTACTTTTCATTGACATCGAAAAAATTTATGTAATTACATAATTTATTTGACTTGTAATGCATTACTTTACTCATTTCATCAAAAAAGTAATCTAATTACGTAATGCATTACTTCTTAGATCAAAACGTTATCTGTTTACGTAATGAATGCTGCTTGTAATGCATTTATTTACTCGTAACATCAAAAAGTAATCTGATTTCGTAATGCACGTTATTGTAATGCGTTTCTTTACTCGTAACATCAAAAAGTAATCTGATTACGTAATGCATGTTACTTGTAATGCATTACTTGTTAGATCAAAAAGTAATCTGATTTCGTAATGCATGTTATTGTAATGCTTTTCTTTTCTAGTAACAACAAAAAGTAATCTGATTACGTAATGCACATTACTTGTAATTAATTACTTGTTAGATCAAAAAGTAATCTGATTAGGTAAAGCATGTTACTTGTAATACTTTACTCAAAACATTAAAACAAATCTGATTATGTGATGCATGTTACTTGTAACACATTACTTTACTTGTAACATCAAAAAAGTAATCTGAATGCGTTATGCCTGCCCCAACACTGCTAATTTCAGATGAGATTGAAAAAAACGTATCGCTAGGTTTTCTCAGAAGAGGGCTATGCTAGAAATGTGTCCATCTTGAACATAATCAGAATTATCAGCTAATAATGGTAAATTGACACACTCTGGAACACTGGAGGGAGCATCTGAGTGGTTTCCACAGTTGTACCTGGACAGGCTGTAGAAAATTCTGATGGAATCACGTCTTCATGTTCTGATATCAAAGATACACGAAGTGCAACTTGTATGAAGGTCAATTGCCTTTGCAATATTTTGGATTTATATTTTTTTTATATATTTTATAGTTTTCACATGATTTGATATAATTGTATTGATCAGTTTGTTAAATACACATACTTTATATGTTTGATTATTGTATTATGTTTAATACAGTATCTCTTCAGTTTAAACCATAAATGCATGCTGTCCACTCAAGTGGACATCTGAAAATCTCTTTGAAAAATTTGTAAAAAAAAAAAAAAATCTAATCAAATCTGGTTTTTCATGCCCTAAGAGCAATAAAAACACATAGGAAAAAAATCCTGACTGAGGTTATCATAATTCATGCATGAAAGGGTTAAAAATCCAAATAAGACAGAAAACTACAAAGTAAAAAGCTGCTCTCTCTAATAATAATAATAATAATACATTTATTTTATATAGCGCCTTTAAAAGTTGTTTCTCAAAGCGCTTTACAGGCAAACATAAGAACAGAAAAAAACTACACACTTTAAATACACAAATAAACAGGTAAAATGAATAATCAACTAAAAGCAATTCTAAAATAAAATGTTTTAAGAAGAGATTTAAAAGTCACTAATGTATTTGCTTCCCTGATGTCGGCCGGGAGAGAATTCCAAAGCTTTGGAGCAACAGAGGAAAATGCTCGATCACCCCTAGAACGAAGCCGAGTCTCTCTAGAAACTCTCTGTATCTAAAATCAATATTCTTATTTATAAATATGTCCTCAATGGTGTACAAATGCCAATGATCTGACTTATCCTCGTAAACGAAGAATTTATTATCTTTATATACATGTGACGGGTAGGTCCACGGAGGATTCCATGTCGTTCCGCCATCTTGAAAAACTATAATAGCAGAGAGGGTCAAAAAGTACTAGGCCAACGCGTTTTCACAAGGCGTTTTCGTTCAGAGCCAGCGTCACGTGACTGAACGCAGCAGAAACGGAGGAGCAGAGCAGTGAGAGGCGCTTCACGGCCCCGGCAAGTCAGTCAGTAATTCATACTTTAACATTCGTTTGTTCGTTGTGTCAAGTTGCAGTTTGTTTGAAATAACAAACCTGTTCACCCGAAGGAAAACTTGACGAAGTGCTATTAGAAGACATCCTGTCATAACTTTTTGGTACATAACAGCTACCGTAGATGTAACACGCATTTGAAAAAGCGAGGCGCTGGAGAGCACAATTCGTTTGAATGCAAAATACAATTTCACCGCTAGATGGGAAAAATTCCTACACAATGTCCCTTTAACATGGTCTGGTTTAATTATTTCATTAATACATGTTAAATCTAAATGGGGACATTGCATCTAGATTATTTTTTGTATACAACTAGTCATAAATAGTATGGCCTAATCCAGGTAGAGAGGACATTTTCCCATTGGGATGACGTGCTTTTGGGCCGATACATCTCTTTTATTGAATTTTTTC
This sequence comes from Gila orcuttii, assembly GCA_026230005.1. NCBI lineage: Eukaryota > Metazoa > Chordata > Actinopteri > Cypriniformes > Leuciscidae > Gila > Gila orcuttii. The sequence continues at coordinate 620,392 of JAPDVR010000007.1, forward strand.
TCACAGACCGGCCCATGAAACACGTAGATCAGCTGCTCATTGGTTCTTTTCTTGATTGACACTGGGCTGGCCCAATCACATCTTTAAACAGCTCCTCCTTATGGCTCTGTGCGAGTGTGCAGTGTCAGTGTTTATCTGTCAAAATAGTCAGAGGGATGGAGAAGAAACGCAAGAGAGGCGAACAGAAAACAGAAGCAGGCCCTTCAGCAGACGCTGTAAAACGAGTCAGATTAACATGTTTTCTGCAGCAGCAGGACCTTCACCAGCTCCTACGGCTGAGGAGGATCATGATGGAGACACCGGCAGGTCCGGCACACACAGAGAGATGAGACAGAGAGTGTACAGAACTGCTTTCAAAACGTGTAGGAACCCATTACCTCTCGATAAAACTGAGCCAAAAACACATGTGGTGGACAAACTTGCTGTTTGCAAAAGTATGGTGAAAACAGAAAAGCTTTAAGCTAGTTCTTTTATGGCTTTCCTGCTGAGCTAAACGTTTTGGTGACACTTTAAAATAAGCTTTTATTAGTTAACATGAACTAAGAATGAACAACGTCTACAGCATTTATTAATCTCAGTTTACATTTACTAGTACATATTCAAAAACAAAAATTGTATTTGTTAACAGTTATTGCACTGTGAACTTACATAAACAAAAAATTATCCGCTGTATTTTTACTATGTTAACAAAGATTGATAAATACTGTAACAAAGGTATTGCTCATTTCTAGTTCATGTTAGTTAATACATTAACTAATGTTGATAACGGAGATGTTATTGTAAAGTGTTACTGTTTTTTCAATGTGTCTGTGTTATATCACAGCTTGGTTGAAGCAGAGATGAAGCACTATTTAAGTGCAGCATATTTTAACATTAATTACAAGAACAAACTCAAATCTTTACAAAACAGAATGTAAGGAATAAGGATAACAAATAGAACAACCATCGTAACATATCGTAGAACTGCCCATGAACAGAAAGACACACAGGGCGTAAGTACACTGCTAACAGAGGAACTAACGAGACTAATTACCTAGACACACCTGAACTCAAACTCTAATCAACATGTAACTATGGTGACAAACAGGCAGGAGAAACTGAGGATGACAGAACCAATGAACACACTGACAGCAAAATACAGGACTAGAAATACAGACATGAATGAAAACAAACACAAAAAGTCACGATACAGTTTTATTGAAATTGAGAACATAATCACCATTTGTCAACAATACAGTGAGTCAGCTGGCAGTATTCTTGTTTAGTTCATTATTTATTATAAGCTGTAGGGTGAATAGTGTATTTTGGGAACTGACAAAAATGTGTTTGTAAAGGCAGGCTTTGTTTAGGTGATTATGGACAATATACTGAAATGAAATTGAGACCGCCACATGATTTTATTTGTTTATTTATTTAACAACTTTTTGTCCATTTCATACATGGTATAGTTATGCCAATGCAGCTTATAGCTTGTTTTAGGATTCATCACTCTGGAGCAGTGGTTCTCAACTCCAGTCCTCAGGACCCACTGCTCTGCACATTTTGTATGTCTCCTTATTTAACACACCTGATTCAGATCATCAGCTCGTTAGGAGAGACTCTATGACAGAGGTCTTCAATCCTGCTCCTGGAGGGCCACTGTCCTGCAGAGTTTAGTTCCAACCTGCTTCAGCACACCTGCCTTTGTATATTCAAGCGATCCTGAAGAGCTTGATGAGCTGATTCAGGTGTGTTTGATTAGGGTTGGAACTAAACTCTGCAGGACAGTGGCCCTCCAGGAGCAAGATTGAAGACCTCTGCTCTATGATCTGAACTGAGTGTTTCAGATAAGAGAGACAATCAAAATGTGCAGAGCAGTGGGTCCCGAGGACTGGAGTTGAGAACCACTGCTCTGGAGTATACTGTATTATTATAAGATGGCGGCGCGTGCAGACGCAGCGGCTGCTCTCTGTCCCAACTGTGCGGTGATATGTTCGTTTCGAAAGTGTTTGTCCGAATGTTTTACGTGTTTGTCTCGTCTGAAACACAAGTACAGTCGACAGGCTCTGCTAGACATCAGCAGAAATAAGATTTGCAATGTTTTAGACTACACAAAAGAGAAGCTAAGAGAGTGGAGACTACTGCGGCCTACGATAACACCGGACTCGCCTGCTATTCCTCCCCCGGAAAGGAGGCGTCGGAAGCGGTGTGCGAGGAAGCAGAAGAGGGGCAAGCGCGGAGGCATCCGGGCCAGGCTAGCGGTTAGCCCAACTCGCCCAGCCATATCACTATTCTCCTGGCAAATGTACGATCACTCGACAACAAACTGGATCACATACGACTGCTGAGGTCAGCGAACCGAACAGTGAGTAACTGCTGTGTGTTTATATTTACTGAAACCTGGTTAAATGACAACATTCCCGACTCTGCTGTACAACTGGAGCAATTAGCATGCTACCGGGCGGACAGGGCCCTCATAGACAGAGGAAAGACGCGTGGCGGAGGAGTCTGTGTCTATATCCGCAACGAGTGGTGCCGAGACGCTGTGGTGGTGTGCAAACATTGCTCACCACTGGTGGAGTTTATGATCATGAAGTGCCGACCATTCTATTTGCCTCGGGAGTTTAGCGCGATCTTGCTAGTTGCGATTTATTTACCTCCCACTAACAACAGCAGCGATAGGAATGAGGCCCTAAATGAACTGTACCAGGCTATCAGCGAACAACAGACAGCACACCCAGACGGTTTCATCATCCTCGCCGGGGATTTCAATCATGCTGACCTCAAGACTGTCCTTCCAAAATTACACCAGTATGTTGATTTTCCAACAAGGGGAAATAATATCTTGGACTTAGTGTACACTACACACAAAGGAGCCTACAAGGCCGTTTCCCTCCCCCACCTCGGACTCTCTGACCACATCACTGTTATGTTAATACCAGCATACAGACAGAGATTGAAAGCCATCAAACCTGTTAGGAAACAGGTAAGAGTGTGGCCAGAGGGAGCAACTTCGGCTCTTCAAGACTGCTTTGGAAAAACAGATTGGGGAATGTTTAAAGACGCAGCCACCTACAACAACCAGACAGACATTGAGGAATATACAGACACTGTGACCTCCTACATTACCAAGTGTATCGATGATGTGACCCACACAAAAAACATCATCACTCGGGCTAATCAGAAGCCATGGCTAACAGGCGATGTCCTCAGGCTGCTGAGAGCTAGAAACATAGCCTTCAGAGCCGGGGATGAATCTGGACTGAAAACAGCGAGAGCCAACCTGTCCCGTGGCATCAGGAAAGCAAAACAGGATCACACACATAAGATAACCGCTCACTTTAGAGACAGTGGAGATGCACAAAGCCTCTGGCAGGGCATTCAGGCCATCACGGACTACAGGCCTGTGCCACAGAGCTGCGAGAGCAACCCCTCTCTGCTCAACAGCCTAAATAGTTTCTTCGCACGCTTTGAAGAACAAAACAACACAAGGCCACAGAAGACCTCTCCCCCTCCATGATCAGTCCTTGTGCCTCTCCACCGCCAGCGTGAAGAGGACACTCGTCACTATCAACTCACGCAAAGCAATAGGTCCAGATAATATTCCGGGTCGTGTACTGAAGGACTGCGCAGAGGAGCTGAAGGAGGTCTTCACAGATGTCTTCAACACTTCCCTGAAGCAAGCCACAGTTCCATCATGCTTCAAAGCCGCCACCATCAACCTGTGTCAAAGAAACCTGTACCATCCTGTTTCAATGACTATCGCCCTGTGGCACTAACACCCATCATCATGAAGTGCTTCGAACGGCCTGTGCCCCCCACCCTGGATCCCCATCAGTTTGCATACCGAGCTAAACGATCTACAGAGGATGCAATCTGCTCTGCCCTTCATCCAGCCCTTACCCATCTGGACAAAAAAGACACATACGTAAGAATGCTATTCATAGACTTCAGTTCAGCATTTAACACATTAATTCCGCAACAACTCATCTGTAAACTTCATAAACTAGGACTAAGTACTTCACTCTGCAACTGGCTATTGGACTTCCTCAGTCAGAGGACTCAAGTAGTGCGTGTTGGCAATAACACCACAAGCAGCATCACACTAAGCACAGGGGCCCCTCAAGGCTGCGTGCTCAGTCCACTGCTCTTCACGCTGCTGACACGCGACTGCACAACAACTCATAACACTAATCACATTATTAAGTTTGCAGACGATACAACTCTGGTGGGTCTCATCACCAAGGGAGACGAGACTCACTACAGGAAGGAGGTAGACCTTCTGGCCACGTGGTGCAGAAAAAACAACCTCCTGCTGAACGTTAGAAAAACCAAAGAGATCATTGTTGATTTCCGGAGAGGTCACACCGAACACCGGCCATTGTCCATCGATGGTGCTGATGTGGAGAGAGTGAGCAGCGCCAAATTCTTGGGGGTGTACATTAGTGAAGATCTCTCCTGGACCACCAACACTGCATCCCTGGTGAAGAAGGCTCAGCAGTGCCTCTACTTCCTGCGCAGACTCAGACGGGCAAGTGCTCCACCACCCATCATGAGCACTTTCTACAGAGGCACCATTGAGAGCATTCTTTCCAGCTGCATTACTGTGTGGGGTGGGAGCTGCACTGAATACTGTATAACAGAAAAGCTCTTCAGCGCATAATTAACACAGCCGGAAAGATCATTGGTGCGCCACTCCCCTCCCTGAAAGATATATATTCTTCCCGTCTCATCCGCAAAGCGACCACAATTGCGAGCGATGAAAGTCATCCAGCTCACAATTTGTTCAACCTCCTTCCATCTGGGAAGAGGTACAGAAGCCTCCACTCCCGCACTACCAGACTCAACAACAGCTTCTTCCACCAGGCTGTTAGGATGCTGAACTCTCTCCCCTCAGCCACCAGGCCGTCAAGAAGATGACATACCCCCCCCCCCCCACCCCCAGGTCGTTAAGAAGATGACCCCCCCCCCCCACAACCCCCCCCCCCCAATGATGTCCTTGCACTATCATGTCATTTGCACACTTGATGCTGCTATGACTGAACTGTCCTTGCACTACAATGCCATTTGCACACTTCAGATGCTGCTTTCGATGAACTGTCTTTGCACTACCATGCCATTTGCACACTTCTGATGTTTGCTATGACCGAAACTGTCTTGCACTATCATGTCACTTGCAGATTTAATTTTAAATGTCTATTTATTGATGCCCATACGTAGTGATAGTATAGGTTTAACTCTAGTCTAGGTTTAACTACATGTTTAATTACATTTTTTTTTCTCTTTCTTCACCGTGGGATGGAGGGAAACGTAATTTCGATTGCTTGTATGTCTGGAGCATGTGAAGAATCAACAATAAAGTTGACTAACTAACTAACTAACTCCTATGGTTACTCACATTTTAAATCTCTCTATCTGCCAAGCTAAGGTACCGGTTGAATTTAAACAAGCTAAAGTTTTTTCCCTTTTTAAAAAAGGGAGTAGGCTTGAGTGTAATAATTATAGGCCTGTGTCAATCCTGTCTTCGTTATCTAAAATTTTTGAAAAAATCTTATTTGACCAAATTGAAGAATATATTTCCAATTTTAATATTTTATATGAATTTCAGTCCGGCTTTAGAAGGTTGCATTCCACAGAGACAACTATTCTGTATTTGACGGATTATATAAAGAAAGGAATAGATAAAGGTAAATTAAGTGGGATGGTATTGCTGGATTTATGAAAAGCCTTTGACACAGTTGACCACAATATTCTGTTGTCAAAATTAAATGCTATGGGTTTTGATTCTAATACATGTAAATGGATTAAATCCTATCTTACGAATAGGTGTCAAATGGTTGATATAAATGGAGTGCGTTCAGACTCCTTGCTGATTTCTTGTGGAGTACCACAAGGTAGTGTATTAGGGCCCTTACTTTTTGTGCATCCTTATGGACATTTTTGTCCTTTTCAGTTTTGTTTTTTTGATCACTTTGCCAGTGTTAATGTTAACTGCATAAAATTTGGCACAGGTGTGTGTTTTTATTGGAATTTTACTATTTCACCGCCATTTTCTTAAAAAAATATTTTTTGCACTAGCTACACAAAATACTCCCTCTCAGCACCTTTTGGACAAAAATGTCCCCATTGAAACCCATTAAAACTGCAATTTTTAATCCCAGGGCCATTTAACTATAAAATGATGCAATCTTTGTTAAGAGGCTTTCATTCTGTTGACAAGGCTTCAAAATTTAAATTTTTACTATTTTTTATCAGATGGTGCCATTTTTCCAGGTTTGGCCTATAAAACAAATATCGCTTTATTCCTGTTTTCTGCTTCGGCATATTATAGAGCCAATTGGATAAATTGTGGAACGATAATTGTGTGGGTGTGTTGGTATGGATGTCAGAGTGTGGTTTGTATGTGTGTAATAAAAAAAAATGTGTGTGTATATGTGTTTGTGTGCTTGTAATATTTGAGAGAGAAAAACTCAATTGCAAATCTAAAATCCAATTACTGTGTGACCAGTGGAGTTATGCTGGCACCCAATGGGGAAAATGTGTTACTGCGCCCAAACAAACTCTTACCGAAAGCTCATTTTTTGAGATATCATCCTCAAATTTGGAACACAACTTGTTTAGATTTATGGCTTTGAATTTATATCAGTTTTAGAGTTCAACATGTTTCATAAAATATATATTTTATATAAAATAACGATAATAATGTTCATAAATAATTTTCATAAACTTAAACCTCTATACAAAATTTTTGGTTTGACTTTTTTCACTTGTTTAACTTCAGCAATAATCTGCCAAGGGTCCTCTTTAAAATGAGACCAAACTTAAGTCTTTGCACCCAAACCTAAAATTTTTATGACAGTTTTTTGACATGGACATTTTTGTCCACTTTGTAGCTATGTGTAACTTTTTTTTTTTTGTTAATGTTAACTGCATGAATTTTGGCACAGGTGTGTATTTTTATTGTAATTTTACTATTTCACCCCCATTTCCTTTGAAAAATCTTTTTTGCACTAGGTCCACAAAATACTTCCCTCTCAGCGCCTTTTGGACAAAAATGTCCCCATTGAAACCCATTAAAACTGCAATTTTTAATCTCAGGGCCATTCAACTATAAAATGATGCAATCTTTGTTAAGAGGCTTTCATTATGTTGGCAAGGCTTAACATTTTTAATTTTGACTATTTTTTTATCAGATGGTGCCATTTTTCCAGGTTTGGCCTCTAAAACAAATATCGCTTTATTCCTGTTTTCTGCTTCGGCATATTATAGAGCCAATTGGATAAATTATGCAACGATATTTGTGTGGGTGTGTTGGTATGGATGTCAGAGTGTGGTTAGTATGTGTGTTATAAAAAAATATGTGTGTGTGTGCATGTGTGTGTTTGTAATATTGAGAGAGAAAAACTCAACTGCAAATAAACAAATCCAATCACTGTGTGACTAGTGGAGTTTTGCTGGCACCCAATGGGGAAAATCTGTTACTGCGCCCAAACAAACTCTTACCGAAAGCTCATTTTTTGAGATATCATCCTCAAATTTGGAACACAATTTAGTTAGATTTATGGCTTTTATTTTCTTGCCGTTTTAGAGTTCAATTTGATTTATAAAATATATATTTTGTATAAAATAATTTTCATAAATAATTTTCATAAACTTATACCTATATAACTTTTTTTTGGATTTACTTATTATAATTTTTTTACTTCAGCAATAATCTCCCAAGGGTCTTCTTTAAAATGATACCAAACTTAAGTCTGTGCTCCCAAGCTTCCCATTTTTATGACAGTTTTTAAACATGGACATTTTTGTCCTCTGTGTACCTATGTGTAACTTTTTTTAATTGATGCACAAGGGTTAATGTATATAAATGATTTAAAGATGGCCTGTTCTAGCCACTTATCATTATATGCGGATGATGCCATAATAATAGTTACTGATTAAAATAAAGAAACAATAGAAAACAAGTTAAGAAGAGAAATTGTAGAAGTATCTAATTGGTGTTTTCATAATAAGTTATTTTTGCACTTAGGGAAAACTGAGGCTATTTTACTTGGTTCTGCGGCAAAATTGAAGAAATGTCCCAATTCAGAAATAAGGGTGGGAGATGAGAATTTTACTTTTAAGCAAGAAGTGAAATATTTGGAATGTATTCTAGATAACAAAATGACAGGGGATAGAATTGCACTTGTAGCTCTATCGAAAATAAGTAATAGAATAATATTTTTAGCAAGACAGGCTGCTTATTTAGATAAACAAACCTTGATAGTTGGTGCATTAGTGCAACCACATTTTGACTATGCAGTAACTTTCTGGTATAGTGGCTCTAAGAAACGGGTTAAAAATAAATTACAGACTGCTCAGAACAGGTTGTGTAGAATCGTTCTGGGGTTTCATCCTCGTACGCAACTGAATAATAATCATTTTAGGGAATTGGGGTTTTTAAAAGTGGATAAAAGGGTAATTTTCATTAAAATGATGATGGTGTACAAAATAATACAGAAAACTGTTCCTAAATACTTGTATGACTACTATGTTTTTGTGAGAGATGTTCATGGTATTTCTACAAGGGCAAGGATAAATTATATATATTTGTACCGGTTTAAAAGTGTAGTTGGGAAGAATTCGTTTTTGTACTCGAGTGCAGTTGCTTGGAATGAATTGCCAGATTATTTAAAACAATTACAAGAGGCATGGCCCTTTAGAAGAGAAGTTAAAAAATGGCTTTCCAATTAAGATCCCATATGAATTAATTAAGGTGTGAGATGTTTGTTTTTGATTTTATTCCCACTGGAACTGTTTATCCATTTTATGCATATAGAGGACCACAATGGAAATAAGCCTGAGGCTTTTTTGTGTATTTTATCCTCGACAATTTGTCTTCAGTGCCGCTGCTAGCCATTTTGGTGCCCTAAGCATAATTCCTTTATGATGCCCCCGCCCCGCCCCCCCTAAAAAAAAAAAACATTTTCATTTAGGATTTTCATTTAGGGGGCCTAAGCCCCCAATGAGGGTATGATTTATAAAAAAAATGCAAAAATTAAAAAGTAACACTTTAGTTAGTTTAGGGTCTAATGCTTACTATTAACTAGTTTCATTACCATGCAATGGCATGGTTTTATAATCACTGGGGTCCCGAATTTGAGGCAGGTTAGTTAGGGGTGTTCGGGGGAAATTTTGGCTTTTTCTGAACTACAGATGTGCATTTTAAGATGTTGTGAAGGCAAAAAAAAAAAAAATTCGATAACAACAGCTTTAAAACCATGTCAGTGGGCAGCTGATTATTTTTCTCTCATCAGCATCACACTCTTTTTCTCTTTGTTTTTATCTTGCCCTGTCTCTTCCCCTCCTAAAGTTGACTTTTTTAATTTACTAAAGGTTACCATTTGTATTTTATTCTCAATATGTAGGCTACATATTCATTATTAATCCTGTGCCTAACATGATGAAAACGGCTTTGTTCATGTTTCTTGTCCCCTCACGACAGTAGCCTAAACTATTACACTAGGCTACATGTTACATTGGCCTATTTTCAGTTCAAAATAGCGAAATTAGACAAAACTATATTAGTTTGCCTAATTATTTTTTGTCATTCGTTTAACATTTATGACCTAAAAAAAACAGTCAAATAAAGTTAAGTTTAGCTACTTATGCGCGTTCCAGGCAACCTGTAACCCGTGTTTTCCCAACCTTATACCCGTGAAAGTGCACTGGAACGGCAGTCAAACCCGTGACTTCCCACCCGTGAATTCGTACTAGATCGATGTACTCCCAGTTACGAGTTGAAAAAACACGGGTTACAGGTTGCCTGGAACGCGGCATTACATCTTATCTCGCACTTGACCGTACACTGAAGCGTCGAGTTGCACTGTTAAAATTCGCGCTCAGCGTCTGTGAACATAAAGCCCGCCTACGTTGATTTGATTGGTCATCTCAAATATTCTGACATTGACGAGCAATGACAGACCAATGAGGCTCAGATGAACCCACACACGCACACACACACACACACACACACACCCTGTCCTCTGTTTCTGACGTGCTCTCTGTCTCTGCTCGGCGCCGCTGCGGATTGAAGAGGAAGAACGCGCTGAATCTGATTATAACAAGAAGTTTGATGATTGGTTTTTCATTAGGCTATTTTTGGTGCCCCCTCAGCACTTGGTGCCCTACGCACAGCGCGTGATGCGCGTGGTGGGAGCGGCGGCGCTGTTTGTCTTGAAATGTGTATGAATTGCCTTTGGCATGATTGTATTTGTTTAAGATCATTGTTGAATAAATCAAATCAAATCAAAAAGTAATGTCAAAAAAAGAATCAGGAAACTTCTCATATCTTCTAAAAATGTAATTATACAACATTTATTTCTATATAAAATAATGTAATAATATTACAGTTAATCTCCAAATTAATGTAGAAACAAATAAAGACAGTAGCTTATATTTTAATTACTTGTTTAATGGCATATTTTTATTAATGAAGGCCAGTATCACTGGTACTAATACAACTAATGATGTCTCAATGAAACAGATTTTGTTCTTCAATTTTAAACATTAATTATATCCATTCAACATTACAGTGTAATTGAAAGCTATCAATTAAAAAAAAAAAAAACTTTTAATTTAAGTGAACTTAAAACAATCCTCACATAACCACATAATAAAATATCATATTTACCTGTGCCCTGTGAAATATACAGAAATTAAATAAAGTTATCAAACAGTCTGCACTGCATAAATTATAAATTAAATATAGATTAATCCTTATTAAAACTACAAAAGATTTTTAATCAAGAGCAGTGAGTAATTGTATCTGTTCCCTTTGTTTTTTGATTAACATTAATGACAGAGAGAATTAGTGGCTGCTGTCACACACGTCCCAGTTTCTCACAGCTCTTTACTTTCATTTAAAGGTGCACTGTGTAATATTTCTGAGGATCTATTGACAGAAATGCAATATAAGATCCATAACTATGTTTTTAGTGGTGTATAAAGACCTTGCATAATGAACCGTTATGTTTTTATTACCTTAGAATGAAACATTTATATCTCCATAACCACGGGCACCCCCTTCTATGGAGGTCGACATATTGTGTCGTCATGTTTCTACGGTGGCCCTAAACGGACAAACGCGTTTCGTTACTATGTTGCTCTTCGTGCAAGGAAGCAAGCTTAGTTCAGTGAATAAAACACTGACACAATGATGAACAAGTAACAATAATATTCGCAATAACATATAGTTTTACTGAATAATTAAGTAAACATAATTTCTTAATTTATCCTTGTAAAGAAACGTCATTGCTGAACTGGCTACTCTCTGCTGTCTCAGACGACGACATCACTTCCTGTCGGCCACCGTTGCAATTCGTAACCTCACCACTAGATGCTGCTAAAAATCACACACTGCACCTTTAAGACTTTGGTTAACTAATTTAAGACTCGTCTTATGAGGATACTCAACAAAACGGACAGTTTGGCATAACTGTGTATGTTATTGGTTGTTTAAGCGCGAAGGAACTTGATTCTGGTACGATGTCTGTGTGCACGATACTGGTGCGCTTCTTTCTGTCCGTCAAATGTGTTACATAAACAGGACATTCATAGACGAGTTCAAGAGCGAGTTCTCTTTTGTTGTGTTTGAATGGTTTAAAAGCATTTGCATGAATAAGAGCGTGATTATATAATGTAACGCTAGTCAAAGGATAAAATGCTGCGTTAACTGCATTAAATATTTTTAATGTGTTAAACTGAAAAAAATGTATCACATGCGTTAATGCGTTATATATATATATCATGAAGCTCTTTCATTCTAACAGAGAGAAACTGAAGAATCTGGATATAGCCTAAATCCAGCATATAGGGGTTCAATAAATGTGGAGTGGAATGTGTGTAAGTGAATAAGTGTGTGTGTGTCAGAGACACTGTAGAAGGACAGCTTGCCGGCTAGCCAGTCCAGATACAATCCTACTCTATTAGAGGGGAGAGAAGGGGTAGTTAAGTTGGTTCTCTTATTACTGTGCCAGGCAGAGTATTTGTTATCAAAGCAGACCAGACTCCAGGACATTTCATTGAGCCCAAACCTACAGTCACTTCCTGTTCTTCTGATTCCCTTATATGTCACTGACAATCCAGCTCCCCTTGCACTCCATTCAGCCTCCCAGTAATAGCGTCCAGATAGACTCTCTCTACACAAAACTTGTTCAAAGCAGTCAAATCTCTCTGGATGATCAGGATAAGGCAGCTCCTCTTCCACCCGTGTCACCTTTCTGTTCCCCTCAGACAGAGAGAGATGATTGTTTGCCGTGTTTGCATCCAGTGTAAGATCACAGGTATCTGCACACAAGGAGAGAGATTGACAGCTTTGTGTGTGTGTGTGTGTGTGTGTGTGCACGTGTAAAGCAACAAAAGGACCTACATTTTTGTAGTCCTGGTGTGATTCTGAAATGTTCTCCATGGTCCAAACTAGAAAGGACACAAACACACAATATTACATTTGTGCCATATATTTGCACAAATTTTTTTTAATTTTTTTTTGTTAAGAAGATTTTCAAATAAAAAAAGTGGGAGTCAGTTTAACACGCTCTAGGTGCGTGTGTGCATACTTAACTACAGTTTGAGGTAGGATAAAACAGTATCGGTATTTATCGACGGTTCACCATTGGCGGTAACGATATAAAAAATGTTCGATATAGCGTTCGATATTTTCATTAAAATGTGCGCGCATCGCCTGTAGATCTTAGGGGCCGTTCACATATCGCGTCTACATAAATACTCATTATTTTGTGCTTCACGGACCATTTATCACTTTGGACTAATGCAGGATGAGTCCTATCCGATCTTGTATAGGAATAGTAAAATGCTTTCAAGTACGTCACACAACTTTTTCCAGCACTTCAAAACTCAAATATTATCATATTTAAATGTTATTTTTAATGTGATGACCAAAACATTATTTGTTCATCCTTCAAAGATTACCCCCATTTATAAAACTAAAAGTTTCAAGATTTTGGAAAAAGATGTGAATTTTGTGAACCATTACACTCCTACTTATTACAGATGTTGATCTACCTCTAGGTTTACCTTGATTGTTCTACATTTACACTTTTACATTGGACACATTTTGTAACATTTTATTTAAGTTCAAGAGTTTCTTTAAGACTTCCTTCTTTATCTTAATATAAGACATGAAGGTTTTTTTATGATTGCTAAAACTAATATAATTTGATGTTTGCCTTAAAAAAATGTAAAAAAAGGTTATAAAAAATGTCAATAATTATCGATACCGAACAATATGAAACATTATATCGTAATAATTTTTTTAGCTATATCGCACATTCCTAGTTTGAGGACAAACTTGTTGTCACGTTTCAGTGTGTTTAGTTGTGTTTGGTGATCTGGTTTACCCCTGTCTTAGTGTTTTTGGTTCAGTCCTGTGTTCCACTTTTCCCGCTCCTCGTTTGTGTTCAGTTTATTCACCTGTGTTGAGTTGATTTGCCCCACCTGTGCCTTGTTTCCCTATTCTGTTCTCTGTGTATTTTAACCCTGTGTTCTCCCTCATTCCTGGTCGGTTCTCGTTTGTGTATGGTGTGTAAAAGTTATCCTGTGTTAATGAGTGTTATTTTTGTTATTTTGTTTTTTCAAGATGGCGCCGTGGATGGCTGCCTCGGTGTGGAGCTCTCCAGCTATTGTGTTGTTTTTGTTCGTTTGTTCTGCGTTTAGTCATTCTTTTCCTATCAGTTTCACCAAAGACGAACTACTGGACATTAGGAAACACACACCAGAAACCTTTTCTACAGTTTTTGATTATTCGGACGTTTTGCTGGACATTCTCGTCGGAGGGGCAGCGTTGTTGTTCAAACGCGCGGTCAGACGCAAACGCGGGAAGCGAGCCGGCGCGCTGGTTAAACTCCGCGAGCGCGGCCTGCGCACTGCACTCCCCAGTATTCATCTCGCGAATCTCTGATCCCTTCCTAACAAAACGGACAAACTTCTTCTCCTCACCCGCACTAACAAGGATTTTTTAAACTCTGCTGCTCTGTGCTTCACTGAAACCTGGCTGAGTGAAGCCATACCGGACAACGCAATACATCTGCCGGGCTTCCAGCTGTTCCGAGCGGATCGCATCGTGGAGCTAACGGGGAAAACAAGAGGTGGTGGATTGTGTTTCTACATTAACGAAAGTTGGTGTTCAGATGTAACAACACTGAAGAAGATGTGCTCTCCTAATTTAGAGGCACATTTCATAAACTGTAAACCCTTCTACTCGGGAATTTTCCTCTTTCATTCTCGTGAATGTTTACATCCCTCCAGACGCGTGCGTGAGCGCGGCGCTACAACAGCTGGCTGAACAAATAGCTGAAACGGAACAAAGGTACCCAGACTCTCTTTTAATCATTCTTGAGGATTTTAACAAAGCAAATCTTTCCCGTGAACTACCAAAATACAGACAGCACGTTACATGTCCCACCAGAGACAGTAATATACTGGACCACTGTTACACCACAATAAAAAATGCGTATCACTCTGTCTCACGGGCAGCTTTGGGGCTCTCTGATCACTGTTTGGTTCATCTCATACCAACCTACAGGCAGAAACTGAAATCAGCTAAACCTGTAATAAGGACTGTAAAAAGATGGACTAATGAAGCAGAGCAGAATCTACAGGCCTGCTTTGATTGCACTGATTGGACTGTTTTTGAAGCTGCAACCAACGATCTGGATGAGCTCACAGATACTGTAACATCATATATAAGTTTCTGTGAGGATACATGCATTCCTACCAGGACATTCTTATCATTCACTAATGATAAACCATGGTTTACTGGGAAACTCAAACACCTTTGTCATGCCAAAGAGGATGCTTACAGAAGTGGGGATAAAATCTTGTATAACCAGGCCAGAAACAGATTGACAAAGGAGATCAGAGTTGCTAAAAGGAACTACTCTAAAAAACTGAAAAACCAGTTTTCATCCAACGACCCATCATCAGTCTGGAATGGCCTGAGGAACATCACCAACTACAAGTCACCATCCCCCAGATCTGTGGACAATCAACACCTGGCTGACAATTTAAATTCATTTTACTGTAGGTTTGAAAAGCCCTCATTCACACCACACACCCGGTCTGATCTGCACTTCACACATTCACCATCACCTCCTGCACTCCCACTCCCCCCCCCCTCCTGCCATCCAACCTGAGCTTAAGGTCTGTGTGGAGGACGTGAGAAGAGTCTTCAAAAAACAGAAGACTAGGAAATCCTCAGGCCCAGACGGCATCTCATCTGCTTGTTTAAAAGCCTGCGCTGACCAACTGGCCCCGGTCTTCATGCAGATCTTAAATAGATCATTGGAGCAGTGTGAAGTTCCCTGCTGCTTTAAACGCTCCACTATCATTCCTGTCCCCAAAAAAACCCAAATCACTGGACTTAATGACTACAGACCTGTCGCTCTCACGTCTGTGGTCATGAAGTCGTTTGAAAGACTGGTGTTGGCCCACCTGAAGGACATCACTGGACCCCTGCTGGATCCCTTTCAGTTTGCTTACAGAGCAAACAGGTCTGTGGATGATGCAGTCAACATGGGACTGCATTATATCCTGCAACATCTCGACAGACCAGGGACTTATGCAAGGATCCTCTTTGTGGACTTCAGTTCGGCCTTCAATACCATCATGCCTGGTCTTCTCACAGCCAAACTGACCCAGCTCTCCATACCATCCTCGATCTGTCAGTGGATCACCAGCTTCCTGACAGACCGGCAGCAGCGAGTGAGCCTGGGGAAACACACATCCAGGACTCTCACCACCAGCACTGGCGCCCCCCAAGGGTGCGTTCTCTCCCCACTGCTCTTCTCCCTGTACACTAATGACTGCACTTCTAAAGACCCCACTGTCAAGCTCCTGAAATTTGCAGACGACACCACTGTCATCGGTCTCATCCAAAACGGTGACGAGTCTGCTTACAGACTGGAGGTTGAACAGCTGGCTGTCTGGTGCAGTTATAACAACCTTGAGCTGAACACGCTCAAAACAGTGGAGATGATCGTGGACTTCAGGAGGAACAGCCCAGCACTCCCCCCACTCATCATCATGAACAGCACTGTGGAAGCAGTGGAGTCATTCAGGTTCCTGGGCACTATCATCTCTCAGGACCTGAAGTGGGACAATCACATTGACTCCACTGTGAAAAAGGCCCAGCAGAGACTGTACTTCCTTTGCCAGCTGAGGAAGTTCAACTTGCCACAGGAGCTGCTGATTCAGTTCTACTCAGCCGTCATTGAGTCTGTTTTATGCACTTCCATCACTGTCTGGTTTGGTTCAGCTACCAAATCAGACATCAGGAGACTACAACGGATAATCCGGACTGCGGAGAGGATTATTGGTGCCCCCCTGCCAACCCTCCAGGACCTGTACTCTTCCAGAGTGAGGAAGAGAGCAGGTAAAATCATCACAGACTCCACTCACCCTGGACACCACTTGTTTGAACTGTTACCGTCAAGACGGCGACTCAGATCACTGGCCACAAGAACATCTCGGCACAGGAACAGTTTCTTCCCACAGGCCATTTCCCTTCTGAACAGTTAACATATCTCCCAAGGCATATGCCTGTAAGTGCAATACTCCCACTGTTTAGTGCAATATCTTAAAAATTCAGGTGATATTTATATTTATTCATACTACACAAAATACTGTAAATATGTTCATAATCTGTAAATGTTTATTCTGACAAAACCCAACTGTGACCATATATTTTTATAATATTTTCATATTTTTTATAATTTTATTTGTAGAATTTGTATTACTATTTGTATTACTATTACTTCTTGTATCTGTATTTGTATATGTGCACTGGAAACTTCAGTACCAAGGAAAATTCCTTGTGTGTGCAAGCACACTTGGCAATAAAGCTCTTTCTGATTCTTAAATCCTGTTAATTCCTATTCTCCGGCTTCCTTGTGCTTCCAACCACCACACGTACCGGTAACAGAAGAACCGACCCAAAAGATGAACGTGATGGCTGAAGACAAGCTCCTCACCATTCAGCAGAATGGCCGTTCTTTGGAGAGGTATGTTGAGGAGTTCCTGGATGTTTCCCATCTAGTGAACTGGGGTAATTCCACAATTAATGCCTGCTTCCGGATTGGACTGGATGATGATAATTTATTCCGTTTCATCTCCGTTGATGATTGTTATAAGTCTGTCCCGGACTTTATGAATTATGTCCTTGAATTACATGGCTCTGATTTCCTCGTTGACTATGCAGAAGATAGTCAAAATCATCATTCAGTCCCTATACGGAAGTATGTAGGCGATGTAGGCCCAGTTCACATCGATCCGGAACCCTCTACATACCTCTCCAAGAGCTCCGTGTCCCCCGCTTCACCCAAGATGGCCGAGCATTCATCGCTGGTCCCATCCAGCTCCGAACCTGCGCCGCTGGTCCCGTCCAGTCCGGAGCTTATGCATCGCGCCATACCCACCGTACCAGTGGGGATCTTGGTAGATCTTCTGCAGTGTGTGCCAATCCACTCAACCTGAATGGCACACACACACCTGGATACAGTATGAATGACCACAGGACTTCACTTCAGCACCTGAATGGACATGCGGTTGACACATCACACAAGGACAATGATAACACCACTCAGCCACAACAACCTCTGCTCACGGACACAATCTCAGCTGAGCCCTGCCCACAGAGCTCACCACAGACAGACTGTGACATACTAGCACTTCTCCAAGATTCAGCACCCAAGGACGACTTTCTGGAAAACGGCCAAGGAAACCAGGACAGCATATTACAGCCTCCGATAACACCAGAGCAACAGTCCTCACCGGACACTTCTGTGCTTCTCAGAGAAAATGGAACAACTGGTTTATGCTGGAACCAGACTATCCCACTGTTTTGCTGCAAGCCCCCAGATACCAACCAAAAAACGGCAGGCCCCACAACCACCAAAGCCTGCGGGCCCAGCTCGCCCTCCCCCTCCCCCTGTGAGAGCTCTTCGGCCTCTGCCACAGCGCCAGGGCCCACACCCTCCTCCAGCGGCTCGAGGTGAACCAAAAACAACTGATACCAGCTCTCAGTGATATGTGTCGGGTCCCCGCTATGATAACAATAACTTTTTCAAATGTTTACAGAACAAGCGGGAACCCAGTGTGCCTGTATCTTTCGCTATTGCTGTTCGATTACATGATAGAAAGTCTAAGGCCTTCAAAAGCCGTACAGCAAACCCATCTAATCTGGTGCCTATTACACGACAAACTAAGAATGCTGTGGGGAGAAAAAGTAAGACTGTTAAGTTAGCACTTTTAAACATCCGCTCACTTAAAAATAAATCACTTCTAGTCAACGACTTAATAACCACATACAACCTGGATTTTATGTTGCTAAATGAAACTTGGCTAGAAGACAGCTGCAGTGCAACAGTCCTCAATGAAACAGCCCCTCCTAACTTTACTTTTATGAGTGTCTGCAGAGCTGTCAGAAGAGGTGGGGGTTTAGCTGCTCTTTTTAAAGATGTCTATCAATGTAAGCAAATATCATTTGGGAATTACCCGTCTTTCGAATATCTGGGTATTGTGTTAAAAGGTGCTCCACGCATTTTACTTATCATTGTTTACAGGCCTCCAAAATACTCTCCAGCCTTTGCTGATGATTTTACAGAACTGTTGTCAACTATTTCCTCAGAGTTTGACTGTTTTATCATTGCTGGAGATTTTAACATTCACATAGATAATGCAGAAACCAATATGGCAAAAGAAATCAAAACTGTTTTAAAAACTTTTGATCTGACTCAGCATGTACATTGACCCACACATAATCATGGACACACTCTAGATTTACTTATCAGTAAGGGTCAAAACATTTCATCGATTGTTATTAAGGATGTAGCACTGTCTGATCATTTTTGCATTTTCTTTGATATATTGATCTCTCCTGCCATTGAAGCTAGATCTGTGTCTGTCAAGAAGAGATGCTTAAATGAGAACACTAGTGTACTGTTTATGAAGGCCATATCTTTAACACCAAGCATATCTGCTGACTCTGTTGATTTTCTCCTTGATTCTTTTAACTCAAAAGTTAAGAGCGTAATTGATGATATTGCTCCTGTGAAAGTCAGGAAGAATAGTGGTAGACAAAAAGCACCTTGGAGAAACTCGACAGCAGTGCAAAATATGAAAAGACAATGCAGAAAAGCAGAGCGCATGTGGCGGAAGACAAAACTTGTAGTCCATTATAACATCTACAAAGACAGCATCCATGCTTTCAATAAGGAACTAGGCAAAGCTAGACAGACTTTCTTCTCAAATATTATAAACAGCAATATAAACAACACACGCACTCTATTTGCTACTGTAGAGAGACTGACAAACCCCCCAAGCCAGATTCCCAGTGAAATGCTCTCAGACAGCAAGTGCAGTGAGTTTGCTTCTTTCTTCTCTGAGAAAATCAATAATATCAGAAAGGTGATCAGCTCATCCTTGAGTTGCGCTGGGGTCAGGCAGTTCAGACCACAACCTGAGAAAGTAGTCACTATGTCTGATTTTGAAGAAATTGATGGCAACATTTTGGAAGAAACCGTACAGCACCTTAAAACATCAACCTGCACCCTTGACGCACTTCCCACATCTTTCTTCAAAAAGGTGTTACACAGCTTAGAAGCAGATCTCCTAGAAGTGGTAAATGCCTCACTTCTCTCTGGGAGTTTTCCTAACTCCCTGAAAACTGCAGTTGTCAAGCCCCTCCTGAAAAAGAGCAATCTGGATAAGACCATATTAAACAACTATAGACCGATCTCAAATCTTCCTTTCATAGGCAAGATCATTGAAAAAGTTGTCTTCAATCAGCTGAACAAATTCTTAAGCTCAAATGGATACTTTGACAATTTTCAATCTGGTTTCCGACCGCATCACAGCACCGAGACAGCGCTCATAAAGATAGTAAACGATATTCGCTTAAATACTGATAAAAGCAAATTATCAGTGCTGGTACTACTCGACCTCAGTGCTGCATTTGACACTGTCGATCACGACATACTTCTTGACAGGCTGGAAAACTGGGTCGGGCTTTCTGGGATAGTCCTAAAATGGTTCAGGTCATACTTGGTAGGGAGAGGTTATTATGTGAGTATAGGAGGTCATAAGTCTGAGTGGACACCCATGACATGCGGAGTCCCTCAAGGCTCAATTCTTGCGCCACTCCTATTCAACCTGTACGTGCTCCCAATGAGCCAAATAATGAGAAAGAACCAAATCGCTTACCACAGCTATGCAGACGACACACAGCTCTACTTAGCCCTATCGCCTAACGATTACAGCCCCATTAACTCTCTGTTCCAATGCATTGATGAAGTAAACAATTGGATGTCCCAAAACTTTCTTCAGTTAAACAAAGACAAAACTGAAGTCATTGCGTTTGGAAACAAAGATGAAGTTCTCAAAGTGAACGCATACCTTCAGTCTAGGGGTCAAACAACTAAAAATCAAGTCAGGAATCTGGGTGTGTCTCTGGAGTCAGAACTTAGTTTCAGTAGTCATGTCAAAGCAATAACTAAATCAGCATATTATCACCTGAAAAATATTGCAAGAATTAGATGCTTTGTTTCCAGTCAAGACTTAAGAGAAACTTGTGCATGCTTTCATCACCAGCAGGGTGGATTATTGTAATGGACTTCTCACTGGCCTTCCCAAAAAGACCATAAGACAGTTGCAGCTCATACAGAACGCTGCTGCTAGGATTCTGAGCAGAACCAGAAAATATGAACATATCACACCAGTCCTCAGGTCTTTACACTGGCTGCCAGTTACATTTAGGATTGATTTTAAGGTATTATTACTGGTATATAAATCATTCAATGGCCTAGGACCTCAATACATTGCAGATATGCTCACTGAATATAAACCCAACAGATCACTCAGATCACTAGGATCACATCAGCTAAAAATACCAAGGGTTCACTCTAAGCATGGCGAGTCCGCATTTAGCTACTATGCCAGCCGCAGCTGGAACCAGCTTCCAGAAGAGATCAGATGTGCTCCTACAGTAGTCACATTCAAATCCAGACTCAAAACACATCTGTTTAACTGTGCATTTAATGAATGAGCACTGTACCACTGTTCGTCCGACTGTTTGTACTGTTATGCTTTTTAATTATTCTGATTTCTTTTGATTATTTCTGTATTTTATCTTTCATTCTAAACTGTCTGTATTTTATCTTTTATTCTAAACTGTTTTAATTATTCTGATTTCTTTTGATTATTTTAATTTCTTCTATGTAAAGCACTTTGAATTACCATTGTGTATGAAATGTGCTATATAAATAAACCTGCCTTGCCTTGCCTTGCCTTGCCTTGCCTAGTGCTTGAAGAGGAGGATGCGCTTATTGACTGGGACACAGAGCTTCCGCCACTGATCCCAGCCAGCCCCGAGTCATCATCGCTGATCCAACCCAGCTCCAAGTCTTCACTTCCGGTCCCAGCCAGCTCCAAGTCTTCACTGCCAGTCCCAGCCAGCTCCAAGTTTTCACTGCCGGTCCCAGCCGGCTCCAGGTTTTCACCGCTGGTTCCGTCCAGCACCAGGCCCTCTTCGCCGTTGGTTCCGTCCAGTACCAAGCCCTCTTCGCCACTGGTTCCATCCAGCATCAAGCCCTCTTCACTGCTGGAGTACGTCAGGCACGCGGAGACTGTTCGTGTCCCGTCTGCCCAGCCAGAGACACTTCTTGTGCCTGAGCCAGTGTCTGTTTCTGTGTTTGTGTCTGTCCTTGTGACTGTTACTGTTCTAGTGGCTGCTGATCCTGAGCCGGTGTCTGTTCCTGAGCCGGTGTCTGTTCCTGAGCCAGTGTCTGTTTCTGTGTTTGTGTCCGTCCTTGTGGCTGTTGCTGTTTTGGTGGCTGCTGATCCTGAGCCGGTGTCTGTTCCTGAGCCGGTGTCTGTTCCCGATCCTGAGCCTGTCCCTAATCCGGGCACTCACCCCAAGTATTTTTTGGGGGGGGGCCATAGGTCTTCGTCCCGGCCGTCCAAGGGTCCACGGCCGCCCGAAGGGTCTTCACCGCCGTGGCCGCCCGAAGGGTCCTCACCGCCGTGGCCGCCAGAAGGGTCCTCACCGCCGTGGTCGCCCGAAGGTCCTACTGCTCCGCCGTGGTCATGCCCACAGCCTGCTCCGCCCTGGACGCCCGAGGGTCTAACAGCTCCGCCCTGGACGCCCGAGGGTTCGTCTGATCCGCCCTGCCCACGTCCTGCTCCGCCCTGGCCACGCCCACGTCCTGCTCCGCCCTGGCCACGCCCACGTGCTGCTCCGCCCTGGCCACGCCCGCGTCCCGTTCCGCCCTGGAGGCTTCCTGCTCCAGATCGGCCTCCCCCTCGTCAGCCTCCAGGGCGCCCACCCTCCCACCCCTTTGGATGTTATACGGCGCGAGGATGCGCCTTCGGGGAGGGGGGAGGTACTGTCACGTTTCAGTGTGTTTAGTTCTGTTTTGTGATCTGGTTTACCCCGTCTTAGTGTTTTTGGTTCAGTCCTGTGTTCCACTTTTCCCGCTCCTCGTTTGTGTTCAGTTTATTCACCTGTGTTGAGTTGATTTGCCCCACCTGTGCCTTGTTTCCCTATTCTGTTCTCTGTGTATTTTAACCCTGTGTTCTCCCTCATTCCTGGTCGGTTCTCGTTTGTGTATGGTGTGTAAAAGTTATCCTGTGTTAAAGGTACAATACCTAAGATTTTTGCATTAAAATATCCCAAAATCACAAGGCCAGTGTTATATATTTAGTTAAGGTGATAACTTACAATATTCCAAATGTTTCAAACAATGTTTAAATCGCGAGAAAATTGAGATTTTAACCAAGGAAACGGGGCGTGTGAGCAGGGGTGAGCTGGGAGTCGCCAGTCAATCGCGTCATATCCGCGTTACCCTCGGTTTCCGCTCGTACTGCGTGGAGTCCTGGACAAATGCGGAAGTTGTAGTTGTGCGTTAGCGTCTATCAAGCAACAAACGTCAGCTTGTTTCGCGCATTTGTTATGGAATGGAACACAATTATTCTTTAGCGATTGCAGCTGGTTCTGTCGACAAAGACAAATCTCATAAACGCAAACGTCAACGAACGGGTCAACCAAACGACCCAAGAAGAATTTGGGACAAGAAGAGAAATAAAACCAGGATCAACATCGGTGTGGCATTTCCTAAATGGAGAGAACTTCGTGAAAAACTCGAACTAGAAAGAGACGCCGATCTTGCATGTGTTTTGATTGACAGGTGAGTAACACCGTGTTCTGTATTCAATTTTCATGTCAGTAAAGGATTCAAAACAATTAGTACTATTGTTAGAATGTCTTGTTGTCTATGCATATGATGTGAAAAATCGTAAGGTCATATTCACCGCGAATACTTCTATGTAAATAAATATACGATGTTCTACATAAAGATTAATCAGTCCTTTGGCAAATGATGTGGGTATGTTCGAATGTACTTTAAAATGCGCAGCGTTATCACAATTCAACAAATACAGTAACATCTGTGATAACTAATTTACTATGAAACCTTACTTTTCTTGCGGTTATTTCAGTTTAATGAAAAACAAGCATGTCATTAAACGCAACATTTATAGAAATCGAACTTTACCTCATCCATGAAAATTAATTTTCGATTCCCGTCTGACTGATTTATCCACGGTGGAGTTGAAAACAACAGTTCCCATCATTCCGCGCTCCTTCACGTCGTCATCAAGCAAAGCCGTTGTTGTTGTTTTGAATGTAGCGCCCTCTAGCGGCATAAAATCTTAGGTATTGTACCTTTAATGAGTGTTATATTAAATCCTGTTAATTCCTATTCTCCGGCTTCATTGTGCTTCCAATCACCACACGTACCGGTAACACTTGTTATATCTGACAAAAACATTCCTTTGGGGACATTGTGGATGTCTTTTTGGTAAAACAAAATGATAAAGTTAGTTTTTAATGTAGCACAGGTGGTTAAGTCACTCAGATTCAGCCCCATAATAAAAGAAACACAATATGCAACAGTGTTTTAATTCATTTTATGTTGATTTCATTAATTTTATAATTCATCTATTTAAAAGAGAATTTTTTTTTAAATGTATTTCTTATTATGCCTTTAGTTCTGGGGGGGGGGGGGGGGGGGTAATGGGAAAATGTTCTGTATGAGTTCTTAATCTATTTGAGTTTTCCATTTGGTTGCAGGGTGTACCTGGCCCTTTAAGCCTGCTCTTTCTAGAATGTGCTTTCCTGCAGAGGGAGAGTTGAATCTTCCATTTTGTGACGAGGTGCCAAAGCAGGGTTGCTGCAGACAGATGTGCTTAAAGATCAAACTTTGAGATTAAATATTTATAAAATCATCATTTAACACGGATTTGGTCAGGTTTTTTGTTCTTGTGGAAACGAGTTCTGGAAATTCAATTGATGGCAAGCCCCACGGATTTGGACACTAGATTGACTGAGTAGGCCTAAATGTCATACTGTGATCTCTACTGTTTTCTTCTACTTGAGGTGGGATCTCAGCTCACATACCTATTTATTTTGTTCCCCTTTTATCGACTGAAACGGAGAAATTTGTTTTCCTGGATCGTTTGAAGGATTTTTAAACAAAAAAAATTCTCCCTACTGCGCCTTCACGTGATAGGATTCAAATTTCTTGAATTGTTGGTCTTCTCTCAATTTTTTTTCCCCTGAGAAAAAAAAAAAGAAACAAACTGATTCGGGACTGAAGAGACTAGAGAAAAAAACATTTGATTTGAAAAGAATTGACTGGAAACAAAGAACTGGAAATTGTTGAACTGAATCTTTATTGATTTTAAGAGACCTAACTGATTCACATTTGAATTTATGAAATCCAAATTTGGATGGATGTGAACCCAATTTGATTTGACTTATATATACATATAAGTGTGTTTTATCTACACCAGCGTTTCTCAAAGAGTGGGGCGCGACAAACGGGAGGAAATTTGGTCATCTTTGTGCCCATCTCTATTAATTCCTTTATTTATTGACCATACACTCAAAACAAAACAAACAATGTTTTAATTACACATTTAAATGACATCTTTTCACTTTATCACTATATGGTTTCCATGGTGACACGTCATTGCTTGTCACACCGCAGCCACAATAGCGATCTGTTTTTATTTAATTTTTCCTTTTTTATTAAAAATTTCACAAATGTGTTAGCTATAGCAGGAAATATCTGATATTCCGATTGTCAAATATGTGTGAGTGGATGTGTTGTGTTGTTTAAACACCTTTATAACGATCGTGTTAGTTGAGCTATGCGCCACGGGCAGCGCCATGTTAGTTTGTGCCACAGTTCAGAGAATCAGATCTGTTGGATTTACAACACGTGAATTCATCCACTTCTCCCAAAATACATGAAAGCAAGTTGCCGGTGAACTGGGAGAAGAATAGAGTAAACTTTAAAGTTACATACACAAGTGTATCTGATATGAATAATACGTGTTGTCTAATTATAATGGAAATTATTATTATTGCCGCTTCCATAGACATAGCTTAAGTGTCTATTTTACGAACTCTAAATGTATTGATTTTTTAGTACTTATGTGAATTTAAATGTCTGAAACCTAAAATAAATATTATGTGGTTGAAAACACTGAATAGTAGTGATATATGACAAGCGCTGAGCGCGTCCGTCTCTGGCTCAGACAAGATGTGTAACTTTAGCTACTATCTAAATCATAGAATATCATAGGTTCGGCCTGTTGGCGGGTGGATGATTTATTTTTAACAGCAGATTCGGATGACGTTAGAGCTGATCTGCACATCTCTAGTGCACGAGCCCTAGAGCCCCCTTTAAAGTTCAGGTACAAGTCAATGCACACACTTTTCTTTGTTTAATTTGCACACTGAACATGGGTTGAAGCTCTTAATTTTGAACTTTCAAAGTGCACCAGATTAATGAATTTATCTTTAAAATGTACATAATTTTCTAATGGGGGATCAAGTCCCCGGACACCCCCCCCCCCATTTGAAAATACAAATCTAATTCTATTATTATTAAAATACCTAAAATTCGTACATTATTAGGATTTTACCACCTCCGCCTCAATTTCTGCCAGGAAAAACCCTGAGATACATTTTTAATTTTTTATTTTGTTTGTTCTTTTTGCATGCAGTTTGTAAAGTGACAAAAATGAAGCAAAGCACAAGAAGTCCACTATTATTTTCTCCGTTTCTGAATTTGATGTTATCAGAGGCAAAATGCAAACACAATTGCATTATTATTTTTATTTACTTTTGAACAAAGTCTTATTTCATGCAAAGTGATAATATAATTGCACTTTCATTTTAACAGTTAACAGCCTTTTTTTTGGGCGATTGGGGACAGGTGGGACTCGGAACCCTTCCCTACCTCCAAAGTGGGGAATAGCAGAAAAAGTTTGAGAAACACTGATCTACATGGTGCACCTTTAAGTTTTTTTTTGTTGTTGTTGTTGTTGCATAATCTAACATTTGTACCGGAATATTGTTTATCCTGTTGTTATCCTTATATCTAATTGTTCCTCTTGGGATGTTTACAGATTTTCCCTTATTTACCATTTCAAATAGTAAATGAAAAAAGCTCTAATCATTTTATCTGCACAAGTCTTTAATTACATTAACTCACAGGCTCTATAGTCGAACTTAACTGGTCCAAATAAGAATCATAGCTGCACTTACTGTTGAAAAGATTTTAAATAATATTCATAGCTATTATAAGAGCAAAGGGGTGCTACATTATTCTAAAATTGCAAAAAGGGGTAGGGTCCCCTTCATTTACAATAGATTGCATTACACATTTACAGAGGTAAATGTGTCAGTGCCCGCAAATATAATATAAATTATTTTTACCTCAATAAAAATAATCCTACACAAAAAAATGCTGGATTGTTTCTGTAAAAGAAATTGTTGGGTTGACTGTGCTGGGTCAAAATGCTGGGTTGTTTGGGGTACTGTAAACACATTCTTGGGTTGCTCATGCTGGGTCAAATGAGTTGTAAAGGGGTCATTCACAAATAAACACCTGGTTGGGTTATTTTGACCCAGCAACTGGTTTATTACGTTTTCATTCTTTGTGGAACTTTCTGGATTCTTCACTTCTCACTCGAGGAGCACGCCACTCGGAGCGGGCAGTGTTTTATGGTAAGTTAATATGAATGTTTACCTATATTTTTAACAAGTTGTGGTAACAGCAAGCTAATTTCACTGTTCAACATACAGTCTTTGATATGGAAGTGTGAGGGGTAACGTATTTATTCTGTAAAACATTAAATAGCCACTGCTAGCTGATTAGATTTTTTGACAAAATGCTGCATCGTTAAATCCTTAGTTGTAAACCAGCTATATCAGCAGCCTTTATGAAATATGCAGTTTAAATTGTAAATTCATCACGTAATTATCGTATTCATTGTGGATGTTGCGTATTTAAAAGTAAGGAAAGCGTTTTGAATGAATACAAGCGCAGTATGTTTTAATCCCTCACAGGGCTCGCACGTAAAATCTCCAAGAAATGAGTCTAGGCTAATGTAGCGAGTGAGTTGTGTGGGGAAAGTCTGCTGGCATATTTTTAGAAATACTTGTCAAAAGAAGCGACTGGGGTAAGTTCCAGCACATTCTGCGTGTGTCTTCTGTAATGTCTCTGTCAGAACCAGGATTGTTTTTGCCAAAAAAAAATAAAAAAATGCTTTCAAGCGCTTGATCGTTTTTTTTTTAGTAAATGTATGACGTGCAATCTTTACAAACAGCGACTGAGGAAAGGAGAAATAAATCGATTTCATGTTAAGCATTTTCTCGCCCTGAAAACCCATTACAAGTTGTTAAGACTTGAGGTAGCCTAGTAAAAGTAATTTAGTATTAAGACAGTGGTCATGGGCCAAGTGTGCGCGAAGAATTTTTGAGGCCAAATAATCTTTTTTGCTATATTCACGACAGCGCCATCTTCAACACCAGGGCAGAAAAGTCAGAAATGCTACTTTAGAAATATGAATTGTTACAGCATACTACTTAAATGTTAATGCAACTATGTATTCTGGTCAAATTGTTTAACTGCTAAAGGGGAGACAGCTTTGAAGGTCCTGCTAACTCTGCTTCCCCCATCCATCTACAGGAGAGGAGGAAAGGTCTTCAGACCCACCACAGAGGTCCTTTATTGACATGCAACCTGTAAGTTTTGCTTTAGTGTTTCTACTTTAATAAGGGCAGACGTTTGATATGCTTGATAACTATGTAAGTAATTTAGGGTTAGAATATTTAAAGCTGCAATCCTCTCTGTTTGAAACATAAAACTGCATTTTTTAATAGATTGTCAATTTTTAAAGCTGCAGTCCATAACTTTTTTTGTTTTCAAAATTTACAAAATGTATATAATGAGCGAGCACATCATGAATCCATTTTCCAAATCATGTTTTTGTCTTTAATAAGTGTTTATATTCAGACTATTTTAGACTGGCGGAGGAGTACAGTGCGTGACTCGTCATAGACAGAAAAAGAGAGAAATAGCTCCTTTTACAATGTTCTTCTGCAAGACGCATGCAGTTTTGTTTATTAACCGCCAGAGCATCAAAAGTTATGGACTGCAGCTTTAACCAACAAAAGTTTGGGAAATCTGCAATCTGTAACTTTTTTTGGATAAAAATTTACAAAAATCAGTTATTGAGCAAGTACATGAAAGGTCAGTGTCCTTTCCCAGTGTCCCATTCACCTTACCTTCCCCCGATTCGCAATGGTACATTTATAATAATGATTTATAATATGAGCTGTCGGGTCCGATTTCAATGGAAATGTCTGTCTGTATACAAAGAATATACAGCTATTATATCGCAAGTCAGAGTACTGGTGATGGGGCTGCGTTTGTAGCTTGTTCTTACAGCAGTTATTTAGAATTTAATCTAAATAAATAAATAATAAAGTACCCTGCAATTTTATGTTTTTAAACAGATGGCAAAAGTTATGGATTGCAGCTTTAAAAAAAACAAATGATCAAATTAAATTTTAAATGTGAAAACAAACCTGTAAATGAGAAAACAAAAATGTACTGTAAGTAAACCACCATGAACAAAGAACAGAATTTTAACTGAAGAATACCATTTAAATGAGAAAACTCGGCCTTTATCACAGTACACGTCGTCACATCCGGCTCTGATTAGTAGGGTAAAGGAATTTCCACCTGGATTATTGTCAATGGACAGGCGCCAGTTTGGAGAAGAAAATTATGCCCGTTTAGTTGAACTTAAGAAAGATCGTCAATATTTAAAAACTTTAAAAATTTAGATTTTCATGATATACCATGCATGTCATCTTTGATTTTATTGTGTAACATTATCTAAGCAAGGCGATCATCAGTGCTGCCAGTGCTGCCAGTCAGGAGATTAACGAGCAGCTTTGTGTGTTTGTGAGTTTTAATGTTAAAGACATTATCAACATTACAGTAATATTTTGACTTTTATTGCCTAAATGTTGATAATATTAGTCCAAATTACTCTTTTATTACTATAATTCAGTTTGCAAATACGGAATGTAAATAGACATTTTGTTTGTTTTTCACATTTGGTCATATTTGATAATGTTTGCAATAAGTTTTTTTTTATACTTCCACGAAAAAGCTTAACTTTAATTGCAACACTAAGTGATTGTGTGTAATCAACAGGTGGGGACCAACATGGTTGAATATTTACAAAATGAGATGACTGTAGCATTGCTGCACATTTTGTGCCTCAGGGATGAGACGAGGGGGACGTGTCAGACCTTTGCCATTGTTCCAGGCCACTGGATTTCATTTAACGTGAAAAGCAAAAACAAAAAATCTTTGCTTTGAAACAAAGATCAACAGCCTCCAGCAAAGACTCGGTCTTGATGGCGTGGCCTGGAACAAGGTCAAAGGTCAAGGTAAATACACAAAGCAGTTTCTCCCCACCTGGGAGTTTCTCTAGCATGCCGCGTATCAAATTAATGGAAAAGAGTCCTCCTCTGTAAAATTTGAGGACATCAGTTCTTTCAGGCCCACATGATATTTAGTTGCATTTTAAATGTTTGTTGCTGTTCTTAATAAATCAACATCTTAATAAATGAAATCGTAATCGTATAAGAGTTCAAATGGGTTGTTTAATGACTTTTAAAGGTGCATTGTGTGATATTTAGGAGGATCTGTTGACAGAAATGCAATATAATATACATAACTAAGTTGTGTATAAAGACCTTACTTAATGAACCATTATGTTTTTATTACCTTAGAATGAGTATACATTGTATAATTGTAATAATTGTATACAAAAAAGTACTAAAGAAATGTATTAAAAATGTAAATAAAAAAAAGTTAAATGAGATTGAAATCCCATATACAGTGGCCTCTCTGGTTTATTGTATTACAGAGACAATAATTATTTTACATTTGTAATATAACACATATTTGTTACTAATTTTAATAAGGCAACGAGACAGGAAATAACCCAGCACACGAGTAAGACCTAACCTAGCAAGAGGGTTAATTTCACCCACTGGTTGGATCAAATGAATAACCCAGTAATATGGGTTAAATGGAAAAACCCACCACTTGGGTCAAACCAACCCAGCGGGTGTTCTGTCCAATAGTGACCCAGCGGTGTGGTTAAGGTTGGGTTATTTTTTAACCCTGCAGTTTAGTTCCATGTGCAAATAGTAAAAAAAAGAAGGTTATTTTGCATAATTATTGCCATAAAACACCATCACTGCTATGCTACATACTTGAGTATCTCCAGTTTGCAGTTTGGATCATTCAGTCTCTCTGAGAGCAGCTTGACTCCTGAATCTCCTGGATGATTGTAGCTCAGATCCAGTTCTCTCAGGTGTAAGGGGTTGGAACTTAGAGCTGAAGACAGATAACTACAGCCTTCCTGTGTCACCATACAGCCAGATAATCTTTACAAACAGAAAACAAGTTGAGGTTATTAGAATAGACAGTCTACAAAGAGACAAGAGTTTCAGAGTTTTTTTATTTTGGTATCAATTAAATACAAATGCCTTTCAGTACAGATTTGTTCGTGTTTCCTTCAGAATTTCACTGAACGCGTGGTTAAAAAGTACATTTCATTTCTTTTCCCAATCATGATCGTTTAGTGCAGATGTAATTCTCTTGGCACGGTGTGAATGTTTTCTTATGTACAGTGTATACAGTGTATGTTTGGTAAATTTAGTCCCTGTGTGGTTTCACCTGTATCACATGATTATGAGCAGTATCTCATAATCCACCATTGGATTTTATATTCTACATTTCTAGTCATCTCCCTTTTTGTGAGGAGTTTATTAGTCCAAATAGGAAGTAGAACATACTCAAAACTCAACATTAACAGTTAACATGAGACTAAACTCTAAACCAGAGGTCTTCAATCCTGCTCCTGGAGGGCCGCTGTCCTGCAGAGTTTAGTTCCAACCCTAATCAAACATACCTGAATCAGCTCATCAAGCTCTTCAGGATCGCTTGAATATACAAAGGCAGGTGTGCTGAAGCAGGTTGGAACTAAACTCTGCAGGACAGCGGCCCTCCAGGAGCAGGATTGAAGACCTCTGCTCTAAACAGAACAAATATTTTCAACGATTGTTAGAAACATTGCTGATTTCAGAAGTGACAGCTCATAATTAGTATTGTGGGAAATAAAGCGACCTCTAATGGACTGATGGAGAAAGGCAGGAGTTGGGCATGATGATACTCCTAATACCCAAGGTTACAGCTCAACAAGAAGTGTTGTTTCATTTCATGTGAATTTAGAAATAAATGAACATGGGAGTTATAATGACAGGACCTAAATAATTAGAGATCAATCATGGTAATATTTTAAGGCTTTATTTTAATCTTCATTTAATACAAATATTCTTAAATACCTCAGAATCTGCAGCTGACAGTTCAAACTCTTTAGTCCAGCACAGAGTAGCTTCACTCCTGAATCCTGCAGGTCATTGTTACTCAGGTCCAGCTCTCTCAGGGGAGAGTCTGATGATTGTAGAGCTGAGGCCACAATCTCACAGGACTGATCAGTGACTTTGCAGTCAGCAAGACTGAAAGATAAGACATTTTTTTAATAGATTTTTTGACCAAATGGGACTACAGGGATCAGCATGACTGGTCTTCAGTGAACCCAAGACAGGCTGTTACACCACTCATTTTCTCGCTCCAATGGCTGTCATTTGTTGCCCGCATCAAGTTTAAAGCAGTGATAATGGTATATCTTAAAGAAAAGCCGACAACTTTTCCATGAACACTTACCGGTTAAACCACTTCTCATACAAAAACACTTTTTCACTGTTTGTCTTAACTTTGTCCCTGTCTTAGCTTGTACTTATCTAACTGAATTCTGCACCACTTCCCATGTTACTAAAAAGCAAATTAATTACACCAAAAGTTGTGTTAAGCAATACAATATCTCAAGTGTCACATTATTAATTGCACTGACACAACAGAATTAGACTCAAATAAATGTGTACTCACATAGCTTTTCTGCAGTTTCTCACAGATGGTATCAGTCTTCTTCTACCTTCATCTGATGTGTTGTATTTCTTAAGGTCCAGCTCATCCAGCACCTCCTCTGATATCTGAAGTATGTAGGCTATTGCTGAGCAGTGTGCAGCAGAGAGTTCATTTTCTGAGTGTTTTTCTGATTTCAGAAACTCCTGAATCTCTCTGTGCAGAGTCAGATCCTTCATTTCAAGCAGACAGAGGAACAGATTGATGGATCTTTCAGCAGAAAAAGTGTTTTTCCATTCTTTGATTCTTTCTTTAATGTAGTTAATTGTTTCCTTGATGCTCTCTGAGCTGTTCTCTGTGTGTGTCAGTAGCCCCTGTAAGAGTCTCTGATTGGACTCCAGTGAGATGCCCAGTAGGAATCGGAGGAAAAGATCCATGCGTCCATTCTCACTCTTTAGAGTTTTATCCAGTACTCCTTTATGTAAATTATGAAGTAAATCAAAAACTTTCAAGGCATCAGAAGTGTCATTTACATAGCAGTAAAAGACATAAAAGGCTGCAAGAAACTCCTGAAAGCTCAGATGAATGAAGCTATAGACTTTCTTCTGATAAATCACATATTCTTCCTTAAAGATCTCAGTGCAAATCCCAGAATACACTGAGGCCTCAGTGACGTCTATGCCACACTCTCTCAGGTCCTCCTCATAGAACATGATATTTCCACGCATCAGCTGTTTGAAAGCCAGTTCAGCAAGTTTCACAATCACTTCTCTGTTTGACTGCAGGAGTTTCTGAAGATCACTCTCATCTCTCTCATCATACTTCTGATTTTTTATATTTGTCTGAATAATCAAGAAGTGTATGTACATTTCAGTCAGAGTTTTGGGTATTTCTGCACAATCTTGTTTCATGATGTTTTGAAGCACAGTGGCTGAGATCCAGCAGAAGACAGGTATGTAACACATGATGTGGAGGCTTCTTGCTGCTTTAATGTGTGAGATGATTCTGCTGGCTTGATGCTCGTCACTGATTCTCTTCCTGAAATATTCCTCCTTCTGAGGTTCATTGAATCCCTGAATTTCTGTCAGACGGTTGATGTATTTGGAGGGGATCTGATTGGCTGCTGCTGGTCTGGAGGTGATCCAGATGAGAGCAGTGGGAAGCAGATCCCCTTTGATGAGGCTTGACATCAACACACCCAATGATGAAATCTCAGTCACATAAGAATCTTTCCTACTGTCTGAAAATGTAAGTTTAATTTTGCTTTCATCCAAACCATCAAAGATGAACACAACTTTACACTCATAAATCTTTGAGTCCAGATCTTGAAGTTCAGGATGAAAGTCCAGCAGAAGTCTGTGAAGACTGTACCGCTCATCTTTAATCAAGTTTAGCTCTCGAAATGTAAGCACAAACATGAAATCTACATCCTGATTGGATTTTTCCTCGGCCCAATCCAGAATAAACTTCTGCACAGAGACAGTTTTTCCAATCCCAGCAATGCCTTTCGTAAGAACAGTCTTGATTTGAGCTTTCTCCTCACATCCTGGTTCAGGTGAGGCTTTAAAGATGTCATTGCAGTAGATTGGAGTGTCTTGTAGATGTTGTGTTCTGGGTGTTTTCTCTATCTGTAAAACCTCATGTTCTTCATTCACTCCTTCTCTCTCTCCCTCAATGATGTAGAGCTGTGTGTAAATACTGTTCAGGAGGGTTTCATTTTCTTGGAGTTTGATTCCTTCAAATAAGCTCTCATACTTCCTTTTCATACTGGTTTTGTGTTTCTCTTTGACTCTCTGCAAGACATCATCCACTAGTTGGTGTGAATTCTGCTCCAGATCTCTAGTCTCCAGCACCAGTGTGTGCAGGGCTGGTTCTGCGTAGTGCTGCCTGATGTGGGTCTGAGAGTAGAATGCATCGCAGGTCAGACAGGACTTCACAGCTCTGGGCTTCCTCTCACAGCCAGCAGCACAGAGCACATCGGCAGCTGCAGTGGAGCTGTGAGCAGAATCGACAAAAAACGACAAAGAAATACGACTCCACCCACTTTATTTCTCAACCACACTAACTGGCACACACGCTAAAGTGATGAGACACTGACAGCCCAAATTAATAAAAAAATAAATTAAAAAAAACATGCTAACTAGCTTTTTATTTGGTCTAAAGCAGTAACAAGAGCAGCTATCTCAGTTACCTTTTTAATAATTGACTGCTGATAATGATGATTAATTGCACCTAACATGATTAATCAGAAAAATCTGCCATTATTATTATTATTACTATTATTTTCACAGCTCTAGTCTTACCTCGAATTAGAGGTTCCCGCTCCATCACTAAAGAAAGGAGGTTTGATCATGGAGCTGTTACTCTTCATAGACACACAGCTAGAGACTGGAGATGCTGCTCTCTGGATGTGGTGTCTGGAAATGTTATGTTAAGAAAGTAATATACCTTACAGGCAGAGCAGCCATAAACATGGCTTTATCAATATTATTCCAAAAAAATCAATAAAGGGAGATTTGAATGACAGTTGTCTGTCTATACATTAAATGTATGAACATCAAAAACAAGATAACTTGGCACTTCCATACATTCCCTTTTATCTTTGTGATTTAGTCTACTGATACCTAAATTAATATACTGCTTTGAACAGAACATGAGAGCAGTGCATTAACCATCACATGATCACACTCAGTGGTCACCATTTTATCATTTGAAGGCTGATTTTGTTTACATAAAGGGGAAAGCATCAGGATATAAAGAAATAGCTTACCTATATTTAGAGGCTCCCACTCCATCACTAAAGAAAGGAGGTTTGATCATGGAGCTGTTACTCTTCATAGACACACAGCTAGAGCCTTGAGAAGCTGCTGTCTGGGTCTGAACAGCATCCTCCTCCTCTCTCTCCTCACAGAGACTCATTATAGAGGCAGTTCCCTCCTCTTCTCTCTCTTTGGAACGTCAGTGCATCTAAAATGGAGCTCAAAATAAGGCAAAGTCTCTACATATAAAGCACAAATGACTTCCAGAGCGTTTTGGTTACTGATGTTACCCTCGTTCCCTGATGGAGGAAATGGAGACATTATGGCAAATGAAAAAATGGGGACTCACTTGGTTTTATGCTGAGGAGCCGAGGCGAGGGCCCCGGCCATTCAGTGATGATTCAGGGATGTGGCAGGGGGACATTACGTCTCCGTTCCCTCTATCAGGGAACAAGGGTTAGATCAATAACCAAGACATTCCCCATCTGTCAGTCACTACAAACGTTATGTTGACTGACAAATGGGGTCCCTATGGAAAGCGCCAGAACCACTTAACTGTGTTACGAGCTGTGTTGGAGATGCAGATGCTGGCAAGCCAAAGCGTGCCTTTTTGGCAATTACTCCAGTTTAGTTGTAACCTACCCAGCACCCCACGTAAGCCCAGATGATAGTCCTCCATGCCAACGGGATTACCATGGAGACACATGGGGCACATCTAGCCCAGTACAGGGTCTGACCGAGCGGGCATTCACTCGAGTACTGGACCACCGCATCTGACTGCCAAAGGATGCTTAGAGGATACTTAATCCAGGGTTCAGTAAGTGGGGAACTCAATGGAGATTAAAGAAGGAGCTCGTATCCCCCCCTTAGAAGGGAATGGTGCTGCAAGCGAGACACGGAGCCAGCCTACCTGCACATTAACAAACACATTGGAAGAAACCGGCTCAACCCAGAGATTGTGGAATCTCACAAAATGTGTTAGGTGTCGCCCAGGAAGAGGAAAAACTTTGAGTGGAGGAAGCCCTTACTCTGAGGGGGCATGGCTGGCCTTGGGATTGGCATTTCCCTTCTGCTGGCCTCCAAAGCATACAAAGAGCTGACCGTAGCTTTCTGTGCGAATGGGACACAGCAATGCAAGGGGCTGGATCTACTGGAACATGATGTGCCGCAATAACAGCAACATACACCTTCAAGAAGACGCCTCCGTTCCGACCCTTCTCGCAGGAAAGAAACCACAGAACCGAACCACAGGTCTTCCTGTAGGGAAGAGCACCAGCCAGCGAACAGACTCCACTTCAAAGCATAAGCTTGCCTGGTAGAGTGAGGTCCTCCACGTACTGTCAAGAAGGCACACGTGGAGGTTGCAGAGGTCCAGACGTGGGTGTCGTATAGTGCTCCATCCCTGAGAAAGAAGGTCCTTCCTCAGGGGAATATACAAAGGAGGGGCTGTCACGAGAAGCTTCATGTCCGAAAAACCAGGTTCTGGTGGGCCAGCCAGGCGCAACCACCAAGACTTGCTCCTCGTGCTCCTTTACCCCCCATACTGTGCTTGCTCTCTTAAGGAAATCTGCTCTTTGCACCCAGGGTAATTTCGCTGAATTTAAAGTGATAGTTCTCCCAAAAATTAAAATGATCCCATAATTTATTTACCATCAACCCATCCTAGGTATATATGACTTTCTTGTTTCAGCCAAACATGATTGGAATTATGTTAAAAAATATCCTGGCTCTTCGAAGCTTTATAATGGGAGTGAATAGTACCTTGTTTTTTGAAGCCCAAAAAAGACCATCCATCCATCATAAAGTAATCCATACGGCTCCCGGGCCTTTAATAAAGGCCTTCTGAAGCGAAGCGATGCATTTTTGTAAGAAAAATATCCATATTTACAACTTTATAAACTGTAATCACTGGCTTCCAGTAACAGCCGTATGAGAGTCTAGTTCCAGTGGAAGAGTGACCTCATGACACAGGATGTAGGAGTAGAGTAAGTGAGTAGTGATAGTAGACTCCTCTCGCGGATCAAACAAACTCAAGCTCCTCCCACATTTATCTTCAAACATTCTCATTTTAGACTTCTAATTCCTGACCAGTGTTAAGTTTTGCTCTATCCTCTGTGCTTCTGTGTTCGTCAATACGTCGGGTCAGAGTCACCCTTCTGCCGGAACTCGACTTCCGCTATCTGAAGCCAGTGATTATAATTTATAGTTATAAATATGGATTGTTTTTGGGTGAAAGAAGAAAGTCATATACACCTAGGATGGTTTGCAGGTGAGTAAATTAAGGGATCATTTTCATTTCTGAGTGAACTATCCCTTTATCTGTGCACTGCTCTTTTAAGGCGAAACCCACAGAATGCGCCCTCTCCCCCAGCGTTGAACGATCTCCTGTAGCACGTCTTTCATTGCATGGTGACTGGAAGAGTGATTCCTGTGCAACCACTTGGCTCCGAAGCAAAAATTTGAATGAGTGGATTGCCGGCATTTGGCATGGAACTTTACTCGCTAATTCGATTGGCCGCTTTTCTAAAACTTAGAGGTGATTGGGGATCCCAAATGAGACCCCATTTGTCAGTCAAAATAGCACTGTAGTGAATGACAGATGGGAAACTACAGTCACTTTCTGACGGTCACTGAAAGTTAATAATAATAAAAACTTAACCGTTGAAAACTCTAAGGTCATTTGAGAAATTTGTGAGTGGACCAAACAGAAAATATAAACAAATCATTTAGTCTATAAAATTGCATGTTTAGCAAATCAACACAAGGCAACAAAAACGACCAAATCTATATGCAATAATTTTCTTTAAATTGAAGTATTTAATATTTACTGAATTGAACGGGAGATTATTGACTGCATGACTATATGAAATTCATGCAGCTTCGTTCTTGTAAACACTTAACACGCACATTACGCCTATGCCCCACCTCCAGATACATCTGATTGGTCAGCTGTATAAAAACTGACATTGACTATTTGAACTTGACACACTTTCCTAAATATTTTGATCATAGGCCCTTTTCTCATGACCGTACGCAAAATCTGTTTTGATTCAAAGCAGCGTATTCTTCCGTCAGCATAGTGGAATACTAGGAACACTCGAATGAAGTACGAGTATTATTTATATATCTGCCACAAATACAGCATGACTGCAGCCGCATACTTTCAACATTCAAGGCGAGGCGTTTGGCAGACCTCAAACGAACTTACCGATCGGCGAGATTTGCCGCTTGAAGTCGGGGCAGAAGTTAAAAATGAAGCACTGAAGTTGTACACCTTCTGCTTCCTGTGGTGACTCTTACACAGTGTTTTCTGTCTTTATTGTGGATGAAGTTGATTAGATGCATTTGTCAGCATCTGTCAAATAAACGGACATTTCAGGCGTTTACATGTAGCAACAGGAACACTTTTCATTCAGTACTTTATTTACTGCTTAATTCAGTTCCTGTGTACAAGAAAATAAATACGTTTCAAACATGCTCTTGAATGTTTGGTTGACGCAAATTACAACGAAATTTACGGTTGTCACGATCCAATTGTACAAATCGCATGGACGCAGGAGATCAAAAAATAGAATAGTATTTAATAATAAATCCAACAAGGAACAAGGGAGAATAAAACCACAATCAAACATTCACGACATCGAACAATGAACAAAGGAAACACTGGGCTTAAATACATAGGAAAACTAATGACATAATTGACAGAACAGGTGAATGAAATCAATAATCAGTAGGGTTAGGTACCAAAACCGGGCACCGATATCGAACCGGTATCCAAGTAACCGGTATGTAACCAGACCGAATCAAAACGGAGATTTCGGTGCCTCATTTAGGTGCCACTTAAATGCCTCAGCTGTCAGTTGAAATATTTGCCCTCTGGTTCTCTGAAATGTGATCGCTAGTTAACCCTTTAACGCATACAGTCGTTCACACCAGTGTGATTAGACCGTTCAAATCGCGTGATCATCAACTTCTAAATTCAAGTCTTCGTTCACGCATTGGCTGGCGCTGAGCCAGAGACAGACACTCAGTGCTGTCCTATCACAAATTCACAATTCAGTGTTTTCAACTACATATGGTTTATGTTATGTTTCAGACATTTAAATACATACTAGCAAAAGAACATTTATAAGCAAAGGCTGCCCTTCAAATTATTGATATAGTGGGGCAAGTACAGCATGGAAGAGGGGGTTTTGGGCTCAGTTTAGCTCCTCCTAAATGGCACAAGGCAACCCCAGCTCAAAGGAGGAAGCTGGTAGTCAACGATGTGCGA
This sequence comes from Gila orcuttii, assembly GCA_026230005.1. Lineage (NCBI taxonomy): Eukaryota > Metazoa > Chordata > Actinopteri > Cypriniformes > Leuciscidae > Gila > Gila orcuttii. Next base: position 659,823 of record JAPDVR010000007.1, read on the forward strand.
GAGAGGATGAGGTGTATAAAGGCCATTTCCCAGGCCAGGCAAGGAGAATGGATGAGATGGGAGAGTGTGGAACAACGCAAGATGGGCTGGTAAGTCCTATGGTCAATGGAACAGAGTAGGATCAGTTTCCTTATCAGGTCAACATATGATGTTCTCCCATCACCACAGAACCTAAACCTCTGGGTAGGAAAGGATCCTTTGTGTTCATCACCTGCCACATTAAGGCACATTTTGACAGGATGTAAGGTGGCTCTTATCCAAGGACGGTTTACTTGGCGCCATGACCAAGTACTGCGATGTTTGGCTTTAGCATTGGAAGACCTCCGCCCAGGAGAGCAACCACCAAGAAAAGGTGTTAAAACCAATTCTCACCCAGGACAACTGGAAGCTGCTAGAGACTGGAAAATGCTGGCAGATGTTGATCAACGGCTTATTTTTCCACCTGAGATTGGCAACACTAACCTTCGACCAGATATTGTCTTGTGGTCTGGATCAGCACGCCTTTTACACCTGATAGAGTTAACAGTGCCATGGGAGGATACTGTAGATGAGGCGTATGAGAGGAAGAAACTGCGGTATGCTCAGCTGGCCACTGGAATCAATCCAGTGGAAGTGGGTTGTCGAGGATTTGTGGCATACTCTACAACCCGGTTTCTCAGAGACGTTGGATTCAGTGGCCAAGAGTTACGTCGCACAGTGAAGAACTTATCTGAAGCAGCAGAGAGGAGCAGGCTGTGGTTGAGACAGAAAGATTCTGGCTGGCTGTGTACAGGCCGCCACACTACGGTTTCGAAGAATTCTTGAAAAACTTGAGTCTGTTGGATTATTTGTATAGTTTGCATAGTTATCATAGTTATTACAATCCCATGTACTGTATTTTGCGTGAATGAGGATTTGTGTTGGACATATATTGTTGTGTTTTGCGGTAGTAAGTATGCCATACAGAACTGTTGCAACTGAACCTGCTTTAACGACGACAGTGGGGCTTCGACAGCCTTAGTCAAACTGGTTGGCAAGTATGGTCGGGTTGCGGTGAGATTGTGGCGTTAGAGATTGTGATTGTGGTTAGGTCACATCTAGGGTTTATGCCACTGAACTTTGAGGAAGGAGCAACCTCAGCAGCAGGAGGGATCTCAAGCACAATAGAAAGAAAGAAACGCTGATGTACAGGTAAGTAAGCTGGGCTGAGTTGAGTGGGGGACGGAGGGGGGTGACTCTGGGACGCCAGAGTCACTGTCGAGCCCTCTTGAGGTGTCGTGGGCTAGTCGACGAAATACTGAGGACAGAAGGTGCCCACTTGAAGACCCCAGAGATGTCCCCTACTCAGCTCAATCCAGACGGGTGTTATGCTGATCTGCTGGGGAGACTGCACTGTGGTTGATCCCCGGAGCCAGCATCGCAGCCGTTGTGTGTGCTGACGCGCCAGGAAATATACTTCAGCCATTAACACCAGACAGAAGGATATTCACATCACCATATGGAAGGAAGCGTAAATGGATGGAGACGCATTGGTTACTGTAAAGCTACGTCTTAGTTGGTACTTATCTTAGCAAAAGCAGAGTGCAAATCAGCATGAAGTTTTAACATCTACTCCCGTGTAATGGAAATCATAGTTTGTAAAATAACACAGATGTCTATGGAAGAGGCAATAACAATCCTTTCAATTATAAATTGATGACGTGTTTTCAACACATTGTACCTACACATTGTGTAGGTAACTATAAAATTTACTCTATTCTTCTCACACTTCACCAGCCACTTACTTTAATGTATTTCGGGAGAATTGGATGAATTGACGTGTTGTCTAAATCTGACAAATACAATTCTCTGAACTGCGGTGCGTACTAACATGGCGCCCATCGTGCGTTATAGGCTAGATCAAGTAACATGAATCATGATCATTATAAAGGTTTCTTAAATGACAAAACACATTCACTTACATGTATTTAAGAATAAAAATATCAGCCAAGGACTGACTAACATGTAACGCAACCAATTACAGTTTGTTTTGTTCCACGTCATGTTTAGTGTGAAAATGTATACAGTCGATGTCCCTAAAATTACAGGGCTTATTGTCACAGTTGTAAACATGACGGCATCTTCCACAAGGGGTTTCGCCATGGGCATAGATTACACGGGGGACGGGGGGGACGTGTCCCCCCCACTTTTTATAAAATGTAAATTCGTCCCCCGCGCTTTTTCATAGGGCAAATGTGTCTATGACAAGCTGAGGTTTCCGCGGGTGTGTATAGCCTGCCCTACATCGAGATTTAAAATCCAAAGAGTCAAGGATAGTCTATCTACATACGTGACTTTCACGCTTCCATGGTAATCAGTCACTCGTGCATTAGCTTACGACACGCCCATGCTCGCACCCGCGCCGAATCCATCAGTTTCATAGAGTTCAAAACATCAAAAAAACTCTTCACTCCTTTTTCACGAAAAAGTCAAGCACTGTAAGTAAGTTGTCATGTGGTATCCGAATTGTGTTGCACAATGATGAATAACTCTGCCTATTTCTCTTGTTGAATAATTAACAAGTTTTGTTGTAAATTGAAAATATTCACTATACCCGCACAAACGTGCACTATTTTCAATCTTTTTTTATTCGTAATGTCTTTTATTTTCACAGATATGTTATCAAAGCCCTTCAAATTAGAATAAACATGGTGATTGTTAATGCTGAATTTGTATGTTCATGCATTAACAGCCACGATCTGCTTGAATCAGGCAATAACGTGTGTAGACGATGATGTTTACCATAATTCGGTAACACTTTACAATTAGATAAAAAAGTTTGTAGACAAACTTTAAGTTCTCTTGAAAAAGCCTAACTAGAAAGTTTGAAGTATTTTTAAAAGCTTGACGTTTGAAGGTTTTCAATTGGAAAGTTTTAGTTTAGTAAGACAAACTTTAGGCTATTAAGGAAATGTTATTTTGCCAAAAGAAGAACTTTTATTTTAAGTAAATGTTATTTTTAAATCAGCCTACTTCAGTTTGATATTTAACCATATTATCATGCTTAACAGTAACACTTATAATTTGAATAATTGTAATGCGATGATCAGATATCTAAATCAGAGAATATCATATGTTTGGGCGGTTGACGGGTGGATTATTTATTTTTAACAGTGGATTCGGGGGACTCAAAGTGCACCAGATTAATGAATTTATCTTTAAAATGTACAAAATTTTCTTACGGGGGGGCATGCCCCCGGAACCCCCTAGAAGTAACGAGATCCACCTACAAAAATACTGTGGGAAACACAGTAGGCTAAATGATGGTCTACGAAAAATAAAAATGTTATTATCTAATTAAAATACATGATCAGGATTTTACCACCTCCGCCTCGTTTTAAGCCAGGAAAAACCCTGCTTGTGAAATATAAAGTACTGAACATCTGCATTTCTTTCTTTCTGTTTTTTTTTTTGCTTTAAAAATAAATAGCATATTAAGCCAATTAACCTGTCAACAAAAGTCTGAAAAAAAAATGGTATTACACTTGACATTCTGTCCCCCTCACTTTTGAAATGATGGCTACGCCCCTGGGTTTCGCATCACAGCATTTAAGGTGATGTGTTCTAAAATAATGCTCACCTTGTGCAGGAGATGCAATAAGTCAGGAGAGGTGTCGTATTTTGTCAGAGAAGACAAAAAATGTGAAAAGAATTGCTGAAATTTAAAGCTGGTTTGTAGCATACCGAATACAGACTACTTTGCTGTTATTAATACTGTAGTGTTATTTAGTGTTAAATTATTTTATTTGGGTTAGGTGGCTTAGGTTTTATTGTGAATTTGTTATGTAAATTTGTTGTGTTTTGTATTTAGACTACTTGTGTCATGATCCTGGCTCTCTTTCTCCTTTCTCTGTCTCCCCCTTTTGGACACACACTCACATACACATACTTGCAGATTACCGCACCATTCATCACGCACACACATCTCCCTCATCACCCCCAGCTGTTTCCATTCACTACTAGTTATCTTGTCATCCTTTCCACACCTGTTCTCTCTTTCTCTAATTATGTCTGCTTCTTTTAGCCCTGCTTTTCCCTGTCTCTTTGCCAGATTATTTCTAGAGTAATACGTATGAGACCTCTGTGCTCTTACCTCTCGTTCCTGTCTTGTCCTGTGCTCTTTTGGAGATTGTTCTACCTCTGAGTATTTGCTACTAAGCTGTGCTTGTTACAGAGTACCTGCCCATCATCGTCCGTTGATATCTGACCTCCTGTGAGTTCCCAAGCTGGCTGGCATCTCTATGGAGTCCTCGACAACTGAAAACGCTCTGCTGTCTGAACGGAGGAAAGTTATTTTTCTATCATCCTGTTTCTCTGGAAGACTTTCGTTGTTCGTTTATTTTATACTGAAGATTTCTGTTCTAACCTCTGGACAGCATTTTCTGTTTATTTTGCAGTAGATTGTGGGATTGAATGAGTGCACTCGACGCGGTTTGTGTTTGGAGCTCCGTCGAATTGATTCATAATCCTTGATTTTCTTATTTACACTCATTTATAAACAAAGCATTTTCTATTTTTACAGCATGTGAGCATATCTTCGATATTATTCCTTATAAAAAAAACAATTGGATTGCTTTGATATCGCTACTTATATCCAACTTTCCGAATTTCCGCTACTAGCCTTAAGCCCGCCAGCATTGCACGCGTGGCCTCTCGCCTATCGATGGTCTTATTTACACCCGTATCACTGAAAGCATACGGGTTCTATCCAAGATTTCAGTCCTAAATTAGTAGTGATATTGGTAGTATCACTACTAATTTACTCTTCATCTGTTATAATGGCGAATATATCGGATGTGTGTCTAACGTTACTTCTGAGTGCAGGTGAGGACACATTTGAGCTGCATTCGGTGCAGTTAGAGCTGGAGTCCGTGGAGAAGCAGATCCGTGATCTACTAGAAAGGCAAGCCGAGCTGTGAGATCAGTGAAACATCACGCGCCGATGCTCACAAGTCAGTGGTTAGTAACTTTTTGACTCCAACCTCGTCTACTCCGTGTGTTTCTCTGCACAGGACCCAAGCACCCAGGACGCGATCATCCCTGGCTTCATTCACTCCGGCACTGACACAACACCATGGACCCTGGATGATCCCACAGCGGAAGACACGAGAGCAAGAACCTCTCTGCCCCTCCCGGTCTTCGAGATCTCCACCCAGAACCGCTTCTCCCCTCTTCGTGAGTCGGAACGCGACGACGCCGTGATCATCGGCAGTTCCATCGTCCGTCATGTCCGCGCTACCTCAGGTAAGGGTAAGGTGCGCACTCACTGCTTTCCTGGTGCTCGTGTTCTAGATGTCGCTGCACAGGTTCCCGAGATCCTGAACGGTGACAAGCGCGTCGGAGCTGTTGTGCTGCACGCGGGAGTGAACGACATCAGGCTGCGGCAGAAGGAGGTTCTGAAGAAGGACTACAGGAGCCTGATCGAGACGGTACGCAGCACATCGCCTGAAGCAACGATCATCGTGTCTGGACCACTTCCCACGTACCGACAAGGACATGAAAGGTTCAGTAGATTATTTGCACTAAATGAATGGTTAATGTCATGGTGTAATGAACAGAAACTGATCTTTGTAATTGGTATCTGTTCTGGGAGCGACCTAGGCTCTACCGTGCTAATGGCCTGCACCCCAGCAGAATCGGAGCGGTTATTCTGTCGGACAACATCTCCAAGATGTTACACACCATATGACTAGTAAGTCAAAGTCCAAATCACAGTCTTTGCTGTCCCAACTTAATTGATATCAAAAGTAGTGTAGAACATTATATAGAAACTGTGTCTATTCCTTGTTTAGTGAGGCCAAACAATAAATCTACTGTAGGATCTAGGAAAAATCTAATTGTAATTAAACCAGAAAATCTCAATATCAGTGAACAAAAACAATTTCTAAAGCTAGGTCTTCTAAACATTAGATCGCTCACACCTAAGGCGGTTATTGTAAATGAAATGGTCACAGATAATAGTTTCGATGTACTTTGCCTTAATGAAACCTGTCTTAAACCAAATGAGTATATCGGTCTAAATTAGTTGTGGCGAGGGGGGCGTGGTTTAGCGGAGTCTGTAGCGGAGAGCGAGGGCGGAGCCGAGCGGTGAGTAAGTAGGTCAAGTGGAAAATGATGAACACCTGTTTCTGATTGCAGTAATTGGCGTGGGGAGACCGCATAAAAGCCAGCTGGTGCGAGAGAGCGGGGAGAGAGAAGGATTGGGGACTCGTACCAACACCCGCGACTGGCTAGCTGACATCGGGAAGAGTTTTGTTATAAGAGGGCTGAGTATTCACATCGGGAAGAGTTTGTTATAAATGGACTGAGTATTCACATCGGAAAGAGTTTGATAAATGGACTGAGAGCTGAGTCAGCGGGAAAGAGTGTTTTTGAACTGTGCTGTAGATTGTTCTACGGTGAAGGCGCAAGTGGCGCACCTTTTCTTTTCTGTTCTTTATTTTTGAGTTAATAAACTGTACGAGTCCCAGTCACGCCGACCCTTGTCTTCTTTCATCCCCACAAACACTGAACCATCATCATCTCACTGGTGCCGAAACCCGGGATGGAAGAAGAGGCCGCCGCCAGACAGTTCCTGTCCCCATTTGCGGATGTCATCCACGCGCTCGTGGGTCTACACCAAGAACGACTTCGAGCCCTGCTGGCCGTGAAGGAGGAACAGGAGTGCCGGTTCGAGGCGCTCCTTCGGGCCCAGCAGGAGGACCGCGAGCTGTTCCGGAGCTGGATGGACTAGGAGGTTCGGGCCGGACCATCATCGCCAGCTCCAGCCTCGGCACAGCCCATGCCGCTTCAAAAGATGGGTCCGCAGGATGATCCAGAAGCCTTCCTCGACCTGTTCGAGAAGACGGCCGAGGCCTGGGTCTGGCCGCCCGCAGACTGGCCAATGCGGTTGATCCCGTTGCTATCCGGGGAAGCACAGATCGCCGCACAACAACTGCCAGTCCAGAACCTCCTGGTCTATAAAGACCTTAAGTGCGCCATCTTACAGTGGGTCGGCCGGACCCCGGAGCAGAGCAGACAGCGGTTCCGGTCCCTGGAGCTCGGGGAACCCAGCCGACCCTTCGTCTTCGCGCAGCAACTCTGGGACGCGTGCCGCAAATGGTTGATGGCCGGCGGACGCGACGTCGAGGGAGTCATCGATCAGGTGGTACTGGAGCAGTTTGTGGCGCGGCTTCCTCGGAAGACCGCGCTGTGGGTCCAGTGCCACCGCCTGACGTCGCTGAACCAGGCCATCCAGTTGGCGGAGGACCAGATGGTGGTGTGCCTAGGGGTCGGCGAACCCCTTCAAGCAGCTTCTCTCTCTCTCTCTCCCTCTCTTCCCCTTCCTCTGTTTTGTCTCGTCCTGTCCCTCTCTCTCAAACCCACCGATTGACAGACAAATTAGTAGGAGTCCAGATGGAAGACCGGAGGTCAACATGGTTCCAAGAAGTCGTGTCTGAGCACCATCTTCACAATTTCCCATCAGGTCACGGGACAAGTTATCATCTAGGAGTAGTAAACACCACCACTCTCCAGGTTTATTGGTTGACCAAGAAAGAGTATATCGTGAACCTACTCCTACGATTCCTGACCTGATTCACCCAAACCCCAGAGAGTTTGCACGGCTTAAAATTGCTTTGGAAAACATTCTGCCAGTTGAATCCACTGAGAACTTTAAATTCCATATTCTGCTAGAACATCTCAAGCTTGAAGAAGCTCAGTTAATTGCTGAATCTTACAGCAGTTCACGACATCCTTATACCAAAACCATGGGTGCCCTCAATAAGCAGTATGGACAGCCACATCAGTTGGCTTTGCAACGCATAGTGGAATTGATGGAGGGACCAAGCATTAACACTGGAGATATCAGAACCTTCCGAATGTATGCCCTGAGGGTGAGATCCTTGGTGGGAATGTTGCGACAACTAGGTAAGCCTGGTAAAATAGAATTAAAATGTGGATCACATGTGTCCAGACTTCTGGGTAAATTGCCACATGATTTGCGAAGCAGTTTCAGAAGATTCATCTATCCATTGGAGGTAAAGATTCCCACCCTCCTTGACTTCTCAGACTAGTTGGAATATGAAATCCAAGTGCAAGAAGATTCCACAAGATATGCAAGCCACTTTGGTAGAGGGTACTCGACTAGGTCATCCTGGGATGATCCACCAAGGAAGACCAAATCATTTCACAAAGGGACAGAAGTACTATTTGGCACTGAGAAATACCCTTCAGCATCTCCATCAACTGTCACAGCTAAGACCACCAAGGCAAACCCTTATTGCCCTTACTGTGATAATAACAAACATTATTTGAATAACTGTGCCAATTTCTCTCAACTCTCCAAATTTCAGAGGCAAGATTGGGTGGAGGGCCACAACAGATGTTGGCGCTGTGGATGGGGCCATAGATCAGCAGAGTGTAATCTTAAGATGCGCTGCAAGGCATGTAATGGGCGTCACTTACTTGTTCTTCATGAAGTTAATGCACGGAGCAGGGACAGCACAGTAGAAGGAGAGGACCCATCTACTAGCCTTATCAGGGGGGAGGATGCCAACGATGTATTATACATTGACAAGCCACCAGGAAGTCGGAAGGTACTGTTGAAAATATGTAAAGTCATTCTGAGAAGTGGAGATCGATCCATGAGAGCTTATGCCATTCTTGATGATGGCTCTGAAAGGAGCATTTTACAACACACTGCTGCAAGCCAGCTGAAATTGAAAGGTAAATCGGAGGATCTGCCCCTGCGTCCAGTCAGACAAGAGTTAAAGGTCCTACATGGGGCGGCTGTATCATTCAACCTTTCACCAGCCTGTGAGCCAGACAAGGTATATCCATTCAGTGGAGCCTTCACTGCGCCAGAGCTGAGGCTTGGAGTGCACTGTCATCCAGTTAAGGCTTTACAGGAAAGGTACCATCACCTTAAGGGACTTCCCCTCCAAAAGATTATAACTGGTCATCCAGTTTTTCTCATTGGATCAGACTACCCTCATTTAATCACTGCAGTTGAACCAGTTCGTTTGGGCCCACTAGGAGGTCCAGCAGCGATTAGAACTCTCCTTGGGTGGACTCTGCAAGGACCAGTTCAGGCTCTGCGACACAGTTTCACAGAGCAACAATGTCTGTTCACAAGTTTGTCACCTGCTGTTGCGTTGCATGAACAAGTTGAACGACAAGTTGATGTCCTTCCTTGGAGGGATGAGAAGACAAGTACTAGATCAGTACGCGACCAGCAGTCACTAAAACTACTGGAACCAAAAACTGTCAGAGTTCAAGTCGATGGAATTCTGCGATATGCTACCCCATTGCTCAGAGTTCGAAATATGCCCTCTCTTCATGCACCCAAAGCAGCAGTAATGCCTCATCTAAGAAGCTCAGAGCGTCGACTCAGTAAGTCTCCTGATCAAGCAGCTATCTACCAGGCTGAGATTAAACGATTGGAGCAAGCAGGTTACATTGCTGAACTGCAGTCAGGAGCTGAAGACACTCCAGTAAGTTGGTATATCCCACACCATATGGTTGAACATAATGGGAAACATAGAGTAGTTTTCAACTGTTCATTTCAGTTTCAAGGAAACAACCTCAATGAACTGTTACTTCCAGGACCCACTCTGACTTCTTCCTTACTGGCTGTGCTACTAAGGTTCAGAGAACATTCTATCGCTATTAGTAGCGACATAAAGGGAATGTTCCACCAGATAAGACTCCTTCCTGAAGATCGACCTCTTCTCCGTTTCTTATGGAGAGACCAAGAAAGAGAAGTTCAGCCTAGAGTTTTTGAATGGCAAGTTCTCCCCTTTGGGACCACTAGTAGCCCATGTTGCGCTATCTTTGCTTTGCAGAAGCATATCTTGGAAAATAGTCAGCCTGGTGACAAGATACATGATGCTGTACTGAAGGCATTTTATGTAGACAATTACCTGCAAAGTCTGCCCTCTCTAGATGAAGCAAAGCTCATGGTGGCCCAGTTGCAGAGTACCTTGGCAGACGGAGGATTCGAACTCAGGCAATGGGCTAGTAATGCGCTTTCTACTATTAGTCACTTACCAGCAGCATCCAGATCGGACAGTGCTGAGCAATTGATTGTTAAGGGTATTGCCTCAAACCATGAATCAGTGCTTGAGATGCAGTGGAACTGTCAAACAGATACTTTGTCTTATAAGTTCCGTGCTCTAAAGTGCCAAGAAGTTACTATGCGTAATATATATATAAGGTGCTTGCCAGCCAATATGATCCTCTTGGTTACATCATTCCGTACACCACACATGCCAAGGTGATTGTGCAGCGACTATGGGACAAAAGGAGAGATTGGGATGATCCCAGGTTACCAGAAGATTTGATGACTGCTTGGAACAGATGGGCAGAGGAGCTTAGTGACCTACAACAAATAGTTTTATCCAGATGCTATTGTACTGCACAGAAGGATGATCTTTTCAGCCAGCGAGATATTCATATTTTCTGTGACACGTCTGAGTCAGCTTATGGGTCGGTCGCCTATCTTCGAACAGAAGACCGGCAGGGAGAGGTGGAAATCACATTCATAGTGGCCCGATCAAGAGTGGCTCCTAAGAAACGGCTGTCGATACCTCGTCTAGAACTATGTGCAGCCCTGACCGGTGCGCAGTTGGCTAAGACCCTTCAGAAGGAATTGACTTTGCCTATTCGACAAGTTTTCATTTGGACTGATGCCACCACTGTTTTGACCTGGATTATATCCGAATCCTGTCGATTCAAGGTTTTTGTTGGTACAAGGGTGACAGAGATTCAGGACCTTACCAGCCACTGTGAATGGCGTTATGTGACTTCAGATAGCAACCCGGCAGATGATATCACCCGAGGGAAAAGACTGGCAGATCTAGGGCCACAAAGTCGTTGGAATACAGGGCCCTCATTCCTTCACCTTTTACCTGATCAGTGGCAGGTTACACCTCCATCCTCTTTTATTGACAGTGATGAACTAAGAAACTCTACATTTTGTGGTCTGACTAATACTGCACCTTGTTTGCCCATGCTTGATCCAAGCAAATTTCTGACCTTTCAAGAATTCCTGACAGCCATTGCAGAATCTCTCCGGGAGGATGGGGTCAATCCATCAGCTGAAGATTTTCAACAGGCTGAGATAGCTATCCTTCAGCAAGCCCAATGGGAAAGCTTTCCCTCTGATATGGCACAACTTACAGCGGGGAAACAACTGAATAGTAACAGTCGGCTCCTTAGCCTTGCTCCCGAACTTGACTGTGTAAGTCACCTTCTTAGGGTAGGAGGTCGTCTTCGCTGCTCTGAAGAGATTGAGCCTGAGTTGATGCATCCTATTGTGCTGGATTCCCATCATCCCGTCACTAACCTTCTCATTAAGGACTATGATACCAAGCTGGTTCACCCAGGACCTGAGAGAGTATTGGCAGAAATGCGTAGGAAATATTGGATCCTTCGGGGTAGGGAAGCAATCCGACGTTATCAGCGTAAGGATTGTTTAGAGTGTCAGAAGCTTCGTAAAAACCCACAGATACCCCAAATGGCAGATCTGCCTCCAGCCAGACTACGTCTCTTCAAACCCGCATTTTATTCTACTGGTATCGACTGTTTCGGGCCATATATAGTAAAAATTGGGCGCAGGAATGAGAAACGCTGGGGTATGTTGTTCAAGTGCATGACTACTCGTGCGGTGTACATCGACCTCCTTCCCAGACTTGATACAGACTCCTTCCTTATGGCTCTCAGGCGTTTTATAGCCCGACGTGGGAAGCCTTTGGAAGTTTTATGTGATCAAGGTACGAATTTTAAAGGAGGGGAAAGGGAGCTACGACAGGCATTTGGCGAACTAGTTCCTGAGCTTCAGGAACAGCTTGCCCATCAGCAGATTAACTTCCGATTCAACCCACCTCATGCTCCACACTTTGGTGGGTGTTGGGAAAGGGAGATTCGTTCCCTGAAACAAGCTCTACTGGTCACTTTAGGAACTTAGCCTATACCCGAGGAAACTCTTCTCACTACACTCATTGAGATTGAAGGGATCTTAAATTCTAAACCTCTTGGTTATATCTCCTCGAATGCCTCTGATCCAGTTCCTATTACTCCTAATTCTCTTCTTATGGGGCGGCCGGATTCACTTCCTCAAGTGATATACCCTCAAAGTGAAATACTGAGTCGACGTCGTTGGCGTCATAGCCAAGTCCTAGCAGATAACTTTTGGAAGAGGTTTATCAAGTTCTATTTGCCTGGTCTTTAGATTCGTGGCAAGTGGCAAAGAGAGTCACCCGATATCAAGGTTGGAACTACAGTTATGATTGTGGACCCCCAATTTCCCAGGGCCCTGTGGCCTACTGGTCAGATCTCACAAGTATTCCCTGGGATGGATAATAAAGTCAGGACTGTTGAAGTGAGAATTAAGGACAAGTTTTATGTACGACCTGTGGCTAAGGTTATACAGCTGCCTGAGATTCCAGACTAAAATTTGACTTTGACCTTTTTTATAATGGGCAGATTTCCTCATTCTTTAGAAATCTGGGGGCGACTCTTAAAAAGGTTCAATGTAATTGTATTTGTGTTTGAGTCTGTGAGAATTGCTCTGGCAATCAGCCAATGGCAGAGCACGCTGTTAAAGCAGCAATGTGAAGACATTAGGCTCCACCCATTTCCAGCAGGTGGCATTGATTAGCATTTGTATTTAATCGCTCTGCATGGGGTGAGTGTAGCAAACAGACTCTGTGTTTTCTTGCCATTGATGTGTGCGTATATTATACAAGTAAGTAGGTTTATGTATTTCAACTTATGTTAATTGTTTGATATTATTGTCTATTCCATGTTTAAGGATACTTCATACAGAAGTAGGGATTTGATTTGTTCACTCATTTACATGATGTTGCTTATGTTTATGGAAGCATTTCTGCTACCTTTCATTGTATTTATTTTGTTATCAAATTGTTTCTGTTATGTTATATTGATATATATTATGTTCTGTTTTAGACCACACCCATACTCATGGCATTACGGTTGTACTCATCAGCACTTATGTGCTAAACCATTATTGAAGCTTTATGGAATTGTTGTGGAGAAAATAAAAGCTACAAAGAAAACTTCTGCTGCTTCTTCATGTCTCTAACCGGACATCTGTGGTGAACTAGTTCCCTACTGGCAAATCCAAACTGATTGAAAGTCAACAGTTTGCAATACAGGCTGCTACACTCAATCGTCTAATGACCCGATTTTTCTGGCCGGGTATTCACGAGAACGTGCGCAAGTGGTGCGCGTCTTGTCGTGAATGTCAGTTGGTAAACCCACCGGCCAATCCAAAAGCACCTTTGTGCCCCCTTCCTTTAATGGAGATCCCCTTCGAGAGAATTGGCATGGACCTCATCGGGCCATTAGAACGATCTGCACGGGGGCATCGCTTTGCATTAGTCCTGGTGGATTATGCAATGCGATACCCAGAAGCAGTGCCGCTTTGCAATATTTCTGCCAAGAGCGTAGCGAGCGCACTGTTTCAATTAATCTCCCGGGTGGGAATCCCAAAGGAGATTCTCACCGATCAAGACACGGCGTTTATGTCACGTACTATTCGCAAACTTTATGAATTATTGGGCATTAAATTGATTCGCACCAGCGTCTATCACCCACAAACAGACGGCCTGGTGGAACGCTTTAATCGCACGTTGAAATCCATGATTTGGAGGTTCGTGCACAAAGACGCCAAAAATTGGGATAAATGGCTAGAACCCCTTTTGTTCGCTGTACGCAAGGTCCCCCAAGCCTCCACGGGGTTTTCCCCCTTCGAGCTTCTCTATGGGTGTCAGCCCCGCGGGGTGCTGGACGTGCTAAGAGAGACTTGGGAGGACGGACCTTCGAATAGCAAAAATGAAATTCAATATGTCATGGACCTGAGAACAAAACTCCACACTTAGGGGCGGCTTTCTATAGAGAATTTGTTACAGGCCCAGGACAAACAAAGTCGGATGTACAACAGGGGGGCTAGACTACGAGAATTTGCACCGGGAGATAAAGTACTTGTATTGCTCCCCACGTCCAGTTCTAAATTACTCGCGAAGTGGCAAGGACCCTTTGAGGTCACACGGTGAGTTGGGGATCTCAACTATGAGATCGTTCGTACAGATAGGGGAGGGGCACATCAGATTTATAACCTCAATCTCCTTAAAAAATGGAATGAGGCGGAATCAGTGATGTTGGCGACGGTAGTGAGTGGAGAGGAGGATCTCGGACCAGAAGCGGATTCAAAGTCCCAATCACTCGCTCTGGCCGTTGGTGGAGATCACCTCTCGCCGTCCCAAATCACTGATATACGTAATTTACAAGCATAGTTTGCTGATGTGTTCTCGCCCCTGCCTGGCCGGACGAATCTCATTCAGCACCACGTTGAGACCGAGCCGGGTGTAGTAGTGCGCAGCCAGCCGTACCGCTTACCTGAACATAAAAAGAAAGTAGTTCAGGATGAATTAGAGGCTATGCTGGACATGGGGGTAATAGAAGAATCCAACAGTGACTGGGGAAGTTTTGGTTCCAAAAACCAACGGCTCGGTCCGGTTCTGTGTGGATTATCGCAATGTGAATGCTGTGTCGAAATTCAACGCATATCCAATGCCTCAGGTTGACGAGTTACTTGATCGGCTCGGCACCGCTCAATTTTATTCGACACTGGATTTAACAAAGGGATATTGGCAGATCCCCTTAACTCCAATGTCCAAAGAAAAAAACGCTTTCACAACGCCGTTTGGATTACACCAATTTGTCACGCTTCCTTTTGGGTTGTTCGGGGCTCCAGCGACCTTCCAGCGCCTGATGGACAGAATTCTTCGGCCGCATACTGCATATGCCGCTGCTTACTTGGATGATATTATCATCTATAGTAACGACTGGCAGCGGCATTTGCGAGCTGTCCTCAGGACGCTGTGGGAAGCGGGGCTCACGGCCAATCCAAAGAAATGTGCGATTGGGCGTGTGGAAGTTAGGTATCTGGGCTTCCACTTGGGTCATGGACAGGTGCGTCCCCAAATTGATAAGACGGCAGCAGTTGCGACCTGTCCGAGACCTAAGACCAAAAAGGAGGTTAGACAGTTCCTGGGGCTAGCGGGATATTATAGAAGGTTTGTGCCTAATTATTCAGACCTCGCTAGCCCGCTGACTGACCTAACTAAAAAGGAAGCACCAGATACCGTCCAGTGGACGGAGCGGTGTCAGCAGCACTGCTCTATGTGGCGGACCGCTCTTACAGGCTCCTAACTTTGCTCTCCCTTTTATCCTGCAGACTGACGCCTCAGACAGGGGGCTGGGCGCTGTCCTGTCCCAGGAGATAGAGGGTGAGGAACGGCCGGTGCTGTACATTAGCCGTAAGCTTTCTAAGAGAGAGACTAAGTACAGCACCATTGAGAAGGAGTGTCTTGCCATCAGGTGGGCCGTTCTCACCCTCCGCTATTATCTCTTGGGGCGGGAGTTCACCCTCTGTTCGGACCATGCTCCCCTGCAATGGCTCCACCGCATGAAAGATACCAACGCGCGGATCACCCATTGGTATCTGGCTTTGCAACCTTTTAAATTTCAGGTGGTCCACAGGCCGGGTGCACAGATGGCTGCGGCTGACTTCCTTTCCAGGAGGAGGGGGAGGGGGGGCTGCGGGCCAGACGGCTCCCTGGCCTGAGTCGGGCAATGGGGGTATGTGGCGAGGGGGGTGTGGTTTAGCGGACTCTGTAGCGGAGAGCGAGGGTGGAGCCGAGCGGTGAGTAAGTAGGTCAAGTGCAAAATGACGAACACCTGTTTCTGATTGCAGTAATTGGCGTGGGGAGACCGCACAAAAGCCAGCTGGTGCGAGAGAGCGGGGAGAGAGAAGGACTGGGGACTCGTACCAACACCCGCGACTGGCTGCCTGACATCGGGAAGAGTTTTGTTATAAGAGGACTGAGTATTCACATCGGGAAGAGTTTGTTATAAATGGACTGAGTATTCACATCGGAAAGAGTTTGATAAATGGACTGAGAGCTGAGTCAGCGGGAAAGAGTGTTTTTGAACTGTGCTGTAGATCGTTCTACGGTGAAGGCGCAAGTGGCGCACCTTTTCTTTTCTGTTCTTTATTTTTGAGCTAATAAACTGTACGAGTCCCAGTCACGCCGACCCTTGTCTTCTTTCATCCCAACACACACTGAACCATCATCATCACATGAGTCCACTCCACCAGGATACTGTTATAAGCATGAGCCCCGTTGTCACGGTTCATGAATCCGTTGTCTCCCTCTAGTGTATTTGTGTGTGTGTGTGTGTGTGTGTGTGTGTCTGTGTGGGCGTGGTTACCAATCTTGTGTGATTATCTGCGCCAGCTGTAATCAATTCCCGTTCCCTTTATATGTTCAGTAATTCACCGCTTCCCTGGTGTCGTGTCCTGTTTCCATGTGGCTCCTCTCGTCTCCTGTTGTGGATTACCTGTCTCTGTGGATTTTCTTCGTGGATCGTCATCCCTTTCTGGACTGTTTATTGTTCCTGGTTCCTGAGCACGCCGATCACCGCACACTATTCTCCGGGTTGCCCATCAACGTCCCTGTGTCTTCCACCATCTGAGTGTTTGTTCCTGACCTGTGTGTTTTCTGACCATCTTCAATAAGGCGGTGGTGTTCCAACAATCTATAGAGATATTATAAATGTTACTCAGAAAACAGGTCAAAGGTTTAATTCGTTTGAAGTACTTGTGCTAAATGTTACGCTCTTAGATATAAGAAAGAAATCCCTATTATCTCTAGCCTTGGCTACTGTATATAGACCTCCAGGGCCCTATGCTGATTTCCTAAAAGAGTTTGCAGACTTTCTCTCAGATCTATTGGTCAATGTCGATAAAGCAATAATTGTTGGAGATTTTAACATACACGTAGATAACACAAATGATGCGTTAGGGGCTGCGTTTACAGATTTATTAAACTCCTTTGGGGTCAAGCAAAACGTCAGTGGTCCCACTCATCGTCTAAATCATACACTAGATTTAATTATATCATATGGAACCAATCCAACCGATATAGATATTATACCGCAAAGTGATGATGTCACCGATCATTACATGGTAACTTGCATAATACGTACTGCTGAAATTTGTCATGTTGCACCACGTTATCGACCAGGCAGAACAATCCTTCCAACCACATAGATAGATTCTCAAATAGCTTACCTGATCTCTCTCAGCTGCTCAGTGAACCCAAACAAACAGATGAACTAGAGGAAATGACTAGCAGTTTGAGCACCATTTTCTCTAGTACATTAGAAATTGTTGCACCAATTAGATTAAAAAAGGTTAGAGAGAAAACTAAAGCACCATGGTACAACAGTGCTACGCATGTTATCAAGAGAGAAACTCGTAACTTAGAGCGTAAATGGAAACAAACTAATTTAGAGGTCTTTAGAATCGCGTGGAAAGACAGTATGTCACGTTATAAAAAGGCTCTAAAAGCAGCCAGGGCTGAGCATCTCCGCAAACTAATAGAAAATAACCAAAATAATCCAAGGTTTTTATTTAACACCGTGGCTAGACTAACAAATAAACAGACATCACCAGAGCAAAATATTCCGTTACAGTATAGTTGTAACGAATCAGAAGGCTGAGGCAGATCCATTTGCAACAACTTTAATAACTCAAAGGCAGTCAGAAATAATCTCAGGAATTCTTGGAAGATAACTCAAAGACAGTCAGAAATAAACTCAGGAAGTCTCGGATGAGGTTGCGCAGGCAGTAGGGAGAAACCGGGCTGGGAGTCGTAGGCAGGCGGCGTGCGTGCAGCAAACTGGAACAGGCATAAAGGTCTGGGCTGGCGGCAAGCGTACATAAACCAGGGACAGGCAGAAAGGTCTAGGCAGGCGGCTTGAATCGGTGTCCGGATCAGGCAGAGGGTCGAGAGGATGGCTGCAGGCAATCAGAGAAGGTTAGTATAGCGAGGATCAGAAATGCAGGTAATCTTGATACTCAGAAACGGCTCGGACATGCACACGTAGAGAGGCAATACTTTGCACTGAACATTGAGTTAATGAGGCAGATAAAGGCTGAGCAATGATTAACACAGAACAGGTGATGGTAGTCACAGCGCAAATGATGCATACTAATAAGAGAGTATGCAATACACTAGAACTCAGGAGAGGGCGCTCGTGGTTGAGAAATGATGGACTCAGGGAGACTGGACGCCGTAACAGAGCCCCCTCCCTGCGAGCGACTCCTGGCGCGAGGATGCTGACGACGGCGGGGTCTGCCATGAGCACGAGGTGCAGGCTTGTCAGGATGAGTACGATGAAACTCTTGAGTGAGCAAGGGATCCAGAATGTCACCAGAATTGACCCAAGACTGTTCCTCTGGACTGAAGCCCTCCCAGTCAACCAAATACTGCAGAAATCCCCCCCGACGTCTGGAATCCAGTAGCTGATGAACACGGTAGGCTTCCTCACCCTCCACAATGATGGCTTGGGAGGATTGTTCAGCGGATTCTCCCCTCCTTTCCTCAGGGGGAGGTGTGGCGGGTTTGAGCAGTGAGACATGGAAAGTGGGAGATATTTGCAGATGCCTGGGCAGAGCTAAACGGAAGGATACTGGAGTTATCTGACGCAAGATCTTGTAAGGCCCCATGAATCTTGGACTGAGCTTCTTGCAAGGAAGGTTTAGACGTAGATTACGCGTGGATAACCATACCCATTGACCTGGCTGATACTCTGGGTTGGGACGGCGGTGACGATCAGCCTGCCTCTTACCGCGGTTGACAGCCCGCTGAAGGTGTGTATGAGCCAGATTCCAGGTCTCCTTGCTCCGATTTAGCCAGTCATTAACTGCGGGAACGTTCGTGGGCTCACCAGACCAGGGAAACAGGGGTGGTTGAAATCCGAGAACACACTGGAACGGAGTCAAGCCCGTGGAGTGTTTCTGAATGGAGTTCTGTGCGTATTCTGCCCACATAAGATACCGGCTCCAGTCCTTCTGATGGAGTTGGCAGTAGGACCGGAGGAAACGGGAGATCTCCTGGTTGAGTCGTTCTACCTGACCGTTGGCCTGAGGATGGTAGCCGGAGGTAAGACTCACGTTGACTTGGAGCATTTGGAAGAAGGCAGACCAGACTCGGGAAGTGAATTGAGGACCCCTGTCCGAGACGATGTCTTCAGGCAGACCATAAAACCGGAATACTAGATTACAGAGGTGTTCAGCTGTTTGCAAGGCTGTGGGAAGCTTACTGAGGGGTATGAGGCGGCAGGCCTTGGAGAAGCGGTCGATTACAGTGAGGATAGTGGTGTGTCCGTCAGATGGTGGCAGATCCGTAATAAAATCGATAGCAATATGAGACCAGGGTCGTTGAGGTATGGGCAGTGGTTGAAGTAAACCGGCAGGCATGAGATGCGAAGCTTTCTGGGTATTACAGGTTAGGCATTGGTGAACGAACCGACTGGCATCCTGGGACAAGGTTGACCACCAGAAGCGATTCTGAAGGAGATGGATGGTGGAGGTGATACCCGGGTGTCCGGAACTGGGCAGGGCATGAACATGCTTCAGCACTTCTTCTCGGAGAGCTTCGGGAACATAGAGTTTCCCCGGGGGGCATTCTGGAGGAGTCTCGGAGTCAGCGTTGGCCAGTTCGAGTTCGGTCTCGATGTCCCACCGTATGGGACTGATGATCAAATCAGGATCAAGAACGGCTTCAGGAGTCTGGGTGGTTACCTCAGAATCAAACTGACGAGACAAGGAATCCGCCTTGACGTTCTTTGAGCCCGGACGATAGGTGACTGTGAATTGGAAGCGAGAAAAGAACAGAGACCACCTGGCCTGACGGGGGTTCAGCCGTTTAGCCGAGCGCAGGTACTCCAAGTTCTTGTGATCAGTCAGAACGATGAAAGGGTATGTGGAGCCTTCCAGCCAGTGCCTCCACTCCTCAAAGGCTGCCTTCATGGCCAGCAACTCACGATCACCCACATCGTAATTCCTCTCCGCTGGACTGAGCTTCCTGGAATAATAAGCGCAGGGGTACAATTTGGGAGGCGATCCTTGACGCTGAGACAGCACTGCACCCAGGCCGGTACTCGAGGCGTCCACTTCAACCACAAAAGGTGACTCTGGATCAGGATGATGCAGGATGGGGGCTGAGGTAAAAGCCTGTTTGAGACAGTTAAAGGCCCGGGCAGCCTCTTCACTCCAAGGCAGACGAGAAGTACCCTTGCGAACCAGCGCGGTCAGGGGTGCCGCCACCGTGCTGAACCCCCTGATAAAGCGACGATAAAAGTTTGCGAACCCTAGGAAGCGCAGCAGCTCCTTCAGAGTAGTGGGCTGGGGCCACTCCACCACTGCCCTTACCTTGCCATCCTCCATAGCCACACCCCCCGGACTGATGATGTAGCCCAAGAACGAGGTAGAGGTTTGGTGGAAGTCACACTTCTCCATTTTCGCGTAGAGCTGATACTGGATGAGCCTCTGTAGCACAGCACGAACGTGTTGGACATGAGCTTCTAGGGAGTCAGAGTAAACCAGAATGTCGTCAATATAGACGATGACGTGGCGTTGGAGCATGTCACGGAACACGTCATTAATGAAGGATTGGAATACAGCAGGACTGTTGGAAAGCCCGAACGGCATAACCAAGTATTCATAGTGCCCGGTACACGTAGAAAAGGCCGTCTTCCACTCATCTCCTTCGCGGATACGAACCAGGTTGTATGGACTTCGCAGGTCCAGCTTGGTATAGTATCTTGCTTTGCGGAGCAGCTCCAGTGCAGCCGGAACCAGAGGCAGAGGATAGCGAAATTTGATGGTGCGATCATTGAGCGCTCTGTAATCAATACATGGTCGGAGTCCTCCATCCTTCTTCTGAACGAAGAAAAATCCGGCTGAGGCGGGAGAAGTAGATGGTCGAATAAAACCCTTGGCGAGCTCCTCTTCAATGTATTTCTGCATGGCTTCAGTCTCGGGTTGAGACAGGGGGAAGATACGCCCCTTAGGTGGTGTGGCGTCAGGCAAGAAGTCAATGGCGCAGTCATAGGAACGATGAGGCGGCAGCTTAGTGGCCTTAGACTTACTGAAGGCTTCCGCCAGGTCGTGGTACACAGCGGGGAGGCGATTAAGCGCGGTGTCACCGGGGGTCTCTCGGATGCTCCTCACAGGAAGTGGCTGAATGGAGGACAGGCAGTTAGAGAAGCAGCTTTTTCCCCAGCTGACGATCTGACCGGAGGTCCATTGCAGCAGTGGATCATGCTTACGGAGCCAGGGCAACCCCAAAATCACGGGAGTGTAAGGAGCTTGAAGAATATAGAATTGAATCAATTCGCTATGTAGCAGCCCGGTGCGCATACGCAACTCTTGAGACAGGTGAGTGACGTGACCGGTGCCCAACGGTCTACCGTCAACAGCCTCGACAGAAAGGGGAGAAATGCATGGAATTAGAGTAATCCTATGTAGATTAGCAAATTCTCGTGACATGAAGTTCCCAGCGGCGCCAGAATCCAACAGTGCCGACGTGGAAACGGATTTACCGTTGACAGTAAATTCTATGGGAACTACTACACATGACTTAGGATTTAAACAGTCAAGGGTTAGACTCACCGCAGTACTCTCTCTGTTGGCAGACCGACGTGGACAGTTTTGACGAACGTGACCTTCCCCTCTACAGTACAAGCATAATCTCTGTGATCGGTGACGTTCTCTTTCCTCATCTGAAATATGAAAAGAGTTGATTTGCATGGGTTCACCTGAATCAGAAGGCATGGAACCGTGCTACCGTGGTGCAGGAAAACTGCGAGAGGTAGTGGAGCGCATGCCAGCGCGGCGTGAGCGCATCAGGTTATCAATCTGCGAGTTGAGCATACTGGTTGAAATCCCTTCCTTCATCGCGGCAAGCCAGCTCTGCCTGTAACACGTGACTCAGACCACGCCGGAAAATCACTTTGAGGGAATCATCAGTCCAGTTAGTTTGCGCGGCAAAAGTGCGAAATTCTAGTGCATACTCAGCTGCAGAATTACGTCCTTGCGTGAGTTCCAGTAGCAAATCCTCCGCTCCCTTCCCCTCTTTGGAATGTTCAAAGACGGCCCGGAATTCCTGAAGAAACGCGTCGTACGAGCGGAATGCAGAGCCATCCGTTCTCCATACGGCCGTCATCCAATCCAGTGCGCGGCCGGTCAGCAGGGAGGAGACGAAAAGGATCTTGCTGGCGTCCGTTGGGTGTTGTGAAGGCTGTTGGCTCAGAAACAGAGAACATTGAAGGATGAATCCCTTGCATTTTCCTGGATTACCGTCAAACTTCTCCGGTAACGTGAGTCGAGGGCTCGCGGTGGTCTGTAGTGGGGACATCGGCGCCGGCGACGGAGAGACGGAATCAGAAGAAGCGCCCGAGGAAGAGGTTCGTAGAGCTTGTACAGCCTTTACCAGTTCCTCCGTCACAGCTGTTAGACGTGTAAGCTGATGGTGATGGGAAGCCAGTTGCGAGGCTTGTGAGTTGAACGCTGCGGCTAATGCGGTCATAGTTGCTGGATCCTCGTGTGGCGAAGTATTCTGTAACGAATCAGAAGGCTGAGGCAGATCCATTTGCAACAACTTTAATAACTCAAAGGCAGTCAGAAATAATCTCAGGAATTCTTGGAAGATAACTCAAAGACAGTCAGAAATAAACTCAGGAAGTCTCGGATGAGGTTGCGCAGGCAGTAGGGAGAAACCGGGCTGGGAGTCGTAGGCAGGCGGCGTGCGTGCAGCAAACTGGAACAGGCATAAAGGTCTGGGCTGGCGGCGAGCGTACATAAACCAGGGACAGGCAGAAAGGTCTAGGCAGGCGGCTTGAATCGGTGTCCGGATCAGGCAGAGGGTCGAGAGGATGGCTGCAGGCAATCAGAGAAGGTTAGTATAGCGAGGATCAGAAATGCAGGTAATCTTGATACTCAGAAACGGCTCGGACATGCACACGTAGAGAGGCAATACTTCGCACTGAACATTGAGTTAATGAGGCAGATAAAGGCTGAGCAATGATTAACACAGAACAGGTGAGGGTAGTCACAGCGCAAATGATGCATACTAATAAGAGAGTATGCAATACACTAGAACTCAGGAGAGGGCGCTCGTGGTTGAGAAATGATGGACTCAGGGAGACTGGACGCCGTAACAATAGTAGTAATGATTTTATGAATTTCTTCACTGAGAAAATAGAAAGCATCAGAAACACAATTGTAAATGTACAATCTTTTATAGTGTCTTATGATTCAGCCTCAATTATCGCTCCTCAAGAACAACTACACCGCTTTACAACTATAGGACAGGAAGAGCTAAATAAACTTATCATTGCATCTAAACCAGGGGTGTCCAAACTCGGTCCTGGAGGGCCACTGTCCTGAAGAGTTTAGCTCCAACCCCAATAAAACACACCTGAAACAGCTAATCAAGGTCTTGATTAGCTGTTGAAGGTCATTAGGCATGCTAAAAACTTACAAGCAGGTGTGTTGAGGCAAGTTGGAACTAAACTCTGCAGGACAGTGGCCCTCCAGGACCGAGTTTGGACACCCCTGATCTAAACCAACAACATGTTTATTAGATCCAATACCCACTAAACTACTGAAAGAAGTGTTACCTGTAGTGGAAGAGCCTCTTCAATATTATTAACTCGTCTTTATTTTTAGGTCATGTTCCAAAAATATTCAAACTGGCAGTAATAAAACCTCTCATTAAGAAACCGCAATTAGATCCAAATAACCTAGCAAATTACAGACCCAATTCAAATCTTCCATTTATGTCTAAAATACTAGAAAAATTGTGTCCGCTCAATTGTGCTCTTTCTTGCAAGAAAATGATATCTATGAAAAATTTCAGTCAGGATTCAGACCACATCATAGCACAGAAACTGCGCTAGTTAAAATTACAAATGATTTACTTTTAGCTTCTGACCAAGGCTGTATCTCAATACTAGTTCTACTCGATCTTAGCGCTGCGTTCGACACTATAGATCATAAAATACTCTTGGATCGACTACAAAACTACACTGGTGTTCAGGGACAGGCATTAAGCTGGTTTAGATCGTACTTATCAGACCGTTACCATTTTGTCTGTTTAAATGGGGAAAAATCGAAGATAACGTCAGTAGACTATGGCGTGCCGCAAGGATCGGTGTTAGGCCCTCTGCTATTCTCAATATATATGCTGCCACTTTATATATTTTATATATTTTTTATATATATTATTGAAGAAGCATTAGAACAACAGGAGAGAACATCAGTCTGTGAGTGTTTACTTTCTCATTTGATTTTAGCGCGGCTCTTCGTTACTGTGTTTACCCAGGTAAAAAGGCGCGTGTGTTTGTTTGTGTGTCGTGACTGAGTTTCGCTGGCCAAATAGTTGGGCGTGGCCAAAGCCAGTTAAAGTACTTATTCTAGGCATTTGCTAACAGTTGTTAGAAGAAGCATTAGAACAACAGGAGAGAACATCAGTCTGTGAGTGTTTACTTTCTCATTTGATTTTAGCGCGGCTCTTCGTTACTGTGTTTACCCAGGTAAAAAGGCGCGTGTGTTTGTTTGTGTGTCGTGACTGAGTTTCGCTGGCCAAATAGTTGGGCGTGGCCAAAGCCAGTTAAAGTACTTATTCTAGGCATTTGCTAACAGTTGTTAGAAGAAGCATTAGAACAACAGGAGAGAACATCAGTCTGTGAGTGTTTACTTTCTCATTTGATTTTAGCGCGGCTCTTCGTTACTGTGTTTACCCAGGTAAAAAGGCGCGTGTGTTTGTTTGTGTGTCGTGACTGAGTTTCGCTGGCCAAATAGTTGGGCGTGGCCAAAGCCAGTTAAAGTACTTATTCTAGGCATTTGCTAACAGTTGTTAGAAGAAGCATTAGAACAACAGGAGAGAACATCAGTCTGTGAGTGTTTACTTTCTCATTTGATTTTAGCGCGGCTCTTCGTTACTGTGTTTACCCAGGTAAAAAGGCGCGTGTGTTTGTTTGTGTGTCGTGACTGAGTTTCGCTGGCCAAATAGTTGGGCGTGGCCTGCTGTATTCATTATCAGGGTATTAGGCATGTATATAACTGGTTAGTGCACCGCGGCAGCGGTCGCGGCTGCCCTCGTGTGAAGCCCTCAGCTTGTGAAGACCAAAGAGTGTAAAGACCAGCGACTCTACCTGTGCGACTCCACCGAGCAAGGACACCGACAAGGCACTTGAGTATTAAATTCTTCTTGTTTATTTATTGTTGTTTCCTTTTCTCTTCTACAAACTTTTCTTTGGATCTTTCTGTTTGTGAGCTCCTTTTCACTATGTGTTTTCAAATCTCTACTATTACTAACATACGTAAATCAAACTTCACACGTCAGAGGCGGTGCAATCCTAACAATCTCCGTACCCTTCCGATGTCTTCTCATACTTTATTCTCTTTTCCTATTGGTCTCTGGAACTGCCAGTCCGCTGTTAACAAAGCTGATTTCATTACATCTTTTTCAAGTCATTCAGGTCTCAGTCTATTGGCCCTGACTGAGACCTGGATCAGACCAGAGGACACTGTCACACCTGCTGCCCTCTCCACTAACTTCACTTTCTCACACACCCCCCGTCTGACCGGAAGGGGTGGTGGTACTGGTCTGCTCATCTCAAATGACTGGAAATTTGATCCTTTACCACCTCTATTTGACAACAGCTCATTTGAATCACATTCAATTACCATCACTAGTCCTATAAAAATCCATTTTGTAGTTGTATATCGTCCCCCAGGTCAACTTGGCAGTTTCTTGGAGGAGCTTGATGTGCTACTCTCATCCTTCCCTGAAGATGGTACTCCTCTTGTAATTCTTGGAGACTTCAACATCCACCTAGAAAAACCTCAGGCTGCCGATTTCCACACCCTGCTTGCATCATTCGACCTCAAACGAGTATCTACTGTGGCTACTCACAAATCAGGTAACCAATTGGACCTTATCTACACGCGCTACTGCTCTACGGACAATACACTGGTCACTCCACTGCACACCTCAGATCACTTCCTCCTCACTCTCAACCTCAACCTTCCTCAGAACACAACACGCACTCCTCCACAGGTCACCTTTCGACGGAACCTACGCTCACTTTCACCCTCTCACCTATCCTCTTTGGTCTCATCCACACTTCCTCCACCTGATCAGCTCTCAACACTAGATACTAACAGTGCAACTGATACTCTTTTCTCCACTTTAACATCCTGCTTGGACAACTTCTGTCCCCTTTCCTCCAGGCCAGCCCACGCCACACCCTCTGCCCCCTGGTTATCTGATATTCTTCGCGAACATCGTACTAAACTCAGGGGTGCAGAGAGGAAGTGGCGCAAATCGAAAGATCCGACAGACCTGGGTCTCTATCAATCCCTCCTCTCTTCCTTCTCTGCTAATATCTCTACTGCTAAAATGGCTTACTATCACAACAAAATGTTCAATTCTTCTGACTCTCGCATGCTTTTCAAAACCTTCTCCTCTCTTCTTAACACTCCTCCTCCTCCTCCTCCATCAACCCTAACAGCTGATGATTTTGCCACATTCTTCATAGAAAAAACAACCACCATCAGCGGCCAATTTACCAATCCACAAACTGACACACACATTTTACCAACAAACGCACACATTCTACCCTCCTTCTCTCTACTTTCAGAGGCGGAAGTCTCTAAACTCCTCCTTTCCAATCACCCTACTACCTGTCCGCTTGATCCTATCCCCACTAATCTACTTCAAGCCATTTCTTCCTCAGTTGTACCCACACTCACGCACATCATAAACACCTCTCTTCACACTGGTACCTTTCCCACAGCTTTTAAGCAGGCTCGAGTAACCCCACTGCTTAAGAAACCCAATCTAAATCCAGCACATCTAACAAGTTACAGACCGGTATCTCTTCTTCCATTTGTCGCGAAAACACTTGAACGAGTTGTTTTCAACCAGATCTCCTCCTTTCTTACACAGAACAACCTCTTGGACGACAATCAGTCTGGTTTCAAAAGCGGACACTCAACTGAGACTGCCCTGCTCTCAGTAATTGAAGCTCTGAGACTGGCAAGAGCAGCTTCCAAATCCTCAGTCCTCATCCTGCTGGATCTGTCTGCTGCTTTTGACACAGTTAACCACCAGATCCTCCTGTCGATCCTAAAGATGAAGGGCATCTCGGGAACTGCGCTCCAATGGTTCCAGTCTTACCTCTCAGGTAGGTCCTTTAGGGTGTCCTGGAGAGGTGTGGCATCTAAGACCCAACATCTAGCTACTGGGGTGCCTCAGGGCTCAGTGCTTGGACCACTCCTCTTCTCCATCTACATGACATCACTAGGATCTGTGATTCAGAAACATGGCTTTTCCTATCATTGCTACGCTGATGACACGCAACTCTACCTCTCATTCCAGCCTGACGATCCGACGGTAGCTGCTCGTATCTCAGCCTGCCTGACAGACATTTCTGGCTGGATGAAGGACCACCACCTTCAACTAAACCTTGCGAAGACAGAGCTACTTGTGGTCCCGGCCAACCCAACACTTCATCACAACTTCTCCATTCAGCTAGGCTCGTCATCCATAACTCCATCAAGGTCAGCTAGGAACCTTGGGGTTTTAATTGATGATCAGTTGAAATTCACAGACCACATTGCTAGAACTGCCCGGTCCTGCAGATTTGCCTTGCACAACATTAGGAGGATCAGGCCCTTCCTTACAGAGCATGCTACACAACTCCTTGTCCAAGCACTTGTTTTATCCAGACTGGACTATTGTAATGCTCTTCTGGCTGGTCTTCCAGCTTGCTCTGTCAAACCTCTACAATTGATCCAGAATGCTGCAGCCAGAGTAGTCTTTAATGAGCCAAAGAGAGCACACGTCACTCCTCTCCTCACAAAATTGCACTGGTTGCCAGTTGCCGCTCGCATTAAATTCAAGGCACTGACGTTTGCCTACAGAACAACCACTGGCACTGCTCCCTCTTACCTAAACTCATTACTTCAGACTTATGTGCCATCCAGAAACCTGCGCTCTGCTAGCGAATGTCGTCTTGTGGTACCATCTCAAAGAGGCACAAAATCTCTTTCTCGGACCTTTACCATGACTGTTCCCTGTTGGTGGAATGATCTGCCTAACTCAACCAGAGCTTCTGAGTCACTAGCCACTTTCAAGAAACTGCTGAAGACGTATCTTTTTTGGCAGCACTTGATTCAGTAGTATTAACACTTTCTCTTCTCTATTCTTAAAAAAAAAAAAAAAAAAAAAAAAAAAAAAAAAAACACTGCACTTAAGTTAAACTGAGAGGGGTTATAGCACTTACGTATTGTTGTCCTACTGTTAGTTTTAACTGCTTCTATTGTTCTCATTTGTAAGTCGCTTTGGATAAAAGCGTCTGCTAAATGAATAAATGTAAATGTAAATGTAAATATATTTCATCACGACCAGATGAAAACACTAACTTATCTGAATTGACAGAGTGTCTTAAAGATATAAAATGCTGGATGACGTGTAATTTCCTGCTATTAAATTCAGATAAA
Source organism: Gila orcuttii (assembly GCA_026230005.1). Lineage (NCBI taxonomy): Eukaryota > Metazoa > Chordata > Actinopteri > Cypriniformes > Leuciscidae > Gila > Gila orcuttii. Next base: position 688,270 of record JAPDVR010000007.1, read on the forward strand.
ACGGAGGTGTTACTTATTGGTCCAAAAAACTACCCACAAAACCTCGTACAATACAACTTTAATTTAGAAGGATGTCCTGTTACTTTATCCACTACAGTAAAAGACCTGGGTGTTATACTAGACCACAACTTGTCTTTCGAAAATCATATTTCATATGTTACAAGAACAGCCTTTTTCCACCTTAGAAACATTGCTAAATTACGTAACATGCTTTCTGTTTCTGATGCAGAAAAGTTAGTTCATGCATTCATGACCTCGAGACTAGATTACTGTAATGCTTTATTAGCTGGTTGTCCTGCATCCTCAATAAACAAGCTACAGTTAGTGCAAAATGCAGCTGCTAGAATTCTTACTAGGTCAAGAAAATATGATCATATAACACCGATTTTATCATCACTTCATTGGTTACCTATTAAGTTCCGTATCAATTACAAAGTACTACTACTGACCTATAAAGCTCTAAATGGTTTAGCTCCTGTGTATTTAACGGATCTTCTATCGCCCTACAATCCATCGCGTTCTTTAAGATCACTAAATTCTAGGCTTCTGGTCATTCCTAGGATATAGGGTTAGGTTAGGGTTCTAAGTCTACTAAAGGAGGGAGGGTGTTCTCACATTTAGCTCCTAAACTCTGGAATAGCCTTCCTGATATTGTTTGAGGCTCAGACTCGCTGTCCCAGTTTAAAACTAGATTAAAGACGCATCTCTTTAGCCAAGCATTCACATAATGCTTACCTTTTATACTAATGTTGAATCAGATCCAATGCATTAATATTATGACCAGCAGCTACGCTAATTATTTCCCATCTGCTTTTCTGCTGTTATCTCTGACTTCAGATCCCCCAACACCTGCGATGAGATGACTAAACGCCTGTGAAGAGACGACTCAACGCTGGCGATCTGTTATGCCCTAAATTAATACATGATTAACTAACTGTATTTTTCTATGTACATTTCTGAAATGCACTTCTGTAAAGCTGCTTTGAAACAATATGTATTGTGAAAAGCGCTATACAAATAAATTTGAATTGAATTGAATAAAACTGTTGTAAATTGTAGTAATTTGGATGCAGTAAAGTTTAGTATTATTCAGCAATGTAATGTCCTTTTTGTACTGTGTCGAATTTATCACACTTGAATCTACAATCACTGCTGAAAAATCCAGCTAAAACCAGCCTGGGCTGGTTGGCTGGTCTTAGCTGGTTTAAGCTGGAAGTAGCTGGTTTTAGTTGGTCTCCCAGCCTGGCTTAGCTGGTCAAGCTGGTCTCCCAGCCTGGTCAAGTTGGTGGTCAGCTGGTCAAGCTGGTCTCCCAACCTGATTTAGCTGGTCTCCCAGCCTGGCTTAGCTGGTCTCCCAGCCTGATTTAGCTGGTCTCCCAGCCTGGCTTAGCTGGTCTCCCAGCCTGATTTAGCTGGTCTCCCAGCCTGATTTAGCTGGTCTCCCAGCCTGGCTTAGCTGGTCTCCCAGCCTGATTTAGCTGGTCTCCCAGCCTGGCTTAGCTGGTCTCCCAGCCTGGCTTAGCTGGTCTCCCAGCCTGATTTAGCTGGTCTCCCAGCCTGATTTAGCTGGTCTCCCAGCCTGGCTTAGCTGGTCTCCCAGCCTGATTTAGCTGGTCTCCCAGCCTGGCTTAGCTGGTCTCCCAGCCTGATTTAGCTGGTCTCCCAGCCTGGCTTAGCTGGTCTCCCAGCCTGATTTAGCTGGTCTCCCAGCCTGGCTTAGCTGGTCTCCCAGCCTGATTTAGCTGGTCTCCCAGCCTGATTTAGCTGGTCTCCCAGCCTGGCTTGGCTGGTCTCCCAGCCTGATTTAACTGGTCTCCCAGCCTGATTTAGCTGGTCTCCCAGCCTGGCTTAGCTGGTCTCCCAGCCTGATTTAGCTGGTCTCCCAGCCTGGCTTAGCTGGTCTCCCAGCCTGATTTAGCTGGTCTCCCAGCCTGGCTTAGCTGGTCTCCCAGCCTGATTTAGCTGGTCTCCCAGCCTGGCTTAGCTGGTCTCCCAGCCTGGCTTAGCTGGTCTCCCAGCCTGATTTAGCTGGTCTCCCAGCCTGATTTTGCTGGTCTCCCAGCCTGATTTAGCTGGTCTCCCAGCCTGGCTTAGCTGGTCTCCCAGCCTGATTTAGCTGGTCTCCCAGCCTGGCTTAGCTGGTCTCCCAGCCTGATTTAGCTGTTCTCCCAGCCTGGCTTAGCTGGTCTCCCAGCCTGATTTAGCTGGTCTCCAAGCCTGATTTAGATGAAGCCTGGCCAAGCTGATGAACATCTTACCTAATTACAAATTAATCATATTTCATAGTCCATATACAGATAAGGTTTTAGCATCATAGTTAGGCTGGCTAGATGGTACAACCTAAATTATTATAGTTGTTAATACAACAGTATATCTGAACAGTATTAAACAAAATTATATTAAAATTATTAAATTAAATTATAATAAATTAAGTATTAAAATAAATTATAGCATAAATCTGTAGCATGCCCGGACTCGATTCAGATTCAAATATCGTTTGAACAAACACATTCACCATAGTTGTCTGACCAAGTATAGTCAGCTTTTTTATTTTTAATAAGTGTTTCAGTTGTGAATAGACTTGTTCACAAATTACAAGTGAAACAATGTCTCTATACAATGACCAATTTAATGTCATATGTAATCGCAAAACTAGATAAGCTGTACAATATCTTAAGACATCCAAGATGGCGCCGCAGACGGCTGCCTCTGTGTGGGGCTCTCCAGCTATTGTGTTGTTTTTTGTTTGTTTGTTCTGCGTTTAGTCATTCTTTTCCTATCAGTTTCATCAAAGACGAACTACTGGACATTAGGAAACACACACCAGATAACTTTTCTACAGTTTTTGATTATTCAGACGTCTTGCAGGACATTCTCGTCGGAGGGGCAGCGTTGTTGTTCAAACGCGCGTTCAGACGCAAACGCGGGAAGCGAGCCGGCGCGCTGGTTAAACTCCGCGAGCGCGTTTCACGAGCGTTTCACGTTTCACGAGCAGCTTTGGGGCTCTCTGATCACTGTTTGGTTCATCTCATACCGACCTACAGGCAGAAACTGAAACCAGCTAAACCTGTAATAAGGACTGTAAAAAGATGGACTAATGAAGCAGAGCAGAATCTACAGGCCTGCTTTGATTGCACTGATTGGACTGTTTTTGAAGCTGCTACCAACGATCTGGATGAGCTCACAGATACTGTAACATCATATATAAGTTTCTGTGAGGATACATACATTCCTACCAGGACATTCTTATCATTTACTAATGATAAACCATGGTTTACTCGGAAACTCAAACACCTTCGTCATGCAAAAAGAGGATGCCTACAGAAGTGGGAATAAAATATTGTATAACCAGGCCAGAAACAGATTGACAAAGGAGATCAGAGTTGCTAAAAGCTACTCTGATAAACTGAAAAAACAGTTTTCATCCAACGACCCATCATCAGTCTGGAATGGCCTGAGGAACATCACCAACTACAAGTCACCATTCCCCCGATCTGTGGACAATCAACACCTGGCTGACGATTTAAATTCATTTTATTGCAGGTTTGAAAAGCCCTCATTCACACCACACACCGGCTCTGACCTGCACTTCACACATTCACCATCACCTCCTGCACTCCCATTACTCCCCCCTCCTGCCATCCAACCTGAGCTTAAGGTCTGTGTGGAGGACGTGAGAAGAGTCTTCAAAAAACAGAAGACTAGGAAAGCCTCAGGCCCAGACAGCATCTCATCTGCTTGTTTAAAAGCCTGTGCTGACCAACTGGCCCCGGTCTTCACACAGATCTTCAATAGATCATTGGAGCAGTGTGAAGTTCCCTGCTGCTTCAAACGCTCCACTATCATTCCTGTCCCCAAAAAACCCAAAATCACTGGACTTAATGACTACAGACCTGTCGCTCTCACGTCTGTGGTCATGAAGTCATTTGAAAGACTGGTGCTGGCCCACCTGAAGAACATCACTGGACCCCTGCTGGATCCCTTTCAGTTTGCTTACAGAGCAAACAGGTCTGTGGATGATGCAGTCAACATGGGACTGCATTATATCCTGCAACATCTCGACAGACCAGGGACTTATGCAAGGATCCTCTTTGTGGACTTCAGTTCGGCCTTCAATACCATCATGCCTGGTCTTCTCACAGCCAAACTGACCCAGCTCTCCATACCATCCTCGATCTGTCAGTGGATCACCAGCTTCCTGACGGACCGGCAGCAGCGAGTGAGACTGGGGAAACACACATCCAGGACTCTCACCACCAGCACTGGCGCCCCCCAAGGGTGCGTTCTCTCCCCACTGCTCTTCTCCCTGTACACTAATGACTGCACTTCTAAAGACCCCTCTGTCAAGCTCCTGAAATTTGCCGACGACACCACTGTCATCGGTCTCATCCGAAACGGTGACGAGTCTGCTTACAGACTGGAGGTTGAACAGCTGGCTGTCTGGTGCAGTTATAACAACCTTGAGCTGAACACGCTCAAAACAGTGGAGATGATCGTGGACTTCAGGAGGAACAGCTCAGCACTCCCCCCACTCACCATCATGAACAGCACTGTGGAAGCAGTGGAGTCATTCAGGTTCCTGGGCACTACCATCTCTCAGGACCTGAAGTGGGACAATCACATTGACTCCATTGTGAAAAAGGCCCAGCAGAGACTGTACTTCCTTCGCCAGCTGAGGAAGTTCAACTTGCCACAGGAGCTGCTGATTCAGTTCTACTCAGCCGTCATTGAGTCTGTTTTATGCACTTCCATCACTGTCTGGTTTGGTTCAGCTACCAAATCAGACATCAGGAGACTACAACGGACAGTCCGGACTGCGGAGAGGATTATTGGTGCCCCCCTGCCAAACCTCCAGGACCTGTACTCTTCCAGAGTGAGGAAGAGAGCAGGTAAAATGATCACAGACCATCCACAGACCATCCTCACCCTGGACACCACCTGTTTGATCTGTTACCGTCAAGACGGAGACTCAGATCACTGGCCACAAGAACATCTCGGCACAGGAACAGTTTCTTCCCACAGGCCATTTCCCTTCTGAACAGTTAATACACCTCCCAAGGCATATGCCTTTAAGTGCAATACTCCCACTGTTTAGTGCAATACCCTACAACTCAGGTGATACTTATATGTAGATTTATTTATTTATAATATTCAAAACACTGTAAATATGTTCATAATCTGTAAATCTGAAAATGTCTATTCTGACTAAACCCAACTGTGATACTTTTATTGTCATATATTTATATTTTTATTTTTTATTCTTATAATTTGTAGTATTATGTTTCTTGTTGTATTTGTATTTGTATATGTCCACTGGAAGCCTCAGTACCAAAAACAAATTCCTTGTGTGTGCAAGCACACTTGGCAATAAAGCTCTTTCTGATTCTGATTCTGATTCTGAAGACACCAAACACATGATACACATAATCTGATACAGGTTTATTTTACTTTAAGTTCCATTCACAAATTACACAAACATAAAACTGATTGTGTCATTGAAGGCTGCAGTTAGGGGAGAACAACTGACAGTTAGACAGAAACACAGCAGCACCAAAACATCTGCACTGTGGCACACCTACATTTACATCCCCCCCACACCCTAGACACCCCCTCTTCCTCATCGACACCCCCTCAACCAAAACTTGTGTGTCTCCTTAATACTTTCCACCTTTAAAAAAAATAAACAAATAACATTTTAAATTGTTACAATGTGATTTTCTTTATGTATGTCTGAAAAGTAGTTTGACACTTCAGTTACACTATGAATGCAATATTATATATACACACACACACATATATATATATATATATATATATATATATATATATATATATATATATATATATATATATATATATATATATAATACAAATAAAATCAAAAGCAAAGTGATGGGTTAGGTAACCCTAACCCTAACCCATATCAGGGGTGGCATTTTGCACGTGAATGGGTCATAGAACTACACAATGAGTTTTAAATTCATGATTTAATATTAATGATATTTTAAATTATGTTACATGTTTTAATTCTAGATGTTTATTTATATGCTGCGTGCCTTTGAAGTGTTTTAATGCGCGTGCGCGTAAACATTCGAGTCGCATTGAAAGACTGGAGCGCGCGCGAGAGCAGATGGAAACGAGGAAACGTCATCAACTGACGAACAGCATAACTCCCGTCTCTCGCTGTTGTTTTCACTGCTTTCAGGTGAGTTTAGTGAAAAAAAATCACACAAATAATACATACAAACGTTCCTGAGCGTTGCCCTTCAGATACAACGCGATTTGTGCTGCGCTATGCCAGAGCAAAGTAGGCGGAGTTTTCCAAAACCTTTTAAGCGGGAGTTCTATATGTCACTATAATAAGGTTAGTTATTTTGATTGTTGTTCCTCCTTTCGGTCAGCAGTAAACTATGTATCTGTCCATCGCCTTTTACACTCATCCTCTAAATAAGTTGGGAAAATGTTTTATCTTTTTTGATAACACATTTGAAAACTATACCTCTCCCCACGTGAGAAAATTGAACAGGTTTAACGTTAGGTGTCATGGGGGACGTGCATACGTTCTATGTATAACAGTTGTATTAGACAGGTCTATTAAACAGATCGTAAACTAATAAACACAGAGAATGCAAGCACTAGTATGTGCTCAGGCTCTCTGGCGTTCTCAGCGCGTCAAAAATTAAAGGTCTGCCACTCGTATTGCCTATATATATATATATACACATACATATAACATCGAAATCAACACACGAATCATGAGCTCAGTTCTTTTTTAGAATAAAACATTTATTCAAACATTAAAGCTGACACAAAGGAACACATTAGGGTAGAGTGGGGGAAAATGCCCCCCTGGGGTAAAACGCCCCCCACCCGTTTTTCCCAAAATAACCACTAGAATGAATCAAGATATATTTTTATTCTATATATGGGCATCATATTATGACATGAATGCGAATGAAAAAGAAAAATCTCAGATGCAGAAATTGAAGTTTTATTATCAGAAGTTCATTCAAAACGCCACATTTTATTTTCAAGCGTACATAGTGGCGTATCGGGTCCTAAAAAAAGGAAGCTTGGCAGCATATTACAGATGCAGTTAATGGAGTTTCATCTGTTAATCGAACAGTCCCAGAAGTGAGAAGAAAATGGTTCGACATTAAGCTTGAGAGCAAAAAACTAATTACTTCACTTCGGAAAATCGTATTCAAACTGGAGAAGGACCACCATCGCAGATGCTATTACTGGCTATCATAATAAGAAAAACCGTATGTAATTACTATATATAATATTTTTTCAAAATGCTGTGTAAATATGTACCCGATTAAGGTGAATTAAAATGCAGCCTTATTAATGAGCAAAACGTTCGGGTGTTAAGCGCATTACTTACGCGTGGCTGGGAGCAGGTGTAGATTTCTTGCGTTTCAACTAACATTTGAAAAATACGAACATTTTAATGAATCCGAAAATTTACGCCAGAACCACTTTACACACGATTTACACCAAAATTCGTTCTGCTCGTGTTTCATGAATGAGACCCAATAATTCAGGCTCAGGAATTTTTTTCAGTTTAACCCCTGATATCGGTAATTGTGCGTGCGTGTATTAACTTTAAAATGCATTGTTTCCTTGTCCCAAGTCAACAAAAGTCAGCATTAAGAGGAGACAGGACCCATCAAAAAAACGTAGGAAATATGATCCTGAGTACCGATTATGCGTTTCTGGTTGTCTGTGAAGAGCAAGTTCCCCCAGATCTCCACTAAGGCTATGAAAGTCCTAATCCCCTTCACCTCCACCTACTTGTGTGAGTGTGGGTTTTCTGCACTGACCCTAATTAAAAAACAAATACAGATCAAGGCTGCAGGTGGAGGACGACTTGCGTTTATATCTCTCTGCAGTGCAGCCCTGCATCCAACACCTCTGCAAATGCATAAATTGGTTGGGCCATAGGGTGATTGATGCCGCTCTTGAAGCGCAAATGACGTCAATGGCGCATTTTGTTTGTTGTTTAAATCTGAGGTTTTATGTGGCTGGAATCGTTAAAAAATTTGATGAAAATATGTGAATCTGTTCGATCTGATAACATGCCTTCAATGCAGTTGACTGTTAAATGTTATGTGTTCCGTGCACAAACAGCGTTGTCGTTCGTTGATCAGAGAGCTGTCCATTGTGCTGATTTTGTTCGAGTCGATGTGCATCTCCTTCAAATGTGTGCTTAAGGCCCAGACACACCGCGCCGATTTCAGCCGTCGGGTGTCGTCAGCTTTGGCGCCGATTACACATGTTAAGCATGCTTTGTTGACTTGTGGTTAGGCTTACTGATGTTCAGTGATTTTAAGAGTAGCCTCAATTAGGCCTGCATGAAGTTGGAAAGGATTTGCTGTTGCAAAGAATCGTTTATTCAAATACAATATTAAAAAATATTTACATTTTTATCAGTTTTTATTGAAACTCATCATTGCCTGGAACACACAAAAGATGGCATTTACTGCAGAGGCGTGTGTGGGTTAGGGCAGGCGGATGGGATTTTGGGGAAGGGGCTCGGCTGTCCTAACCCACTGTAAGGGGAGGCTCACATTCACCCAATTTGAAAACCCCTGGTGTAGATAACAGTTTTTATAGTTTTGTTTTGCTGGTAATTTGTTAATGTGTGATTGGAAGTAAGCTAATTTATTTAGCCTAATAGAATGCACTGTACTGTTAATCAGTGACGTCACTTACAAATATTGATTAAAAAAATGTGATTTCAGGAGCGACAGAAAAAAACCTCTACAATAAAGGGTGAATTATTGTTTAATCATCATCATCATAATAATTTCATATGCATTTATTTCACAATATCTATTATCTTACGATTTATATATATATATATATATTCTTTCTCTTTTCAGCATTTCACCTCTGCCCAGCTTGGTTCCTTGTAATAAACACTATGTTCTATTGTAAATCCTATTTAACATGGTTGGCTCTGTGACAGATTGCATGTTATGTTCCTAGATCATCATGTTGATGGCCTGCTGCACCCCCCCTGTCCAAGACAATCTCCACGGCTATCAACCATATGATTAGTAAGCAAAACCTCAAACATACAGTGCTCTACTGTTCAAAAGTTTGGGGTCTGTAAGATTTATGCTTTTGAAAGAAGTCTCACATTTTAGAAATCATTAACCCCAGGTTTTTTTCAGTGAGATTGTCCTTGAGAAGCCTGTAGGCTAGATAATCAGCTAATAATAAGTGACAAATATAATGGTCATAGTTATAATAATTCATTTAACTATTATGATAATATCATGGTCATTGGTATATTTTATTTTATTTCTCTAGGTCTGTCTTGAATTATGTTGGCCAATGAGACAGACACCATACTGTCCAACTCAAAGGTATTTATTTATTCGTATGTATGTTTTACTGATAAATACTGAAATTATTTTTACTTATAAATGCTGAATGTTGGTCAGGGGGTCGACAACTTTAGGCACGTAAGTTATTTTTCACAGATATCTGGCCAGCTTACTCGTGGCTCATACTCTTAGCCTTTAAAATATTTGAATTTATATTCCCAATGCAATATCAGGGGTAAAGATATCATCAGTGTGTGTGCGGACAGAAAACAGAGATTAAAGTGGAGATCGGAGAAGCCGTGAGTGTGTGAGACAGAGAAAAGAGGACAGAAGAGCTGGTGAGATACAGTATAGATATCATTAGAGTTCTTAAAGTTATGGCTATGCTCTTGTCACCAGATGAGATATAATCCCTAGCGTTTGGCCCTGTGATTCTTCAGGACAAGATCTTGATGTAATCCACACTCAGTAGATGAAGAAGGTGAGTTTCACAATAGCTGCCACTATCACAAGAGACCGAACACAACAGGCTTTCATCCGTATGAACTCACCCATGTGTAGGGATGGGTACTGAAACCCAGTATTAAACGGGCCCTGGGGCCAAAATAAGGAAGACCGCAGTATCAATAAGCTTGGACGTTATCGGTTCTTCATACAACATCTGTTTTTCAGGCTGGTTGTTTGTAATTTTGTAAGAGTAGTGAGAGGCTGTACCTCTCATGTGTGTGTACTGTATACTATAACTTTACAATAGGAGCTGGTACTTGATTGAAAAGTTTAGAGCTGTTTTTTTTTCACTCTCTATTCTCATTACGGTTCATTTACATGCCAACAGCTCATGATGAAAATTTTCTAGCATTTATATACTACTAATAATATTGTTGATATTAAGCAAAGTTATTTACAAAATCTTTAAAAAAATGTATAATTAAATTTCTTTATTATAATATGACTCAACTATGAAATAGTTTTACTGTTATCTGTGTCTTTCCTTTTACTTTACAGCACATCACTGACAGGCTTTCCTATGTGATTGATTCAAGTTTTCTACTATTGTATTTATCCAAATGAGGTTTGTAAATGCATGGATATTTTATATGTGCCATTAACTGTTAATCTTAGTTCTCTGGACTTCTCACAAAATTAAAGGAATATTCAGAGGTGAATTGAAATAATTTCTTTTGGGCAATATCATGCCCCAAATATTGTATATTGAGTAGGACTGCACGATATATCGTTTTAGCATCAATATCGCATTGTGCACATCCACGATAGTCCGTCGCAGGATGTGCGTTGTCATGTATAGGGATCGTAGTTTATCTGTGATCCGTATGGGCCAGTTACCCCCCGGTTCGCAACGCATGTGATTCGCAGATTAATTGCAAAGTTTAACCATCATAGAGTGAAAGTTTATCATTTGCATGTGTTTTTAAGTCGAGTCAGGCATCAAGCACAAGAGGAGTCACGTGCACACACAGAGCCATGCAGACGGCACGTGAATGCCCAATTCAGTTCTCTTTCTCTTTCTTTTGAGCATAAACGGGTACATGCATGCAAAATTAAGTCAAATGCCCATCTCGGCGAGGTTCCTCGTAAACACAGTCGGTTATGTGTGTTTTAAACAGAAAGAAAACGTATGTGTGTCATTTATATTAGGTCTGTGCATTTGTCTTAAAGGGACAGCAGCCTAATGTACCCGCAGCTGTTTGTGTCGCCAATGGTGATCAAACAAAAGAGAAAATGACCTGTAGCTTTAACAAAGATAAATTAAATGAATTAATAGTTATTTCATTTTACAGTGAAGACTTATTTTACATTCGATAATTCAATTTATGTACCTGATGAGTTCGATTTCCCTGAAAAACATAATGCACTGCTTATTTCAATTGTATTTTTCTTCTAATGTATTTATCTATGCTTGTAATTTGTTTATAATTTTCTATGCAGATTAGGGCTGGTCCGAATACCATTTTTTGAGCTTCGAAGCTTCAGTAGTAATGATCATCGAATATTCGAAGCTTAGGAATCTCTATATGTCTCAGAAATCCCAAGTCTCTCGGAAGTTCCGGGATTTTCCCGCATATTGATAGCGGCTCCCTGATGCCCGCAAATTAGTTCAAATCTCCCGGAATCTAGAACTCGCGAGGTCCAAACCGTGTAGCGCGCACGACAGAGAGAGAGAGAGCGAGAGACCTTGTGTGTGTGTGCAAATGTGCGTGTGTGTCTTGAAGCGCATGTAAGACCCAAAGGTCAACAAAACCGAACAATCACCCCCCATCAACAAAACTGAACAGTTAAGTATTATATTTCACCAGATTTTATAGTGTAAAACATATTCAAGCACGAATGAGAACCGTTTCGAGGGGGATGCCAGGTGTGCAAAAAAACCCCCCGAATATTCGAATGTCACATTTTCAAATCGAATACAAACCCACCGAACGAATATTTGAATATTCAGGTTCAGCCCTAATGCAGATTCACTTCTCTACAAAATCTCCCCAATTATTCTATAATAATTAATTCTTTTCAAATAGACCTAAATAAATATTCTGATGAAATTGTTTTTATATCGCAATATATATAGCAGAAAAACAAAATATGTATTTAAGTTTTTCAATATCGTGCAGCCCTAATAGTGAGCATATCTTAAATTGAACCTGGAATGATAATTTGTGATACCAGATGAGATGTATGTATGATAGATTTTTAACTGTACTATGTTTGTATTGCATGTTTTCTGGGATCCCAGCGCAAGGCATCAGATGTTGGCCTGGACAGATGTACCTGTACACCACACGACCTCTGCTTTTGCATGGATGGCTGATTACTATCATGTTCTGTGAGGGTATTATTATAGCAAAACTGAGCACCTGTGGCAGTGGAGTCTGTAGGTGTAAAGTCACACATCAGTAAATTTAAAGTCACCGAGAGAAAGTTTTTTTTTTTTTAATAATAGAAGTTTCAAACTTTTTTTTCTCTCTCACAAACACAGAAGTTACAGCTTTTCAAATTCTTCATTGGAGGTGCACAAATACTATTTTACAAATCACAAATTAAGAAATGTATATGCTCACATTTAAGCCGCGATCACACAAGGGGTTTGAGCATATGACTTTACAACAAAAATATCATTCTTTTAAATCAGCCAAGAGGTCACACCTTCATGTATTGATCTTCTACTGGTCACACGTTATAAATGTAGAGCAAATTCACAGGTCGGAGTTCACCAGACTTGAACTGGAATGCAGTAAAATATGAAACTTTTTGCGAGAGCTAGCATTTCCAATCTCCCACATTCACATGTAAATGAATGGAAGTCAATGGAATGAAAAGTGAAGTGTGACCACATGAGAACAGCCAAACAGTATAGATGATTCACAAAATTATACACAAAGAAATGTGCATGATTGGCCAAAATTGTACTGTTCTCAACAAAAATATGACCCTGTGAGTTTTGTAATTTGTAGAATAGGATTTGTGCACCTGCAATGAAGAATTTAAAAAGGTGTAACTGATGTGTTGTGTCTGTGAGAGAGAAAGGAAAAAAACTACATGTTTGCAACTCCTAAAACATTTTCTCGAAGACTTGACATCTACTCTGTTTTGCTTCAATAATACTCGATATAATACATAATTTGAGTCGATATTCTGATCATGTTTTTTTCAAGCACAATTTATCAATGCCAAACCACATCAATCTTATTAACTATAATTTATTTTGTATAAAATTAATATACAGTACCGGTCAAAAATTTGGAAACATTACTATTTTTAATATTTTTTGAAAGAAGTCTCTTCTGCTCATCAAGCTAGCATTTATTTGACAAAAAACCAGTAATATTGTGAAATATTATTATAATGTAAAACAGCTGTTTTCTATGTGAATATATAGTAAAGTGTAATTAATTCCTGTTTATAATATATCATGTGACACTGAAGAGTGGATTAATGATGCTGAAAATTCAGCTTTGCATCACATGATTAAATTATATTTTAAAGTATATTAAAATAGAAAAACATTATTTTAAATTGTAATTATATTTCACAATATTACCGTTTTTTTCTGTACTTTTGATCAAATAAATACAGCATTGATGAGCAGAAGAGATTTCTTTCAAAAACAATTAATACTAGTAAATACCATCAGATCATCTTTTTTCTTTGTTCATCTGGCTGTTATAACTCATGTACAACAGCATAACAAAATCTAAAGTTAATGATTTAAGGGCCAATGCCCGGTTGCATAAAGCACCTTAAGTGACATTTTCCCTTAAGTTCGCCCTTATGTTTCCCTTAAATCTAAGGGTGTTGCAGAAAAATACCCTTAAGTGTTACTTAACGTTTTTTTAAGTGAAACGTCATAAACACTTAGAATTTCCCTTAAATGCTGTTTTTTTCCCTTAAGTAATCCCTTAAAAAGCGTTAACTGTTGCATAAAACCCCTTAACGGTCATTTCCCTAAGTATAATTTAAGGTTTGGAAATCGTAACCTTAAGAGTAACGCGGACAAAAATAAGACGACATGGCTGAATTTATGGAACCAGTTGAAGATAATTATGTGCAAAGACGAATTTTTAGAGATCGGGAGAACCCTTTGGACCATCTTAGCGATGAAAAATTGTTGCTTGAATACCGGTTTGATCGACGCGCAATTTTTGACATCGCTAACAAACTAGACGGCGACCTTGACCATGTCACACATCGCAACCACTCTTTACCTGCAGTGTTACAACTGCTTATAGCACTGCGTTTTTTTGCAACTGGAAGTTTTCAGACGGTAGTGGGAGATGTTTTCCACGTGCATAAATCGTCTGTCAGCAGAGTGGTTCACCGGGTTGCGGGGGCTCTTTCCCGTCATTTAAACGCAACGGTCAAGTTTCCATCCCATCATGACCAGGAGGTCATTCAAACCAGTTTTTTTCGGAAAGCAGGTTTTCCTCGCATATGTGGTGTTATTGACGGCACACATATCAGAATACAGGCGCCCCAAACACACGAAGACCAGTACGTAAACCGAAAAGGCTACCATTCAATTAATGTACAATTAGTGTGTGACCATCTCTGCAAAATTACAAATGTTGTTGCATCATGGCCCGGGAGTACACATGACTCCAGGATTTTGGCGGAGAGCAAACTAGGGAGTGATTTTGAAGCTGGAGTGCACACTGGTCTCCTGCTCGGGGACAGTGGTTACCCCTGCCGTCCATGGCTCATGACGCCCTTCATGAATCCCCGTAATGCTGCACAGGCATGTAATTAATTAATACGTATATTCCTATGAAGGTATAATTTGGTGCCTAAAAGATTTGCATGGAAAATGTTAATCAAATTGTGAGCATTAAAGAAATATTAGCAGTAGTTTACTGAATTATAAATGTATTAAAATATGTATTTAAAATAGGTATGCACTTTCTATTGTGTTGCTGCTACACGTTGTCAATTCTGTAACACCTTACCTGATTTGCGTATGTTTTAAAATAATCAAAGCCTCAAATATTTTGCACTCTGAAAGAAAATCTTTTATGCAATACATTACCTTCATAGTATTTATCTTAAAGGACTGTTTATAGCCTACTGGTAAAAATCTTTATTATTTTTTCTTTATTTTTTTTACCCGATTAGGAAAAGTACAATAATGCGCTGACCCACACAAGGTCGATTATTGAGAGGACCATCGGGCAGCTGAAGCGCAGGTTTCACTGTCTCCACAGCGAACTGCGTATTGAGCCTTCAAGGGCATGCAGAATTATTGTAGCGTGTGTTGTGCTCTTCAACCTTTCCAAGACGTATTCTGCTAGCGAAGAAGAGGATGAGCACGGGAATGAAGAGGGCTATGAGGAACTGCATCTGATTCAAAATCACGATTTCCAACAGGCTGGATATGCTGCTAGAGATGCCATTGTAAATGCTTTCTTTAACTGATAATATAGTTGTATTAATAGTAGTCATCTTAATAAGAAGAAATAAGTAGTAGTAGTGGTAGTAGTAGTAGTAGTTTTTATTATTATAACACACACACACACACACACACACAATCTGAAATCTAAAAAAACAATTGTCAGAAAATTACTCAATTGTAGTTATTGTTATTTTTCCTTCAGCCTTTAGCTGTAAAAGTTTGTTATTTAGAATAAAATTATAGAGCTCCTGATTTTCCGTCTCCTTCTTTAGTTTTTCAATCTCCAGCTGCAGTTTCTCCTTTTGAAGCTGCAGAACCTCTCTCTGCAGTTCCAGCACATCTTCTCTTGATTTGGCTGCAGGTGATATTTGCGGTCTTCTGAAATACGCAAGTAATGGGGAAAATTAAGAAAATCTTAAAAAATAATATTAAAGCTGTTCGTTGGATTAATTATAGGCTGAAGCAATAGTTAACATAAATCATTACTTAGGGGTTGCCTGTATCGGCGTTCTGCTGACGATCTGATGGTGCTGAAGTTGTTTTTCAGAGTGCTGCAAGGGTCTGAATGTGACATTAATGTCAGTTAAATCATTATGTTATAACGTATTATGTCTCTAATGATGTCAAAATAATAACGTATCCTCTAAGCCACTGTTATTATATGATGATACAGGAAAATAACTTAATGCCTCACTCTGTGTTACACTGTTGCACTGGTTCAGCTTCACTCTCTAAACCGCCACAGATGCCAGACAGGACAGGTGAGTCAGCTCCAATGATGTTTTGTACCATTATAGTACAGTCCGACAACTCAGCCGGTGGGGGTCCTCCACCTGTTGGTCAGTTTTGTAATCGTTAGGTCTTAACACTGTACAGCAATAAAGCGCACTCTTCACCAGGGTGCGGTGCTTACAATCTTAAAAGCGTAGCGCTAGTCTTGCTCAATCTTACCTGTTTTGTTGGCTTCTTTCTTATAAGCGCTCAACTCTTTTTTTGCGACCACAGTGATGTTTTCATATTTTTTAAGGACTTCCTGAACCGTCCTCTTCACATCAAGATTCCTTGCGTTGATTTTTTCCGTTATTTCTTCCCACTGTTTCTGTTTTTTTGCAGCAGTTACATGGGGATTTAGTTTGCTTTTCAAAATTGTTTTTCTTTTATCATATTCGTCAAGAAGAATGCATTTCTCCTCCTCTGTCCAATTAGGCTTTCTTTTTTTGTTTTCTTTATCCATTCCGATATCCTAGCCTACTTTATTAGCCTACTTTATTTGATGAAAACGCGTAATTGCTAGTGTTAGTGTTTTGCGTATCTATGGTAACAACAGACTTTTATAACGTGAATCCAGGATCGCTGTCGTGAAACACTTAAATGTTTCCCTTACCTAAGAGAACCGTTTAAGAGATTATATGCAACACCCTTAAGTTATTCTCTTAGGTAAGGGGAAATCGCCCCTTAAGTATCACACTTAAGGGAAAAACTTAAGGTGCTTTATGCAACCGGGCACAAGAGACCAACTAAAACAAACAATGATCGCCATAATGGTGACTTAATTCCAGGGGGGTTTTCTCCTTCAGTGATTCTGCTTGTTACCATCAGGTGTCTTCAATAATACTTAATCATCACTCAATTAATCACAAAATTATCTCATTAACTTAAACACTGCTTCAGTGTTCATTTAACACTCTGCTCAGAGTTTATATAATTCACACTGATTTTGTTGTGCCTTTACAGTTAAGTCAGTTTTTAGTTTTAGTTTTTAGGACAGTTTTTAGCATTTTAATCATTTCAATTAATAATTTTGTACATAACTGTTACCATATCACTGGTTTGTTTTAAGGGGCTGAAATATCAAATAAAAAAGCAATTTGTTTGAATGGTTGCCTGTGCTCCTGAAGATTATTTAAAGTGTATTTGGAATTGTTTAGTTTCTTTGTCACAACAACCAGTGGCAGGAACAATAGAGAAGACATAGAGTCAGCCAGCCTGACCAGCTAAGACCAACACTGACCAGCTAAGACCAACACTGACCAGCTAAGACCAGCTAACCAGCTAAGACCAGCCTGACCAGCTAAGACCAACACTGACCAGCTAAGACCAACACTGACCAGCTAAGACCAGCCTGACCCGCTAAGACCAGCCTGACCAGCTAAAACCAACACTGACCAGCTAAGACCAACACTGACCAGCTAAGACCAACACTGACCAGCTAAGACCAGCTAAGACCAGCCTGACCAGCTAAGACCAACACTGACCAGCTAAGACCAACACTGACCAGCTAAGACCAGCTAACCAGCTAAGACCAGCCTGACCAGCTAAGACCAACACTGACCAGCTAAGACCAACACTGACCAGCTAAGACCAGCCTGACCCGCTAAGACCAGCCTGACCAGCTAAAACCAACACTGACCAGCTAAGACCAACACTGACCAGCTAAGACCAACACTGACCAGCTAAGACCAGCTAAGACCAGCCTGACCAGCTAAGACCAACACTGACCAGCTAAGACCAACACTGACCAGCTAAGACCAGCCTGACCCGCTAAGACCAGCCTGACCAGCTAAAACCAACACTGACCAGCTAAGACCAACACTGACCAGCTAAGACCAACACTGACCAGCTAAGACCAACACTGACCAGCTAAGACCAGCTAAGACCAACACTGACCAGCTAAGACCAACACTGACCAGCTAAGACCAGCTAACCAGCTAAGACCAGCCTGACCAGCTAAGACCAGCTAAGACCAGCCTGACCAGCTAAGACCAGCCTGACCAGCTAAGACCAGCTAAGACCAGCTAAGACCAACACTGACCAGCTAAGACCAACACTGACCAGCTAAGACCAGCCTGACCAGCTAAGACCAGCCAGGCTGACCAGCTAAGACCAGCCTGACCAGCTAAGACCAGCCTGACCAGCTAAGACCAACACTGACCAGCTAAGACCAACACTGACCAGCTAAGACCAACACTGACCAGCTAAGACCAGCTAAGACCAACACTGACCAGCTAAGACCAACACTGACCAGCTAAGACCAGCTAACCAGCTAAGACCAGCCTGACCAGCTAAGACCAGCTAAGACCAGCCTGACCCGCTAAGACCAGCCTGACCAGCTAAGACCAGCTAAGACCAGCTAAGACCAGCCAGGCTGACCAGCTAAGACCAGCCTGACCAGCTAAGACCAGCCTGACCAGCTAAGACCAGCCTGGCCAGCTAAGACCAACACTGACCAGCTAAGACCAGCCTGACCAGCTAAGACCAGCCAGGCTGACCAGCTAAAACCAGCCTGACCAGCTAAGACCAACACTGACCAGCTAAGACCAGCCTGACCAGCTAAGACCAGCCAGGCTGACCAGCTAAGACCAGCCTGACCAGCTAAGACCAGGCTGACCAGCTAAGACCAGCCAGGCTGACCAGCTAAGACCAGCCTGACCAGCTAAGACCAACACTGACCAGCTAAGACCAACACTGACCAGCTAAGACCAGCTAACCAGCTAAGACCAGCCAGGCTGACCAGCTAAGACCAGCCTGACCAGCTAAGACCAGCCTGACCAGCTAAGACCAGCTAAGACCAGCCTGACCAGCTAAGACCAGCTAAGACCAGCCTGACCCGCTAAGACCAGCCTGACCAGCTAAGACCAGCTAAGACCAGCTAAGACCAGCCAGGCTGACCAGCTAAGACCAGCCTGACCAGCTAAGACCAGCCTGACCAGCTAAGACCAGCCTGGCCAGCTAAGACCAACACTGACCAGCTAAGACCAGCCTGACCAGCTAAGACCAGCCAGGCTGACCAGCTAAAACCAGCCTGACCAGCTAAGACCAACACTGACCAGCTAAGACCAGCCTGACCAGCTAAGACCAGCCAGGCTGACCAGCTAAGACCAGCCTGACCAGCTAAGACCAGGCTGACCAGCTAAGACCAGCCAGGCTGACCAGCTAAGACCAGCCTGACCAGCTAAGACCAACACTGACCAGCTAAGACCAACACTGACCAGCTAAGACCAGCTAACCAGCTAAGACCAGCCAGGCTGACCAGCTAAGACCAGCCTGACCAGCTAAGACCAGCCTGACCAGCTAAGACCAACACTGACCAGTTAAGACCAACACTGACCAGCTAAGACCAACACTGACCAGCTAAGACCAACACTGACCAGCTAAGACCAACACTGACCAGCTAAGACCAGCTAAGACCAACACTGACCAGCTAAGACCAGCCTGACCCGCTAAGACCAGCCTGACCCGCTAAGACCAGCCTGACCAGCTAAAACCAACACTGACCAGCTAAGACCAACACTGACCAGCTAAGACCAACACTGACCAGCTAAGACCAACACTGACCAGCTAAGACCAGCTAAGACCAACACTGACCAGCTAAGACCAACACTGACCAGCTAAGACCAGCTAACCAGCTAAGACCAGCCTGACCAGCTAAGACCAGCTAAGACCAGCCTGACCCGCTAAGACCAGCCTGACCAGCTAAGACCAACACTGACCAGCTAAGACCAACACTGACCAGCTAAGACCAACACTGACCAGCTAAGACCAGCCTGACCAGCTAAGACCAGCCTGACCCGCTAAGACCAGGCTGACCAGGTAAGACCAGGCTGACCAGGTAAGACCAGCCAGGCTGACCAGCTAAGACCAGCCTGACCAGCTAAGACCAACACTGACCAGCTAAGACCAGCCTGACCAGCTAAGACCAGCCAGGCTGACCAGCTAAGACCAGCCTGACCCGCTAAGACCAGCCTGACCCGCTAAGACCAGCCTGACCAGCTAAGACCAACACTGACCAGCTAAGACCAATACTGACCAGCACTGACCAGCTAAGACCAGCCTGACCAGCTAAGACCAACACTGACCAGCTAAGACCAGCCAGGCTGACCAGCTAAGACCAGCCTGACCCGCTAAGACCAGGCTGACCAGCTAAGACCAGCCAGGCTGACCAGCTAAGACCAGCCTGACCAGCTACGACCAGCCTGACCAGCTAAGACCAGCCTGGCCAGCTAAGACCAACACTGACCAGCTAAGACCAGCCTGACCAGCTAAGACCAGCCAGGCTGACCAGCTAAAACCAGCCTGACCAGCTAAGACCAACACTGACCAGCTAAGACCAGCCTGACCAGCTAAGACCAGCCTGACCAGCTAAGACCAGGCTGACCAGCTAAGACCAGCCAGGCTGACCAGCTAAGACCAGCCTGACCAGCTAAGACCAACACTGACCAGCTAAGACCAACACTGACCAGCTAAGACCAGCTAACCAGCTAAGACCAGCCAGGCTGACCAGCTAAGACCAGCCTGACCAGCTAAGACCAGCCTGACCAGCTAAGACCAACACTGACCAGCTAAGACCAACACTGACCAGCTAAGACCAGCTAACCAGCTAAGACCAGCCAGGCTGACCAGCTAAGACCAGCCTGACCAGCTAAGACCAACACTGACCAGCTAAGACCAACACTGACCAGCTAAGACCAACACTGACCAGCTAAGACCAGCCTGACCAGCTAAGACCAGCCTGACCAGCTAAGACCAACACTGACCAGCTAAGACCAACACTGACCAGCTAAGACCAGCCTGACCAGCTAAGACCAGCCAGGCTGACCAGCTAAAACCAGCCTGACCAGCTAAGACCAACACTGACCAGCTAAGACCAACACTGACCAGCTAAGACCAGCTAACCAGCTAAGACCAGCCAGGCTGACCAGCTAAGACCAGCCTGACCAGCTAAGACCAGCCTGACCAGCTAAGACCAACACTGACCAGCTAAGACCAACACTGACCAGCTAAGACCAGCTAACCAGCTAAGACCAGCCAGGCTGACCAGCTAAGACCAGCCTGACCAGCTAAGACCAGCCTGACCAGCTAAGACCAACACTGACCAGCTAAGACCAACACTGACCAGCTAAGACCAGCCTGACCAGCTAAGACCAGCCTGACCAGCTAAGACCAACACTGACCAGCTAAGACCAACACTGACCAGCTAAGACCAGCCTGACCAGCTAAGACCAGCCAGGCTGACCAGCTAAGACCAGCCTGACCAGCTAAGACCAGCCTGACCAGCTAAGACCAACACTGACCAGCTAAGACCAACACTGACCAGCTAAGACCAGCTAACCAGCTAAGACCAGCCAGGCTGACCAGCTAAGACCAGCCTGACCAGCTAAGACCAGCCTGACCAGCTAAGACCAGCTAACCAGCTAAGACCAGCCAGGCTGACCAGCTAAGACCAGCCTGACCAGCTAAGACCAGCCTGACCAGCTAAGACCAACACTGACCAGCTAAGACCAACACTGACCAGCTAAGACCAACACTGACCAGCTAAGACCAGCTAACCAGCTAAGACCAGCCAGGCTGACCAGCTAAGACCAGCCTGACCAGCTAAGACCAGCCTGACCAGCTAAGACCAACACTGACCAGCTAAGACCAACACTGACCAGCTAAGACTAGCTAACCAGCTAAGACCAGCCAGGCTGACCAGCTAAGACCAACACTGACCAGCTAAGACCAACACTGACCAGCTAAGACCAGCTAACCAGCTAAGACCACCCAGGCTGACCAGCTAAGACCAGCCTGACCAGCTAAGACCAACACTGACCAGCTAAGACCAACACTGACCAGCTAAGACCAACACTGACCAGCTAAGACCAACACTGACCAGCTAAGACTAGCTAACCAGCTAAGACCAGCCAGGCTGACCAGCTAAGACCAACACTGACCAGCTAAGACCAACACTGACCAGCTAAGACCAGCTAACCAGCTAAGACCAGCCAGGCTGACCAGCTAAGACCAGCCTGACCAGCTAAGACCAACACTGACCAGCTAAGACCAACACTGACCAGCTAAGACCAGCTAACCAGCTAAGACCAGCCAGGCTGACCAGCTAAGACCAGCCTGACCAGCTAAGACCAGCCTGACCAGCTAAGACCAACACTGACCAGCTAAGACCAACACTGACCAGCTAAGACCAGCCTGACCAGCTAAGACCAACACTGACCAGCTAAGACCAACACTGACCAGCTAAGACCAGCCTGACCAGCTAAGACCAGCCTGACCAGCTAAGACCAACACTGACCAGCTAAGACCAACACTGACCAGCTAAGACCAGCCTGACCAGCTAAGACCAGCCAGGCTGACCAGCTAAGACCAGCTAACCAGCTAAGACCAGCCAGCCTGACCAGCTAAGACCAGCCAGGCTGACCAGCTAAGACCAGCCTGACCAGCTAAGACCAACACTGACCAGCTAAGACCAACACTGACCAGCTAAGACCAGCTAAGCAGCTAAGACCAGCCAGGCTGACCAGCTAAGACCAGCCTGACCAGCTAAGACCAGCCTGACCAGCTAAGACCAACACTGACCAGCTAAGACCAACACTGACCAGCTAAGACCAGCCTGACCAGCTAAGACCAGCCTGACCAGCTAAGACCAACACTGACCAGCTAAGACCAACACTGACCAGCTAAGACCAACACTGACCAGCTAAGACCAGCCTGACCAGCTAAGACCAACACTGACCAGCTAAGACCAGCTAACCAGCTAAGACCAGCCAGGCTGACCAGCTAAGACCAGCCTGACCAGCTAAGACCAGCCTGACCAGCTAAGACCAACACTGACCAGCTAAGACCAACACTGACCAGCTAAGACTAGCTAACCAGCTAAGACCAGCCAGGCTGACCAGCTAAGACCAACACTGACCAGCTAAGACCAACACTGACCAGCTAAGACCAGCTAACCAGCTAAGACCAGCCAGGCTGACCAGCTAAGACCAGCCTGACCAGCTAAGACCAACACTGACCAGCTAAGACCAACACTGACCAGCTAAGACCAACACTGACCAGCTAAGACCAACACTGACCAGCTAAGACTAGCTAACCAGCTAAGACCAGCCAGGCTGACCAGCTAAGACCAACACTGACCAGCTAAGACCAACACTGACCAGCTAAGACCAGCTAACCAGCTAAGACCAGCCAGGCTGACCAGCTAAGACCAGCCTGACCAGCTAAGACCAACACTGACCAGCTAAGACCAACACTGACCAGCTAAGACCAGCTAACCAGCTAAGACCAGCCAGGCTGACCAGCTAAGACCAGCCTGACCAGCTAAGACCAGCCTGACCAGCTAAGACCAACACTGACCAGCTAAGACCAACACTGACCAGCTAAGACCAGCCTGACCAGCTAAGACCAACACTGACCAGCTAAGACCAACACTGACCAGCTAAGACCAGCCTGACCAGCTAAGACCAGCCTGACCAGCTAAGACCAACACTGACCAGCTAAGACCAACACTGACCAGCTAAGACCAGCCTGACCAGCTAAGACCAGCCAGGCTGACCAGCTAAGACCAGCTAACCAGCTAAGACCAGCCAGCCTGACCAGCTAAGACCAGCCAGGCTGACCAGCTAAGACCAGCCTGACCAGCTAAGACCAACACTGACCAGCTAAGACCAACACTGACCAGCTAAGACCAGCTAACCAGCTAAGACCAGCCAGGCTGACCAGCTAAGACCAGCCTGACCAGCTAAGACCAGCCTGACCAGCTAAGACCAACACTGACCAGCTAAGACCAACACTGACCAGCTAAGACCAGCCTGACCAGCTAAGACCAGCCTGACCAGCTAAGACCAACACTGACCAGCTAAGACCAACACTGACCAGCTAAGACCAACACTGACCAGCTAAGACCAGCCTGACCAGCTAAGACCAGCCTGACCAGCTAAGACCAACACTGACCAGCTAAGACCAACACTGACCAGCTAAGACCAACACTGACCAGCTAAGACCAGCCTGACCAGCTAAGACCAGCCAGGCTGACCAGCTAAAACCAGCCTGACCAGCTAAAAAAGTGTTCAAAACCCCTCTAAAACCAGCCTGATAAACCAACTATGACCAGGCTGGGAGACCAGCCAAAATCAGCCTGACCATCTTAGCTGTACGTTCAATAAACTGCATAGCCTATAAAAACGTATTTAATAAATTTGTTGACGTCATGGGATCTTGAAATATATAAAACGATTAGAAATCAGTCATTTTGTTCAGAGATGTTAAACGGTCGAAAAATAATGATCCGGGTTTGAATCACATTAAAGGAACACCAAAGAGAAGCTCATTTTTAAACATGGTTACATGAAGAATACATTTTGAACTTACCACAAGATAAACGAAGCTTCAGAATGGCGTCTCCTCTTTTACTTTCGTTTATATCTGGTGTAACCATAGACAGGGTGTAACTCACTCATGAAGGCGATCAGGCCCTCTAGTGGAGATCATCATCACAGAGTCTCAGTGCTGTAACTCACAGCTTCTCAACATCGCCGTTTATATGTGGATTATTTTATGGTGTATTTCTGTTGTTTTATTTGTTTCTGTAAAGCGCTTTAAATGTACAGTTAAAGGTGCAATAGAAAATAAAGGTTGTTATTATTATTATTATCATTATAAATATATATATACAACCTAATCTGTAAACTGTTTTAGATAGATAGATAGATATTTTTTTCTATTGTGTTTTTATAATTTTTTTGTACATTTTGTGACTTTTATAAAACGATATAACGGACAGGTATGGAGCACGAATTATCAAACATGTTTCTAAACACTCTAACTACTTTGACCAATACGACAATTCACCATGACGTCACAACAGTAATAGACGTTCTTCCGGGTGGCAAAAGCCGAAGCGTTCCTATGGCAACACTAGTAAATTGCTTGGAAGGGAGACACACCGTCGGCAGTAGTCTAATCTACATTTCAACAGTTGATTCAAAAACAGACGTGGTGGAAATTCAGACATAGTTAACATGATCATTAGAGCTTAGATTATTTGATCTAGAAACGTGCACTCCCAACGCAATAGAGCGCGGCGCGGGACTAGATTTGATGGCCGAGTGCGAGCGCGGGCGGTAATGCACTCACTCTGTGTGTGCGGGAGAATAAAACGATTCGCGGGACTCCCGCAAACTAGAAATATCTATTAATAAAACATATAAAACTAATACATTTGTATTAATCTGTTGCAGAAAAGCAACAAGAACAACTAAAACAAAATAGAAATGATTTACAGGCCAGAGTTTCTATTTATAACATGTTTGCAGCGTTGAGCGATTTAGCCAATCACAGACATATGTGTTGATTTCTTGAATGCAATGGCCAATCAGAAGCATTTAAGATAGACTCCCCTCACCGCTCAAAACGGACTTTTTGTTCAGAGATTAATTCTGTATGCTGGCAAATCCTCTAATTAAAACAAACAAAGTGTATATATTATGAAAGATTCATTGTGCAGTCAGCATCATTGATAATAACAGAGATGTGTGAGATCGCGATGAACTGATGTCAGCTTTAGGAATTATTAAGGGAGCGCACTTTGTGCGCATTCAGTCATCCCAAACCATGCACGCAGTATCTGCTTGCTTTTATTTTATAACAGTGGTTTGTGTGTTAATGCTTTAATAACAAATCATTTATCAGGGGAATTATGCTGATGTGTATGCTGGTGACACGTAGGCTAACTTGAAAGCATTTGGAGGTACAGAAAAAAAGTCTATTTGCGGGCGGGAGCGGGACAAAACATTGCCTAAATGTTGCGGGCGGGAGAAAGTAACATAGAAAGTAGTTGAGAACGTCAGTTATAACGACCCACGTATTAAAAATGGTTGGGTTTAAATCGGGCTCATAATTACAGTTAATGTGTCGGGCCGGGAAGCGCAAAGAAGACGACATGCACTACTTTTGACGACGTCCACTCGCTTTAACCTCATCACAGGTTCCGCTGGATAGATTTACTTTTTTCTGACGGAAATCGATAAAACCCTACACCTTGTGCTGTATATCTGGCTGCGCAACCCCAAACACAACACGTTTTCGCCATCGTTTCAACTTTGATCAACAACAATGATTTTAACTATGTAACTGAAACAGTAGCCGGCTGGATCTCTTCAGTTGGTCAGTAGAAGCCGCTCGCGTTCTGCCACCCGGAAGTATCTTGGTGCCTATTGTTTACAAACATTCTGAAATGCCCTATAGAACTAGACTGTAATAAAGTACTATTTTACAAGTAAAACATGTTGCAATAGATTCGTCTTGAATTGCAAAAACAGACAGATATGAATTATGCTTATCTTTATGTATTGGACGAACTGTCCTCCATGTCAACTCAAGGTCTGAAACTGCAGGATCTCTGACCCAATCCTCTCTGAATAACAGCTGGGTTGTTGTTAGTCCTTCATGTAGATCTGTGTTCGTCACAGGAGAGATTCGTGTTCATTCATCAGAATAGTGAAGTTATGCTAACTTACTCAAACTGCACTGTGAAACCTGTCACAAACCAGACTCAATCTAAAACAAGTGATTTATAACCCAGCGGTCTGTGTGTTTATTATAAACTGATGTTAAACGCGAATAACGGATTTCCACATTCCTGTCCAGCGATCCGGTTTACAAGAGCTTTTCTGTGAACAAATCCACGAATTCAGATGAAATCCTGCGTTCAGTCTTCTCAGCTATATACTCATTATACAATTACAGTCAGTATAAACACAGATTCATTTTAAAGGGGTTAATAGCGAATGAAATAAAGAAATGGCAGGAGTTTCAACACATCCAAGGAAAAGTTGGAAAAGAAGAAAATATGTCAATAAAGAGGATGTTTTAATTTCCAGAATGTGAATTGGACATTGTTAATTAAGTCAGCTAGTGTTTGTACAGAAGTTGAACAGGGAAACTTCAGGAGAATGGGAATGTGCTCAAGCAGAAACTATGAAATAATTCCAAGATTTGGGAATAAATGTCACTTCAGGCCCTATTAATGGGCCAAAGCAAGAATGTACTGTGAATTATTTCATTAAAAGAGGCAAATTTGATCAAGAGAATATAGGATAGAGTCTTATGTTGTTTTTTTAAATACACCTGCATGTGGTTTCCCAACCGTTGTCCAGTCCAGTAGGCGGCGGGAGTGCGCCACTGCCATAAAACACCAGAAGAAGACGAGAGGAAAAGGAAGTGGCGTCATCACGTGATCGTGTGTTGAGCAGCCATTGACCACAGACGCTGCACCGTGTTTAAATGATACTCAGCTAAACCAGCGACGGAGAAGGAGAGTTAGTGACAGCAGACATGAAGAGGAATAAAGCGGAGGTGGAGCGATATATTTCTGCAGTTCAGAGCGCCTCTCCCTCTCAGAAAGCGGTAAGAAGCGCGAGCCCAGGCCGGGTGATGTCAGACATGAGCCGCGATCGCGCGCGCTGTCACTCAAACTGACCAACAGAAGTTCAGCGCTAATGTTGACATGTTAAACCAAACTCTCTTTTACAGCTCTTCAACTAGAACAAAACCATTTAATCCATGAAGTCACCTGCTCTAGCTCGCCGTGTTCTGAACCATGTTTATAACGATTACTAGCACGTGTTTATTATTTCAGATCTCTTCTCCGTCGCTGTGGATTAAAGTGTCTGCTAAGTTAATGAATGTTACTGTAGATGTCTACTTGCTCACTGTAAACACTTATAATTGAGCAGAACTCAACATTTGAGGTTATAAATTACAAAATTTGTCAATTTAATAAGCTTCATGGTTAAGTTGGTATTCGTAGATCTTCAGACTTTGATTGTGTTATACACCAGTGTTTAATAGGCTCATAATAACTCATGCAGTTTTGGGACGCGCGTCACATAAATGGAGAAATTATGAATGTTGATGGACTGATGGATTGTGTTATTGTAATGTCCTTGTCTCTGAACAGTGACCTATCGATTCTCATTTTGATGAACAGATATTGATTCATAAATCCTAAAAATTGATCTTTTAGTCTAGATTGTTTTTTAAGCAAATGAACATCAGGAGGAATGATAAAGATACAGAACAACTCACTGAAATCTATCATTTCAGTTTAATTGGTATGATTGTGTTCTGTACAGTGAATTACGTTCAGTGTTGAAGATTGATACATTATCACACAGATATTGTTTGTGACACTAACCTGTTTTGTGTGTTGCAGAAGTCAGTGAAAGGGTTTCTGTTTGCCAAACTATACTTTGAGGCTAAAGAATATGAGCTTGCTAAAAGGTAGGCTAACTCCTCTGCTGTGTCTTCTGTGTAAAGCCTGGTTTCTCAGTGAACTGATGTTTCTCTCACACCACTGGATCATAGGCATGTTTCGGAGTATTTGACTGCTCAGCCGAAGGATCCTAAAGCGCACAAGTTCCTCGGGCAGCTGTTCGAGCGGGATGGGGAAACGGACAAAGCTGTGGGATGCTACAAGGTTCATATTCCCTTCATTTACTCTTCCTTTCCTGACGTGTTTCCTAGGGCCGGGCGGTATGACGGTATATATCGTTACCGCGGTAGAAAATGTCAACCGTAACAGATTTTTGTATTCCGTGTATACCGACATGTAAATAAGTGTGTGTGGTTAAGTCACGTGTAGCGTGTGTGAGACTGAGACACTGAGATTTGTCAAAGAAACATGGAGAAAGCAGATGAAGAGGATCCACAGAGGAATTATGTTTTCTAAAGGGTTGTTAACGTGATATTTTCGGGGGGAAATGCGCAGCAGTGCAGCGTTCCCAACGGGGAAAGCATGAAGCTTACTTGACAACAACAGTTCATATATGAATATCGTAACGAATCAGTGTTAACGAAAACTATGACGAAAAATGTTCCTTGGCGACCTATTTTCCCCTGGCTAAGACGAGACGATGAGAGACGACACCCACGTCATTAAACGATAACTGTGACTATATCAACACATGCAATATCGTTGACGAAAAAAGAGGAGGCTGATGGGTTAAAAAAAAACTTGACCAAAACCAGTTGTTTTTGTCGAATAAAGGAGACGACACATTACAGTCAGACTGTGTTTGCAGCGTTCATGCTTACGGTTGCCAGATTTCACTTATTTAAACCCCCAGTCAGAGCTTTTCTGGTAAAGTTACATGTTTTCTACCCGTTCTTGTCAATAGTATCTGGCAACATGCGCGCGCTCTCTCTACACTGAAGAAGTGCGGATGATCTGAAGACAGACAAGCTGGAGTTCAGAGATCTTTATCTCAGATTTTCTATTTAAATGAAAGTGTCCTTCAGTCGGTCTGTGTTCTGTCACGAGCCGCTTGCGCTGTTTGTGCGACTAAATCTGCGATCAAACTGCAGGCTGATATCCAGCAGTGTTTTCAATGTTGGTCATATTATACGAGCAAGAATGCAGTTTCCCGAATATCCACACGATTTCAAATGTGACATTGATTTTATACAACAGTTCAACAAATAAAAGGGAAACATTAAGTGATGTACTACATTTAAAGCAGTATTGTCAGTAGGCTTACTGCTCTATTTTGCAACGAACGCCACAGCAGAACTGCAGCACACAGCGGTGATTCGAGAACGAATCTGTGGCTTTGAACGAATCGTGAGATTCAATGATCGTTCATAAATACAGCCACTGCTTCGTTACTGAAGGAATGAATGACTCACTCAAAGACAGTGACTTACCGCCACCTACCGCCGATTTTAATTTAATATTTAAAAGTATCACTTCATTTTTACCATAATTGCATTTTTATTGAACATTGTTTTATTTAAAGCATTATTTATTTTATAAAGGTATTTTTAAAGGTAAGAAGTGAACTGGAAAAGTCGATTAAAGGGGGCAAATATTGTCCCTTAATGATAAAGGTGTGACTGCAGTCTAAGTGGAAGAGTACGGGGGGGGGGGGGGGGGGTAACGCTACTCTAAAAACTGGAACTAAGGAACAGGGATATGTAGAACTGCACTAGTGCTACTGCTAAAGAGTGCAGTGTCAATACAGCCTGTTACCTTGATTCAAATTTATCATAAGCTTAACTGAACTGGCCTAGAGAGGAAAATTGTAATGACATTATTTGTCTACAGACTACAGTACATATAAAATAACTACCAAAATTAGTGTCGGGATCTGCAGTTTGACTAAAAGTAATGACAAAGTTGACAAAAAATGCAATGACTTTTTGTCAACTAAAACTAGTCTAAAACTGAAAGACAAAATGACTAAAATGGGCGATATGGCAAAAATGTAATCTCGATAATTTTTCCCCATATTGATCGATAACGATATATTTCGATATATAAATTGTTAATGCTGACAGCTTTAACAGAGTATCTCAACAATGACAGAAGCCACAACAACTAGAGGGTTTGATAATTACATTTTAAAGTATAGTTTATTAACAAAAACAGATTACTCATTTGGCATTAAAATATTAAGACAACTTTCTAAAATAAATAAACCAAAAGTTGTGACATGAGGTAAACGAGATTAAATGTGCAAAATGTAAACCCAACTGTACACAACATTTGTAACACACAGTTTGTTTGTTTTTAGAGGTAGCTTAAATGTGCAAAATGTAAAAATAACACTATACAACTAGAAGTGCAAACAATTTGTAAAACTGGGGGGTGTAAAATAAAATCCTGCATCAAAATAAGTGTATTATGATTGTGAAAACATTTTAGTAACTAAACAGAATTATTAGGTTTAGTGACAACATGTTACAATGTTTACATGGTACAATTTCTGGTAAGCTACGGTTTTCTATTATTGCTTGACACACATTTCATGATTTCAATTCAAATCTTGTGATTTACTTTAATATTGACAAGGAAAAAAATCTCACCTAAACATACAGAGAGCCCTATCAGCTGGTAGGGTTAAAAATAACTAAAATTTAATATAATGCGGTTTTTATTGTAACAACTTTATTTAATGATATAAGTACAAATATGTAATATAGTACACATATGTAGCAAAATACTCTCTATACCTAGCTCTTTCTAGCCAACTAACGTGCTAGGCTATATATTATGTTCGTTAAATGTCTTCCTGAGGTAAATGTTATGTGACAATTGTTCTCCGGCTGTTTTACCTCTTTCCGCGGTTGAAAAACACTGATTGATCGATATTATGTATGAAGAATATACATATCGGTAAGTTGAACTGTATCTTTCAACATTGTTCATTCGTGATTATTTACTATTAGCTAGAGATGATCGGTTCACGTGCCGCTAGGGATCTGTCACGTCACATTTACAAGCGCCAAAACGTTATTTATTGTTTGAATTTCGTAATAAAATTGACAGAATCTGAGAGCTGAGATTTTTTTTATATTATAAGTAACCTGTTCTGTCTTGTCTGCCAGTCTCCGTGTCCTCTTTGCTGCGCGATTTTTCTGTGTGAGAAAATGGATGTGTGGCGTCGCTTGAGAGTAGGCCTGTAGCGGCGCGTCGACGCTTCAACGTCAATTACGTCGACGTCATATTTTTTTGTCGACGCTTCTTTATTTCTTTCTTTTATTTTTTGCACCGTTCCCGGCGGTACAGCTCGCCACACACACGTGGGAGACCGAAACATTGCAGAATGGAGGACGAAACAGCAACCTCTTCACAGAATTCCCAACAAAGCCATGCAAAAAGCCCCAACAAAAGAAAAATTCCTAAAAAAACAGCTCTTACTAAATCATCGAAGGTATGGGAATGCTTCAAATTTAGTCCCAAACGTAAAGGTGTCATTATTTGCGCTTTTTGCCAAATGGAGTTGACATCCTGTGTCCTGGAAGTTCCGGCTCCCTGATGCCCGCAAATTAGTTCAAATCTCCCGAAATCTACAGCTCGCGAGCTCCAAACCGCGTAGCCCGCGCGGCAGAGAGAGAGAGAGAGCGAGAGACCTTGCGTGCGTGTGCAAATGTGCGTGTGTGCCTTATGAAGCGCATGTAACACCCCCCCCCCCCCCCAACAAAAGCAAACAATCAGTCCGGATGTTTTTATGAGCACTGAAAACATTAAAATGAGCGCCACATCCAAGTGTGATAGGGCTCATTTCAGTACCAAACATTTTACAGTGTAGATACTGTGTAAGAACCAGATCAAAATTGTTGTGCATTGAATGTGCACTCCTGCAATTTCCTGTTACAAAAAATAATCGTTCAATTAGTCGACTAATCGATAAAATAATCGCCAGACCAATCGTTTAATTAATAATCGTTTACCTCAGCCCTACTTGAGCATGTGAAAAGTGTCAATTGTGTGAGTCTCACGGTGAATGCGTGAGAGTTGGCTGCCCTGACTGAATTCATGCTACCCTTTCTGTCGACAATTTCATCATCTTTCGATAATAACTCAAGGTGAGTTTCACTTTCGCCTAGGGCTGGGTGATATGGCCAAAAAATCATATCTCGGTATTTTTTGGTTAAATGGCGATATACGATATATATCTCGGTACTTTCTACGTTTTTCTATTTGGATAAAGAAAATCTGTATTTATTTAAAAAAAAAAATATTTCACATCCTGTTCAATGATATCCAAACGTTGTTGATATTGAAGGATATGGAAACAAATATAGTGAATGTAATGTAGGCTATGCAATATATTATGTGCAAAAAGGTGGTTAAAATCACATTACATTGTAACATTACAAACTAAAAACAAATATAATTCTTTTGTTTTTAAAATGACTTAAGGCTAAACTAAAAATTAAAATAAAAACAAAAGCACAAACTAATTATATTAGCCTGCATTTGATTACCCCATTATAAATGGTCACTTTCATAAAAATATAATTGTAGGTTTAAAATTCCACATATGGCACATTTATTGTCTCCAACAACAAATATTTTAGCAACATGTATATTTTAGTCAGAATTATTGCGCTACTCTCGTCTGTTTGGCGCGCATGCGCGCGGCGGCGCTCATTAACAGAAGCTTGAATTTTAGCGTAGATTCACTTGTAGAAGCTCGTCCTCTCCTGACAGTGAAATGGACATATTTGTTTGATTTTCTACCATTTACAGATGGAGAATATACCTGTGAAATGTAAGTTAAGCACTGAGGAAAGCACCACGTCTCAAACGCATTAAACAGCGCAAGTATTTATCTGTCAGTCAGCAACAGTCTCTGTCAGAGCATCTGCTGCTTTAAACTTGTTAACTATATCTTACCAGTTATTTTAAAGCGCTTAATATAAGCTTGAGTCATGTTTAGGACAAATTGTAGGCTACCATGTACTTTCACTGCAGGAGTTCACACTGCGTCCTCCGCTATTTTTCAGATGTGCTCGTATCAAACTACTGTATCGATATAAACGGTATTGCCTCATTCCATATCATGGGTATAAAAAATATCGATATATTGTACAAACTCGATATACCGCCCAGCCCTACTTTCGCCACTGCTTCGACACATTTTTGTCGCCCTTGTGTCGAGTTTGCTTGTAAAGTGCAGTAGGAAATGGACTTTGTACTTTGACGTGCACATTAAAAGCTGCACGCTGATTTGCTGTTGCCAATTTCTGCTGTACGATTGGCTTCACTTTCGCCTAGGGCTGGGCGATATGGCCAAAAAATCATATCTCGGTATTTTTTGGTTAAATGGCGATATACGATATATATCTCGGTACTTTCTACGTTTTTCTATTTGGATAAAGAAAATCTGTATTTATTTAAAAAAAAAAATATTTCACATCCTGTTCAATGATATCCAAACGTTGTTGATATTGAAGGATATGGAAACAAATATAGTGAATGTAATGTAGGCTATGCAATATATTATGTGCAAAAAGGTGGTTAAAATCACATTACATTGTAACATTACAAACTAAAAACAAATATAATTCTTTTGTTTTTAAAATGACTTAAGGCTAAACTAAAAATTAAAATAAAAACAAAAGCACAAACTAATTATATTAGCCTGCATTTGATTACCCCATTATTATGGCCACTTTCATAAAAATATAATTGTAGGTTTAAAATTCCACATATGGCACATTTATTGTCTCCAACAACAAATATGTTAGCAATATCATATGTATATTTTAGTCAGAATTATTGCGCTACTCTTCTATTGTGCTCGTCTGTTTGGCGCGCGTGCGCACGGCGGCGCTCATTAACGGAAGCTTGAATTTTAGCGGAGATTCACTTGTAGAAGCTCGTCCTCTCCTGACAGTGAAATGGACATATATTTGTTTGACTTTCTACCATTTACAGATGGAGAATATACCTGTGAAATGTAAGTTAAGCACTGAGGAAAGCACCACGTCTCAAACGCATTAAACAGCGCAAGTATTTATCTGTCAGTCAGCAACAGTCTCTGTCAGAGCATCTGACAGGGCAAGCTGCTTTAAACTTAACTATAACGTTATCTTACCAGTTATTTTGAAGCGCTTAATATAAGCTTGAGTCATGTTTAGGATAAATTGTAGTATGCACATTCACTGCAGGAGTTCACACTGCGTCCTCCGCTATTTTTCAGATGTGCTCGTATCAAACTACTGTATCGATATAAACGGTATTGCCTCATTCCATATCGTGGGTATAAAAAATATCGATATATTGTACAAACTCGATATACCGCCCAGCCCTACTTTCGCCACTGCTTCGACACATTTTTGTCGCCCTTGTGTCGAGTTTGCTTGTAAAGTGCAGTAGGAAATGGACTTTGTACTTTGACGTGCACATTAAAAGCTGCACGCTGATTTGCTGTTGCCAATTTCTGCTGTACGATTGGCTCTTTGATTAATCCATATCGAGTAAAAATGTCCAGAGCTTATCATCGTTATCAATAAACTTTATCGCGATATCGTTTATCGGCCCAGCCCTAGTCTAGACTTTAAATTATGACCAGGATAAATGGATGTGAACAATGGATAAATATTAAGACGATGAGCATATGAACCGTTGTGCCGCTGCTCATATTTATCACGTCGTGTGTGTGTGAGAGTGTGAAGCGAGCACTGTTGTGCCGTCGTCCTGCTCCACTTCACACACGCAGGGAAGAAGTTTACAATGACGGGAAACTCATTTATACGACACTTTATCCAACTGAAGAACAACAGCTCTGCTATTTCTACATCGTTATGCTATGGTGATTACCAACAGCTCACTGTCTCCGGAGCGACTCTGGTCACGGCAGTGATGAAAGGGAGAGCGCACACTTTATTACTGTTCATCTGACGGATATAAAGTTTAGCCGTTTATCAAGCACCCCCGAAAAGGCATACGGTCTGTGTTTACTGTTAGTTGTAACAAGTGTTTCTGTGTAATTCGCGGTGTATGTTGTTGATAATGAAAGGGAGAGAGGGAGTTTATGGATAAGACTTTGAGCACTTCTTATACTGTTTATTTTCCGGAGTGAAAATGGACGCTTCATCTTGTCATCTTGCTTCATGTTCAATAAACTTCATAAAACTCATCAGTAAAGTTTTGTCCATCATTGGGACGGGGTGCGCTACAGCTGGCTTGTACTAACAGTGGATTAAAGCAAGATGACAACATAAGTTATTTACATTTACATTTATTCATTTAGCTGACGCTTTTATCCAAAGCGACTTACAATTGCTATATATGTCAGAGGTCGCACGCCTCTGGAGCAACTAGGGGTTAAGTGTCTTGCTCAGGGACACATTGGTGTCTCACAGTGGATTCGAACCCGGGTCTCTCACACCAAAGGCATGTGTCTTATCCACTGCGCCATCACCACCCGTATATAACCCGTATATAAGTTATAACCGTGATTAAACTGGACTGTACCTGTTCTCCGTGCAGCATATGTTCTCTGTCTCTGTGGGCATCGTTGTCCGACTGCGGGTCGAGCCGAACACTGTTGACAGCTTCTGACGGCTTCAGTGCGTGAGATTGTCCTGTTTTGTTGCCACCGGAGCACCAGCTCTTGAAGCTCCGCCCTCTTCTAGGGCTGGGCGATATGGACAAAGTCATATCCCAATATATTTTGGCTGAATATCGATATACGATATATATCCCGATATTTTTTCCGCAAAGTGAGAGCAAATGTTCAGTCAAAGGCAAATATGTCATGTCACAAGTAGTTTTATTGAAACCGGCTATTTCAGTAAACGGTTGCAAAATCAAATGAATTTCATAAAAGAAATCAGGTTTCTTCACCTGGTTCATAATTAAATGCTCAGCTCTTCAAATAACAATAAAATGTAAACATAAATACTGTATAACAACAGGATTGGGCTGGGGCTTCTGCAGCGCGCAGTTTCACAGACTCTTCGTATTGCTGTTTGTGCCACTGTTTTAGGTGCTAAAAAAAGTTTTGTAGTGCTACCACCCCTGGCTGTAACTTATGGCACTCCCTACATATAACGTGATTTTGTTTCTCATCTGATACTTTGAATCCGAACCATCTCCAAATGACTGAGCCACTGCTTTTTCTTTTACTGACCAATTGACCCTTCGCTAAGCCACGCCCGAAAACCGCCACTGGCCAATCGTGTCTTAGCAACCGTAACTAGGCGTGGGAGGTCTGGCAAGCTTTCGAGCGAGGGAAACATGCCGAAGCGTTGTGCGTATGGATTGTGCAAATCTGATACCCGAAATCCTAAAAGTTTGGACGGGGGAGTGGAATTCTTTTCCCTCCCGACAATATAAAAGCTAGAGATGCACCGATTGATCGGCTGGTGATCGGAATCCCCCGATTTTCACGTGATCGACCATCGGCCGTTCAGTCTGACATAATCCTATTTTATGCCGGTCAAATGCACTCGGGCGCCGCATGATTAACATCGCGCAGCAGCATCAGTATCACACGTGCACACGGAACGCACATGTAGGAAACCTCGTGAATTACGGCCGTTTCACACCTCAAGCGTGAGCAGCGCGGGTTTATTTCCGGTGTGCATGTTAATCACTGAGTGCATTCACACCGCGAGCAGGAGCGGCGCGCGAGCAGCAGTGAAGCGCAGAGTCTATTTCTGCTGCGCTGCTCACGCTCAATTAAAGTGAAAGCACACTTTTGTTGGACAAAATAAATGATTTCACCCAAAAAGTGCCCAAAATTAGGAGTGCACCGAAATTTCGGCCGCCGAAAATGTTCGGCCGAAAATGGCATTATCGGTTTCGGGCCGAAATAAAAAAAAAACAGCCGAAAACGTAAACCGAAAATGAATGTCACCCGCCCCTCCCATCCGTGCGCAAGCGCTTAGGTTTCACTCACGGTCAAGCTGTTATCACGCGTCTGCCTATCAAAGATAGGGATGTCTCCCGCATATTGATAGCGGCTCCCTGATGCCCACAAATTAGTTCAAATCTCCCGGAAGAGCGAGCGAGCAAGAGCTCGTGCTCCAAACCGTGTAGCGCGCGCACGCCAGACAGGGAGAGAGAGAGCGAGAGACCTTGTGTGTGTGTGCTAGTGTGCCACATGAAGCGCATGTAAGACCCCCAGTCCAATTTTCTGTGTGTATAGCAGTTACATTAAAATTTGCGTAGCACTGCACAACTGTGTTTCCTAAGGCTACATAGGCTTACATGTTGTTTACAGTTTGAGTTTGGATTAAGTTCTAGTGCTGTTTTTGCACTGTTGTTTTGCATAACAATTTAAAATGTAAGTAAAAATTGTTTACATGCAGCAGCAGAATAGATGCCCACTGCCATTCTGTGATTTAGTGTGCAGTTATTCAGATAATTGTGGATCTTTTTGCACAACTGTTAAAAAACTATATTATTTGATGGAACATAAAACTTGAAGAATAATATTATTTGGTATTATTATTTATATTTATTGTTAAAAATATTTTAGGTTTTTTACTGTGTATATATATATATATATATATATATATATATATATATATATATATATATATTAGGGGTGTAACGATACACAAAACTGACGGTTCGGTTTTCCCACGGTTTTGACGTCTCGGTTCGGTTCGGTTTAGAAAGCTAAAATTGCTTTTTTTTTGTTTTTTTTAAACTGAATTAATTTAAAGAAAGAGAATTTTTTCATTAAACCAATTACAATTAAACGTTTCACAAGGATTAAAAAAAAATCTGCTAATGCCGTAAACTATATAGGGAGCCGCACATTACTATAACATTAAAGGTTGTAGCCCAGACTTTTAACCTAAATTCAGATGCTATTTATTTTTTAGATATAATAATCAACACACAACACATTGTATGAAAACACATAAGGCAGTTTTTGCATTAACTTTTATTTTTACTCTAATTTGTTATTGAAATATAATAATTTACATTATATGTCATTTTCATGAAAGATATTTTAAACATGCATTAAATAATCAAGATATCATTAACAGGTTAAGTAAAATATAATATATAGGCTAACATAGTGCATTTATTTAGTGCAAGAGTTCATTTATAGGAACCAAAGTTGTGGACACTGAATCATTGCCTGTTGAGGTAAATATAATGCTAGTGACAAGCTATGCTGTTTTATTGACGTCTTTACGCTGCTGAAACACTGATTGAGCGATTACACGAGTTATGATGCCTTTCAGTAAGTATACTGTATCTTTCAACATACCTTCAGGTGTCCATTCTGTAACTGAGGAAGAGATGATCACGTTTACTCGCGCGCCGCGCTGCCGCTTGAAATGAGGAGCTAGTAGTAGGCCTACAGCGATCTGTCACGTCCATTGAGCGGGGCCGGGGTAGCAGGGGGCGGGGCGGGGCGTGTTCGGTACGCAATGAGAGTATCGCGATTCAAATCGTGAGTTCTGTATCGCGGTTTTTCGGTTCGGTTCGAATACCGTTACATATATATATATATATATATATATATATATATATATATATATATATATATATATTAGGGGTGTCACGATTCTCCAAATCCTCGATTCGATTACATTTTCGATTCTAAGGTCACGGTTCGATTTGATTCTCGATTTTTACTTCTTTTTTTTTAAGCACAGGTTGCTGTTGCTCCTAAAAAGCTGACATCAGTTCATTGCAATCTCACACATCTCTGCTATTATCAATGAAGCTGACTGCAAAATGAATCTTTCATAATATATACACTTTGTTTGTTATAATTAGAGGATTTGCCAGCATACAGAATTCATCTCTGAACAAAAAGTCAGTTTTGAGCAGTGAGGGGAGTCTATCTTAAATGCTTCTGATTGGCCATTGCATTCAAGAAATCAACACATATGTCTGTGATTGGCTAAATCGCTCAACGCTGCAAACATGTTATAAATAGAAACTCTGGCCTGTAAATCGTTTCTATTTTGTTTTAGTTGTTCTTGTTGCTTTTCTGCAACAGATAAATAAAAATGTATTAGTTTTATATGTTTTATTCATAGATATTTCTAGTTTGCGGGAGTCCCGCGAATCGTTTTATTCTCCCGCACACACAGAGTGAGTGCATTACCGCCCGCGCTCGCACTCGGCCATCAAATCTAGTCCCGTGCCGCACTCTATTGGGTTGGGAGTGCACGTCTGTAGATCAAGAGCCCGGCCCGAGGATAGTGACGGGAAATATCGGCCCGGGTCGGGCCAAGTTCGGGCTCGGGAATAGAATCTAAGTTTGAGGACTCACAGCCTTTCAACACGTGTTTTTTTTTCTGCGCCGTAATGAGTCGTTCATGAACGATCCGTTCATTGCCTCTGTCACGCGACAAATGAACAAAAGACTCGGAAGGTCAAGTAATTATTAATGTTCCCTGTAAATTATTTTTGACTGCATTATAATGATTTCTTAATTCAGAATATGATCAAGATTGCGTAGATGGATGTTTTCGGGGAATTTGCCTGTTAAAAATATAACATTTAAAGCCCCTGAAATGACTAGAAAAAAGATTAGTTAATTTTGATGAACGAGATTGAACAATAGAGTCAGTAAAACGATCCGAACTTTCCATCACGGGCGCGACATGGGGGCGTGGCAGCATCGACGATTCCATTTTTTATTGCGATTTTTGAGATTGTGAATTAATTTCGATCGATTTCGACTTAAAATCGAAATCGTGACACCCTTAAGTTTTTAAAAGAAGCCATTTTCGGTTTCGGTTTTCGGCCAAGTGCATCCTAAATTTTCGGTTTCGGCCCAGAATTTTAATTTCGGTGCATCACTACCCAAAATGCACAATTTGCATGTCTGGTGTGTTTTAACAAGAACTGAAGTAGGCAATGTCAGAAAAGAAAATGAAGACTCAAAAATATTTATAGAAAATTTACCCATTTAAACTTGATTGCAATAGGCCTGTGTGTGTGTTTTGAGAAATATCTTTATACTGCAAGGCTATATTTATTTTATTTTTATTTGCCATTTATATATTTTATTGCCATTACCTGTTTTCATACAGAAGTTTAGTTCCTAAATAGGCCTATATCACATTTTTTTTAGGCGAATATTGGAAGTGAAAATGGTTCTTCCATACCATAACACTGCACTTTAGATGTGTGAATTTCGCACACCAGGAGTAATAATTTATATAGTTCTATTTTATGTAATTTGTTCAAAAAATGTTCTATTAAAGAAAAGATAGAAAATAAATATTTGTGTTTGCTGTAAAGTGGTTAAAAAAAATGAAATCAGAATCAGCTAAAATCTAGCCTGGGAAAACCCAGACGAACTTCCGGCAAATTTAGATTTGCTCTGCAAGTTAGTCTGGCGAAGAGCCCATTTAAGCTCGTTTCCAATCTTTCCAAATCGAGGCACCAATCACAAACGTTGAGGCGGGCTTTACAAGAGGATGATCGATCTGATTGGTTTTAAAGGGTTAGTTCGCCCATTTAAGACATGAAGTTGTATGGAATCCTTACCAGCACTATAGTGCATACACACTGACCCACTCTGTAGTCACCTCCCTGGTCAGAGTTCTGGCCGCTGGAAGTTTTTCAAGAAAGTACTCCCGGTTAGTTTCCGGGGCCTCAAAACTGTGCGTTTTTACGTGAAAAAATGATTTGCGTTTCAAAGCTTGATTAATTTAACGCACAAAAAACACGCCGGTCAAAATTCATACCTCAGTTTTAATCGGCACTATTTTCTTTCCATTTCTATCAGTCCGCGCTGCTGTCAACGTCAACAGTGCGCACGTTCCGATCAGCTGTTCCATAGTGTTTACACAATCGATTACGAAACGACGTAAAAAGTATAAAATGAACGATGGTGCGAACTTGTAAATTTCCAGGCTGTGACCACAAGAATGTGCCGGGATCACCGTTCAGATTCCATCGTTTTCCTGTTTCGGATATAGCTACGAGACAGCTTTGGCTGGTTGCCATCAGCTACTCTGCGGGAGCTAAAATATCCAGAATCAAGGATTATCGTGTGTGCAGTGCTCACTTCAGCGAAGACGATTACATCCCCAACCAAGGAGGAAAAAGAAAAAAACTGATTTTAAAGAGTTTTGCTGTACCAGTACCACGGGTAAGCTCTATTTACTAACTTTATGATCCCATGTCTAAACTGTACGGTAAACAAGCTGATGTTTAGACTCCAGTGGAAAACACGTGAAAAGATGTCTAATATAAAAACAGTATATAGGGATATAGGTGAAGAAATAAAAAACTACAAAGCAACATATGCGATCACACTTACTCTGCAGACATCTGACCGTCAAGTCCAGCTGGTTTGGGTCGCTTTTTCCAATTGATTTTAGGTACGTAGAAGAACGTCTCCAGGACACCAGCATTTAGCATTGCAGGGAAAACGTCATTGGATGTAATGCAGACAGACGGTGCGTTGGCCTCCTCGTCAATCGATAGGTTTTGCAGCTGTGGCATGATGAGTTCCCATTCGTGGCAGCAATAGCTTTCAACCTCTGTTGGCATAACTTGACAATTTGAACAAGTGCACCACCATTTGTCGTTCATCCTGGCTCTTGCTACAGCTGTGGGCCCAGCATCAACTTGGACAACTTCATCTCTGTCCTCTCGCTCTCTCTCTTCCCGTTCTATCTCCATCTGTTGAAGTTCGGCATCGGTATAGGCCTACTCCGGTTCATAAAGGTATCCCTTTGGCGTTGTGCTAAAATTACTTTCATTCTCATCTGTTCCGTCTGACATTGTGCTAAAATTGGTTTCATCATCAGAAGTTTCGCAGTCAGACATGTTGTCAGCGAGTCGCGCTATCAACAGCTGATCGGAACGTGCGCACTGTTGACGTTGACAGCAGCGCGGACTGATAGAAATGGAAAGAAAATAGTGCAGATTAAAACTGAGGTATGAATTTTGACCGGCGTGTTTTTTTTGTGTTAAATTAATCAAGCTTTGAAACGCAAATAATTTTTTCACGTAAAAACGCACAGTTTTGAGGCCCCGGAAACTAACCGGGAGTACTTTCTTGAAAAACTTCCAGCGGCCAGAACTCTGACCAGGGAGGTGACTACAGAGTGGGTCAGTGTGTATGCACTATAGTGCTGGTAAGGATTCCATACAACTTCATGTCTTAAATGGGCGAACTAACCCTTTAAGGTCTATCCAATTGCGCACAGAGGCATTTTAGCGACGTCCGTTGGTGACGCCCCTTTGGAAATGAGCCGTCAATGGACCTTC
This sequence comes from Gila orcuttii, assembly GCA_026230005.1. Classification (NCBI taxonomy): domain Eukaryota; kingdom Metazoa; phylum Chordata; class Actinopteri; order Cypriniformes; family Leuciscidae; genus Gila; species Gila orcuttii. The sequence goes on from JAPDVR010000007.1 coordinate 730,781, forward strand.
CCCAGACCCTAACTCAGTTACGACTGAGAAGGCTCTGGTTTTAACCAGGCTAGCTAAAATCGGTTTCGGCAGGCCAAACTCTTGAAAAATCGGAATCTGCCTAGAAAATTGTAATCGGTGCATCTCTACTAAAAGCCAAGGGGAGAAATGATGGATCAGCAGTGTGGGAGACCGCATTCACAACTACATGTCCACAGGATTAACAAAAACACCTATTGCTTGCAAATAATGACGGTTCTTTGTTCATAATGCATATATTTTAACGTAAAATAAGACGATTAAAGACTAGATGGAGGCTCACTGACATACTTTAAAATATATTTCAGCATTTTGTTAATCGACGGCCTACTACCCCGGACTGAGTAACTTTAACCCGATCCGAACGCGGCTCTCCCGGTGTTAGTGTTATTCCACAAGATTTATGGATAAACTGTTTGATTTATAATTATTAGATTATTTTCACATTTCACTTACCCTGCTGTGCACGAGCATAGCTGTTCCTCGATTTGTGTGTTTCCCATGTGAATGGTCAGCGTATGAGGCGCTGCTGCTTGCGCTGGGACTATAGGCTTTAGCTTCCATTTTTATGAAATTATTCTCTAATCGGTTGCATATTATGTCGTGGATATATCCCTCGAATGCACACTGCAGTTCCTTCTGTCTTGCTTTCTCAGATATTTCACATGTTTGCCAAAAATTACTAATTATCTCATTGGGAATGTCTGACACCGGTGCATACACACTGTAATAGACGTGCCAGGCGCGAAATCTTGTCAGGCGTAGGCACAGTAACTATGGAGGGCGGGGCTTAGCGAAGGGTCAGTGCAAAGAGCTCCGGGTCAGCAGCTTGCTTGGAGCAAGGATCACAGCGCAAATTTGAACTATATCAATATATGCGATATGGTCTAATTCTATATCACATTTAAAAATATATTGATATATCACCCAGCCCTACCCTCTTCTAGAAAGTGGGCCGGCAGCAGCAGCTCATTTGCATTTTAAGGGGCACACAAAAACTGTGCATTTTTGCTCACTCCCAAAAAGTGGCGATTTTAACATGTTGTAAAAAAATATCCGTTGGGGTATTTTGAGCTAAAATTTCACATACACACTCTGGGGACATCAGAGACCTATTTTACATCTCTTAAAAATGCCCTTTAAGCACTTACAAACACCTGAACCAGAAGCAATGCAACATGTTTTACAGAAAAGGAAGTTTGTTGAGCATAACCTGTGTTGGTTTATCTCGAGGGCACCAGTTTCTCTCTCCTCACATTCAGTATAACACAGTTAGTCCAGGTGAAGCACATCAGGGTTATTCTGCCCTTTGTTTCCAAGGTCGTTGTATTGTTGAACTTCTAATGCACTTTTAAAGTGTAAGCATATAATGCTGATGTTTGTTTCTGAACTCAGCGCTCAGTGGATCTGAATCCGGCTCAGTCAGACCTGGTTCTGAAGCTGGCGGAGCTGCTGTGCGGGAAACCGGAGCCTGACAACCGGGCCGAGTTCTGGGTGGAGAAAGCTGCCAAGATGCTGCCGGGACATCCCAACGTCTTCAACCTGAGGGTCAGTGCGCATCCCATCCCATCCCATCCATCCCATCCTATCCCATCCGACCCAACCCATCTATCCCACCCCATCCATCCCATCCGATCCCATCCCTCCCATCTGATCCCATCCGATCCCATCCATCCCATCTATCCGATCCCATCTATCCCACCCCATCCATCCCATCCGATCCCATCTATCCCATCCCATCCCATCCATCCATCCCATCTGATCCCATCCCATCCCTCCCATCCGACCCCATCCGACCCAACCCATCTATCCCACCCCATCCATCCCATCCGATCCCATCCCTCCCATCTGATCCCATCCGATCCCATCCATCCCATCTATCCGATCCCATCCATCCCATCTATCCGATCCCATCTATCCCATCCATCCCATCCGATCCCATCTATCCCATCCCATCCCATCCATCCATCCCATCTGATCTCATCCCATCCGATCCCATCTATCCCACCCCATCCATCCATCCATCCCATCTGATCTCATCCCACCCCATCCATCCATCCCATCTGATCCCATCCCACCCCATCTATCCCACCCCATCTATCCCACCCCATCCATCCCATCCCATCTGATCCCATCCACCCCACCCCACACCATCCGTCCTCTGAGTTCACCCTCTCTCTCTGATGCAGGAGAAGCTTCTGAGCACGCGAGGACAGAACGGCTCCATCCGGCTGTACGAGCTGCTTCAGTCTGAGCTCAAGCTGCGGCCCGACGACTCCTACATCAATGACCGGCTGGTGCGCCTGTACAGCGCCGACGGCCGGCACGAGGAGGCGGTGAAGCACTGTCTGGAGGTGGAGAAGACGGGCCTTCTGAGGGACCAGCTGGAGTGGTACGAGCTTCTGGTCAGCACCCTTCAGGTCAGTGATCGCCTCATCTCCTCTTATGGTAGACTAGCTGACTCTTACATGGGTTGCTTTTTGGGAGAGTTTACCCAAAACTTTGGTTACAATTTTGGAGAATTTGCTCATTTATTCACCTTCATTCATTAAACACATGAGACTGTACTTTTTGTTTTTGGTATAATCTTTATTTGAAGCATCAAGTTACTTTCAAAAGGTGTTGTACTCTATTTTAAATGCCATCTTCTGACGATGTAATCGTATAGCTCTTGTGTCAGTAAATGCTCTTCTGGGATAAGAGAAGGATGTTATTATGTGACCATGAAAGGTTTGAGCAGATCAGGGGAAGCTGGTGATGTGGAGAGAGTGATCAGTCTTCTGTGTTTCAGGAGTATCTCTGCCGGCCGAGCGTGGCGTCGAACGAGCAGGCGTCGCGTAAGCTTCACACAGAGCTGCTGCTGGCGCTCTGCAGCCGCGTCCGACTGACGCTGAAGGAGAAGAACTGCGAGGAGAGTGCTGATGCTCTCTGGAGGTACGCCAACACCAGCCTGTCGGGACACTACCACAACATTGAGTTGGTGAAGTGTTGGCACATATATGTGCAATGTATAATCTTATAATCCCTTTAATGTGTGGTGACAGATCGCTGTTGAACCGATCATCTCTTGCTCTGTACTAGTGGTGGGGGAAAAAATCGATTCTGTTCAGCATCGCGATATTTTGCGCACACAATTATATCGATACAGTAGCGCAAAGTATTGCAATATTTAATTATAAAATTATCTGTTTTACTTTCGGGTTTTCTCCATTGGTTTTCTCAGAGTTTACTCTGATCATTTACATTCGCGTATTACATCCACAAGGTGGTGCTTGTTGCGGTGCTTTGTTGCGCATTCAACAGCAAATTCAAATGGAAATGGCTTCACAACGTATAATCTTATAATCCCTTTAATGTGTGGTGACAAATCGCTGTTGAACCGATCATTTCTTGCTCTATACTACTAGTTACACCAGCAAATAAACATCAAAAGGAACAACTTGCTGAAATCAATCATATCTCATGGAATCGCTCAATCAGTGTTTCAACCACGGAAAGACATCAATAAAACAGTTTGAGAACAATGTCACGTAACGCCACATTTACCTCAGAAAAGCCATTCAGTGATCATAAACTCGATAGTCAGCTAGAATATACACTATATTGCCAAAAGTATTGGGCCACCCATCCAAATCCTTGAATTCAGGTGTTCAAATCACTTCCATGGCCACAGTTGTATAAATCAAGCACTAGGCATGAAGACGCTTCTACAAACATTTGTGAAAGAATGGATCGCTCTCAGTGAATTCAAGCATGGTACAGTTATCGGTTGCCACTTGTGCAATAAGTCTATTCGTGAAATTTCCTCACTAAATAGTCCACGTTCAACTGTTAGTGGAATTATAACAAATTGTAAGTAATTGGGAACAACAGCAACTCAGACACGAAGTGGTAGGCTACGTAAAATCACAGAGCGGGATCAGTGCATGCTGAGGCTCACAGTGCGCAGAAGTCAACAGCTATAGACCTCCAAACTTCTGTGGCCTTCAGATTAGCTCAAGAACAGTGCGTAGAGCTTCATGGAATGGGTTTCCATGGCCGAGCTTCTGCATCCAAGCCTTACTTCACCAAGTGCAATGCAAAGCGTGAGATGCTGTGGTGTAAAGCTCCGCCACTGGACTCTAGAGCACTGGAGACGTGTTCTCTGGAGTGACGAATCACTTCTGTCTGGCAATCCGATGGATGAGTCTGGGTTTAACCAGGAGAACGGTACTTGCTTGACTGCATTGTGCCAAGTGTAAAGTTTGGTGAAGGGGGGATTATGGTGTGGGGTTGTTTGGTGGAGGGGGGATTATGGTGTGGGGTTGTTTGGTGGAGGGGGGATTATGGTGTGGGGTTGTTTTTCAACAGTTGGTCCCTTAGTTCCAGTGAAAGGAACTCTTAATGCTTCAGCATACCAAGACATTTGACAATTTCATGCTCCCAACTTTGTGTGAAGAGTCTGTGGATGTTCCTGTTCCAGCATGACTGCACACCAGTGCACAAAGCAGGACCATAAACACATGATGAGGAGTTTGGTGTGGAGGAACTGGACTGGCTGCACAGAGTCCTGAACTCAACCCGATAGAACAGCTTAGGGATGAATTACAGCGGAGACTGAGAGCGTCTCGTCCAACATCAGTGCCGAACCTCACTAATGCGCTTCTAGAAGAATGATCAAACATTCCCATAAACACACTCCTAAACCTTGTGGAAAGCCTTCCCAGAAGAGTTGAAGCTGTTATAGCTGCAAAGGGTGGAGCAACTCCATATTGAACTCTACAAATCCGGAATGGGATGTAATTTAACCCTCTGAAACCGACGGCATCGTCGACGACGCCACACGACTCCTCCGATAAATATTGATATTATTTGATGAAAAATTGATCGATTTCCTTACCGTTTTTTGCAGCAGAAAGCTAACACTCTAGCCGTCACGGGGGTGTATTTGGTGTCTTTCTAGCCTTTTCAGAAGGTTTTCTATCCAGCCTGGAACTTGTGCGTCCTTTCAGAGTGTTTCAGTAATAAATCCATATGTGTATATCCCAGTTTTGATCTCTGAAGTCCATAATTTATAAATTTTCCGTCATATTTGCTGCTAGTTTGATGCTGGCTGCCATTTTGGACATCTCGCGATGCTTTGCGTGAGGTTGTTGACCAATGACAGGCTGATCCGTCGTCCACGTTGGTGTGCGTCATTACGCATGAACCAAGGGTGATATTTTGGAAAGAGAGAGACGCACGGCACAGCGGTTTCGAGGAGAGAGAGAGAGAGACGCACAGAGAGACGCGAGTTTTGAATAATACACAGAGAAACACGGAGAATAATGGATCCTCAGAGATTGAGAAACATGGATGTAAATCAAGCACTGGCTTTTTTTGATGCTATGGAGGATGATGGATTTTCTGGAGAAGAGAGCTTTTTGACTGATGAGGAACTTGATTACCAGAATCGTCTAGACCCTGCTGAAGAGTAAGTTACATTTATTTATTTACTGTAAAAGTATAAAAATAAACAAAAACTAATATGATAAAATATACATTTTCTAAATATGGAAAAATAAGTTATGTAAAAGTAGTATTTCGTTTTTCTGTGTTTGTTACAGAGTAGTAAGAGTTGTAGATTACACTCTTTGTCTCTCAACCATTGTATGTCTGAGTTTATTTACTGTAAAAAGTATAAAAAAAGAAGAAAAAACTAATATGATAAAATATAAATTTTCTAAATATGTAAAAATAAGTTCTGTAAAAGTAGTATTTCATTTGTTTATGTTTGTTACAGAGTTGTGGATTACACTTTGTCTCTCAGCCATTGTTTGTCTGAGTTTACCTAGAGATACAAACAAAGGATGTTGTAGTGGGGGGTTGGTCACACCTTTTACCTGTGGAGAGAATAGTGGGGGGTTGGTCACACCTTTTGGCTGGAAAGCGAATGGTCATATTATAGCTGTGGTGGGTTGGGGGTACAGTAGCAATCTCAGCCATTGTAATCTTATGTGAAAAATCAAATACAAAAACAGTAATTGATCTAATTTGTATGATCTAATATTTTGCTTTATTTATTTGTTTTACAGTTGTGATAATGATGAAGACACCAGCCCACCCACCCAAGCCAGACAGGAAAGCTCCCATTCTTCCACTGAGGAGGGCCCTTCCACTTCTGCTGCAGCATCCCAGCAGCTGCCAGGAATAGGTCATGGACGGCTGCAGTCACGGTCACGAGGGAGAGCGCGGTCAAGGTCAAGATCCAGATCCAGATCCAGATCTGGCAGCTTGAGGGGTCGACAGAGTCCTAAATCATCAAGGTCGAGATCTAGATCACCACAGCCAGCAGCCCCAACTCCAACTCCATCATGGAACAGTGAGAGTCAGCCAGACATCCCTCCAGTGCCAAAAAGGTTCGTCCCAACAAGAAAGCCAGGACATCAGCTCAGCCCCACATCCATTTACACACCATTGGACCTTTTCAAACTCTTTTTCAGTGACAGTGCAGCAACCACTCTGTGTAATAACACAAACACAAACGCTGCAAAAAACATTGCCAGTGGCAAAAAATATTCCTGGAAAAACTTCACCGTTGAAGAATTTTTCAAATATTTAGGGCTGACTTTCTTTTTTGCACTGGTGAGACTGACAAATATCCGGGACTACTGGAGGACAAACACCATTTTCAGCCAACAGTTTCCCCACTCAGTGATGACACGTGACAGGTATCAGGTAATTTCCTGGAACATCCACATGAGCGACCCTGATGAAGATGTACACAACGACCGGAAGAGAGGGACACCAGCTTATGACCGGCTGTTTCGTCTAAAGCCCCTTTTAGATGACATCATACATGCATGCAGAGCATTTTATCACCCACGGCAGAACCTTTCAGTGGACGAGAGGATGGTGGCAACAAAGGCTCACACTGGCATGACCCAATATATGAAGGCAAAACCAACTAAGTGGGGCTTCAAACTTTTTGTGCTGGCAGACAGCAGCATTGGGTACACTTTAGACTTCGCTGTATACACGGGGAAGTCTGTGTTTGCTTCTGGTGTAGGACTGGCATACGACTCGGTTATGTCCCTCATGAAGAAATCATCCCTAGGGAGTGGCTACAATTTGTATGTAGACAACTTCTACACAAGTCCAAAGCTATTCATGGATCTGTACAGCATGAACTTTGGAGCATGTGGCACCTACAGGGACAACAGACGAGGATGCCCCCGCACAACAACAAATGCCATGAACAAAAAGGATCCTAGGGGTACCATCAGGTGGATCCGTGACGGCCCTCTGGTTTTTGTAAAGTGGATGGACACTCGGGAAGTCTCTGTCTGCTCCACAATTCACCCGGCCTTCTCTGGCAACACAGTTCAGAGAAAGGTAAGAACTCCAGATGGAGGCTGGAACACCAAATCCATTCCATGCCCAACCCCGGTCACTGAATACAACAAGAATATGGGAGGTGTTGATCTTTCTGATCAACTCATCCAATACTACTCAGTTCACCATAAAACAATGAGATGGTACAGGACACTGTTTTTCCATTTTTTGGACATTGCTGCGACCAACAGTTTTTTACTTCACAAGGAAGTTTGTGCAGAGAAGCAGCAACAGCCCATGACCCACAGGGCTTTTCTGGAGGAGCTGACAGCCCAACTCTGTGGTGTTACAGTTGCTGTTCCTCCCACCCAGCAACAAAGTAACCATGTACCCGTCCAAACATCGGAACAAACTGAAGCAAGCAAGAAGGCCACCTATGGTAGAAGGCAATGTGTGAACTGCAAACAGACAAGGCAGGTGAAACAGGCCACCCCCTGGAAATGCAAAGCCTGTGATGTGGCCCTCTGTGTGATTCCTGATAGGAACTGTTTTGAGGCTTGGCATCAGTGATTTTCATGAGGCCCAAAACGCCTGGACTTCCTTTGGAAAAATGTAAATATTTTTTGTTCTGTTCAAGTTATAATGTTCATTCCTGTGCTCCAGGACTCCAAAGACTTGAACAAACTGTTTTCCAAAGGAAAATTGCTTAGCTTTTATTTATTTGTGTGTGATTTCAATAAATATTTGAGTGATTCAATTTCCGATTTATTTTTTCATTTGTCTTTGTGGTCCCATAACTTATTTTACATTCAGGTGACATCAATGAAACACAGATAAGCTGAAAGTTCAATTTGTCCTGAAAAAAAAGATGTGTGTCAATTGTCTGTGCACAAAAGTGTTGATGTTTTACAAGCTTTTTTTAGTGAATAACACCAGACGAAAAATTTATTGTAAAAATACCCTTAGGTCTCAGAGGGTTAAGTTCATGTGCATATAAAGGCAGATGTCCCAACTTTTGGCAATATAGTGTATATATGCACTATATTACATATTCATTATATTTTTACTTAATGTATGCTTGAATAAATCCATCATGAAAACAAGTTATGACGGCCAAGTTTAAATGTTTATATTTCTACATATTAAATCATTAAAAGTTGATATAAAAACTGCCTTATGGGTAATTTAAATGTTTGTAGTGAGTGCTGATTAATTAAATAAATCTGATTAATCAACTTTAATTTCGGTTTCAGTAAATTCACTTCAGGGCATCACTAGTTTGTAGCAGTAACAGTATCACTACTGTCTTTTTGTTTTTGCTCGATAGGTTCTATATGTCAGAAAGAAAATATCTTTCTTTTCTTAGTTCCAACAAATTAATCATGTTTTCAATTGACAGTAATAAATTCATTAAGCCACTTTGGCTGGTAAATGATGGCAGTTTTCACCCAGACTCATAGATGTCTTTTCTTCAATGTTAGCCTGCTAGATAACGTCAGTGCTTCGGTCAGCAGACTCACGCGTTCATGACATGTTCACGCCATGTTTTTGCTGCAGCTTGGACCGTGCGATGCAGTCTCTGAAGAACACGGCCACGAACACTCTGGACGAGCTGTCGGAGGTGTTCACGGAGACGAGGGCTCAGCTGTACCTGTACGCCGGGACGCTGCTGCTGAAGACGGCGCAGGACGGGCGGCGGCAGTGGAGGGCCGTGCGGGATTTATCTGCTGTCTGTTATCTCGTGGCCTATCAGGTATGATGTGCGCTTCCTCTGCTTCATGCAGCTCGTTTGATCGGCCACTGTACGGTGTAATATCCATGATTTCCTCAGGCTCCGAAACCCAAAGTTAAGAGTTTGAAAAGTGAGCAGGCGTCCCATGAGCCTTTGGAGCTTCTGGCCTTAGACCGCCAGAGTCAGGCGGGTCACATGCTGTTGAATCTGAGCCAAGACGTGGAGCAGCTGCTGAAGGAGGTGGTGGAGGCGTTCGGGAACCGGAACGGGCCGAGTCTTCTGTTCGACGCACTCTTCGGCTCACAGGCGCACAATCAGCTCTCCTTCATCTGCAATGATGAGATGCACATGGGCAGCGCACGCGCGCCCAGCGCCGACGATCTGGCCAAGTGGGACAGCAGTGAGTGTTACACACTCTAGATCCAGTCCGGTCTAGTGCCGCAACCGATCTCAAAACCCACAGTTCGCGTCATTTTATGGTTTTTGAGTCACAGATCAGTAAAAAAAGGGGGAGATAGAGACAGCAGCAGGTATTTATAGGCTGCTGTCACTTTAAAGGGTTAGTTCACCCAAAAATGAAAGTTGTCATTTACTCACCCTCATGTTGTTCCAAATGAGGTTCATTCTCGTGTTACTTTTTTTTCTCGTGTTTATTTTTGCTGATCAATGTTTATATGTGAATAAAAGCCTAAATTAAATCTGTTAATTTAGGTTTATAAAGGGATTGAGTCTCTTCAGGAAACTTTGGACTAAACTGCTTGATTCATATGGATTTGTTTTACAATCACTGTATGGCAAAGACATAGTTGTCATAGTTGGGACAAAGTTGTTGCATGGACTGTCAATGGAGGGACAGAAATTTTAATTTAATTTTTTATTTAATTTAAGACATCTTAATTTGTGTTTCAAAAATGAACGAAAGTTTTATTGGTTTAGAACGACGTGAGGGTGAGTAACGGATGACAGAATTTTCATTTTTGGGTGAACTAAACCTTTAAGACCGAATGCACGGACCGAATGCAATGATACACATCCAAATTTCTTTCTCTAATGTTAACTTTCACTTAAGGCCGACTTTGATTGAGGATACTCGCCGAGGTGGGTATTTTGAGAGAATGCGAGTCTGTTCTAGTGCAAGGAGATGCAAAAGAGAACTGAATTCTGCCACAGATTACACTATTACAGCACGCGAGTGCCGAATTGAGTTGTCTTTCGTGTCTCCTTGTGCTTGAATGTTTAAATTGACAAGATTTACAAACACACGCAAATGAAAAACTTTTCTATGATGGTTAAACTTTGCAATAATCCACGGGTCATATGCGTGGCGAACTGTGCCTGGTCCGTACAGAACTGCGATACAGCGCTAGTGCTGACAGCGGCGTGTGTGTGTTCACACAGGTGCGGTGCTGCTGCACGCGGGCGATCTTCAGCACCTGGCGTGGCTCGGCCTGCAGTGGGCGCTGATGGAGCAGAGTGTCAGCCTGCAGCGCTGGCTCAAGCAGCTCTTCCCTCGCCTCACGCTCGAGACCTCCAAACTAGACACCAACTCACCCGAGTCCCTCTGCCTGCTCGACCTGGAGGTGCGTCCACCCCTCTTCTCATCCTCAGTGAGGCACGGGGGAAACATTCACACACATTTGGCTTTTATGAAACATGCACAGTCTCTGAAATTATTATTATTATTTTGTTGCGTAATGTAGGTATTAATTTATATCTGATATAGCCTTTCAAAATGCTACTTTAGATAATGCAGTCATTTAATGCCTATGATTGCATAATGATGTAAATCTCTACTTAACATGCATGTTTGGACTGTGGAAGTGGGTCGATCTGAGAGTTACAGCTGAGGTGCTTCGTCAGATCCGCTGTGTGTATGTGATGTGTTGCAGGTGTTCTTGTGCGGCGTTGTGTTCAGCAGTCAGACGCAGCTGCAGGAGACGGCACGGATGGCCTTGTGCTCCTCACCGCATCAGCCCCGGTGTTTGCCTCTGCACATCATCAGGCTCCTGTCCTCCGCCAAGCAGCGCGAGTGGTGGGACGCCGTCTACCGCCTGATCCACAAGAGAGCGCTGTGAGTGACTGCTCTGCTGTGAGTGTGAGCCTGACGCACGGCTCTGTGTCTGACTGAGTGTTTTCTGGTGTGTGAGACAGGCCGGGGACGTCGGCTAAACTGCGGATGCTGGTTCAGCACGGTCTCGGCACGCTGCGCGCCGGAGAGAAACACGGCCTTCAGCCGGCGCTGCTCATCCACTGGGCTCAGCATCTCACTGACGTGGTACGTCTGCTCACTGCCGTGCTCATGATGCTCGTTCAGAGCCAGGAATTATGGGCCGCTCCGGTCTGCTGAGTGTTTTTAGGGGGAGTAAGGTTGTTTTCATTTAGGAAATAAAGAATTTAAAGGAATGGTTCACTTAATTAAAATTCTGTCATTTACTCGCCCTCAAGTTATTTAAAACCTGTATGAATTTCTTTCATCTGCTAAACACAAAAGATGATATTTTGAAGAATGTCGGTAACCAAACACAGGGCTCCAGACTTTCTGCCACTGCGACCAAAGTTTGATATAGGTTGCGCTGGCACAACCACAACATTGCCCAGTGTCAAATGATAAATAAAATGAAAGCGGAACGAAAGTGCGCTGCTCATTTGTGCTTCACGGACCTTTTATTAGTTCGGACCAATAATAAGACCGCGAGCTACTCTCCAGTCGCGGGCCGATCTCAATCACGTGACACCGTTGCTACACAGCGCTAGGAGATCCCGTGAAGAAATCCATTGAATTCGCCACAGAATTAATAACATCGCTGCGAGTTTCAGTGAGAAATATATTGGCAGATTCAGTTCTCTGTTATAAAACAGATATCAGATCAAACAGTGCTGACATGGAAACCAGGAAAAACCATTGTGCCATGATTGAAAAGGTTATGTAAGGCTTAAAGTCCAGAAATCCGCAACATTCACCATGGATTTAATGTAGTAACACTAATTGTTACTATGGTATTGTGACAGAAACGGTCAAATGCTTACAAGGACGACACTTTTTTTCAGCACTTCAAAACTATAATATCATATTTAAATATTATTTTTAATGTTATGACCAAAATGTTTTTTGTTCATGCTTCAAAGATTATCCCCATTTATAAAACTAAAAGTTTCAAGATGTAGGAAAATGTCTCCGGTTACGCATGTAACCCTGGTTCCCTGAAGAGGGAACGAGATGCTGCGTCGAAACGCCCCTGTGTGATTGCATCATGAAGCACGTATGGAATCAGTCCTATGGTGTGACGAGACGTCATAGGCGGGTGGCGTCACAGAGCAGGAAACTATAAAGCATACCCAGAAACAGACCGCGCTAGCTTCTGATAGGCTGAAGAAAGTCGTTCACAGGCATGCAGGGAGTGTGGCAGGGTGACGCAGCGTCTCGTTCCATTTCAAGGGAACTCGAGCTGTGTCGAGAGAGACTCTGTGGGAACAATATACCCATGACGCCATAGTAACCAATGCCTGTGTGTGAGAAATAATTGCGCACACTAAGATACGAGCACCATAGACCCTTGAGTCCTCACAAAGGTGTGAGGAGAGGACACGCCTGCCGCATCACAAATGTCATGAAGGGAAAACCCCGATAATAAAGCTTTTGAGCCCACCATTCTCCTGGTAGAATGGGCCCGGACAGCCATAGGTGAAGGCTGACCAGCCGCTTTATAAGCCAGTGAGAGAGCCTCAACCACCCACTTGCTCATCTTCTGCTTAGATGCAGGGTAACCTTTTAAAGGTGACCAAAAACAGTCAAAGAGTTGATCCGATTTTCGCCACAGGGCAAGCTCTATGGACATAGGCATCCAAAGCCTTAACAGGGCATAGCAGATTAAGTTTCTCCTGATCTAATGATAAGAAAGGTGGAGGACAGAATGCCTGCAGCATAATGGGACCTGCAACATTAGTAGGGACCTTAGGGACATAACCCGTCCTAGGGTGAAGGCTTTCACCATACCAGGTGCAAATTCCGGGCACGAGGGAGCAACCGACAAGGCTTGCAAGTCTCCAATTCTCTTGATAAAAGAAATAGCAAAGAGAAATAAAGGTTTTAGTGTAAGGTTTAGGGTTAGGTTAGGGTTTCTTTTCTGAAACCACTTCAATAGGCTCGAAGGGAGCCAAAGCCAGGCCTTCAAGTACGATGACCAAATCCCAAGCTGGTGCTCTAGTGCACAGTGCAGGCCTCAGCTTCAGGGTGCCACGAAGAAAACGAGTAATGAAAGGGGTCTCTCCCCAATGATGCACCACCCAATGATGTGGTGAGAAGATACACCTTTAAGGCGGAAGGAGATAATCCTGCAGAGACACGTTCTTGCAAATAATCAAGTACTGAACCAACTGGGCAGTTAACCCTCTGGGGTCGGCGGTATCGCTGGCGATACCAGCTCACTTTTTTCCTTATCAGTGCAAAAGAGACTCAAATTACTCTGTTGATTTTGATTTTACATATTTGTGTTATACATCATTCGATCCTGTTAAGTGTCCATTTTTTGTGTATACTCACAATATAAACAAAGTATTGTGCTTTTAGTCAAATTAAGAAAAATAAACATGATGCTAGTTTTGCCTTCTCTCTGTCAGTGAAGTCCATTCTGAAACGCGTCCGAAAATTAACTGTGATTCTGCGAATACTTGTCATACAGGCACGAGTGTTTTTCCATAATGAAGCATGAACTCTCTTCTTTTAAATGAATTAATTTATATAAAAAACCAAATATTCTCAGTTTATGTAATCTGTATGAAAAGAGAGAGATGTCAGTATTTTTCTTTCCAGCTCATTATACTTCATTACGCGTTAATGTGCCACACCCACGGAGAGCGCGCAGTATTCAAACGCAAATGATCTAAGGCAAGCCATTCAAACATGCCAACGCCCACCAGCTGGATTATAAAATCATGTTTAGTAAGTTTCTTACTACCGCTGTGAACACAGCGTATCCCTACTCTGTGAGGAATAATACTATCTAATAACCCTGGAAAATGTACCAGAAGTGCTGGTAGTTTCATTTCGAGAAGCAACGGATCCAGCTGATGTAGTAAGTCATTTATTCTTAAGTGCTTTGTTCTAATCGCGATATTGAATAGTGTCTATAAACCGCAAAAAGACTGTTTGAATATGAATTGCGTGTCTGTGTGTAGGCTAAATGATGAATGAACGGCACAGGCGCGCGCTTTGTTTAACGTTACTACAGTTATACAGCGCGTGTCTGTGCCGTTCATTCACTCTCGCATCTACATTAGTAAACATGTTATTAAATTTACATGAACACATCCAAACTATATCGCTATAGCCTACTAAGATGAGTAAAAATAGACTGAAATATGTTGAAATAAAATGTCTGTATAAGCAACAAACTACAAATTAACATGTATATGCTAATATATCATACACAATATGTTAGACTAAATATGAATGTTTAGACAAGATTTTGTGATTCGTTTTGGATAGATTATAAAGTTTTGACTGTAAAAAAAGACTGTCACATTAAATAGGTAAGCTTTTGTTCACCAATTTCTGCTGATGTTAAATATACTATAGTATGATGTTTTGTCAAAAATAAAGTAGGTATATTGAATTATCAACTAAGATGTTATTATAGTGTTTGTTCCAATATTCAAACTAATGAATCCTTACTTTTTTAATACGTATGATAAAATGTATACTTTTTACAAAGAAAGAATACAATTGAAATATTGTGAAAATTGTAATTGTTGTAATTGTAACCTGTTTGTAATTGGTTACAATTTCTAATTGTAAAATATGTATATATAGATAATTTCTTTTGTCCTTGCATTCTTTGGGACCCTGTGACACACCTGTGTGAAAGGGCTAATTAATATGCAGCTCATTATGTATGTGGCTCATTAGCCGGCCTTTGTCTTCTCAGGTGTGAACACGCCTCCATGCATATTGCCTTTCCAAACAAAAGGTGTCTTATAAAATTTGATGATTAGGCAGGATGATTTTCAGATTATTTTGAAGCAAAAACTCTAGGCAACAATGCCCATTAGTCAAAAGTCTTGTGGGCACATATTTAGTATGTGTTTTGTGGCCTTATTTCAGACACTTTAAGTTTTAGTTTTTTCAATAACCATGCATAAACCATATTCTCTCAAAAATACAAACATGTACATACATGTTGCTCACATATTACGGTAGCCCCGTTTGTGCTATATAGAGTGAATTTACACCTTTGCCATTAACATGTTTATAAATAACTGAAAAAAGCACAAATGTCAGAACACCTCCAGGACCCAGAAAACCCCTCAGACCCCAGAGGGTTAACTGCATTCAATTGGTGTTCTTCACACCAAGAAGAGAACAGTGTCCACTTCAGCGCATACAGCCTTCTGATGGAGGGAGTTCTGGACTGGAGTATGGTCTCAAGGACCTCGGTTGAGAGACCAGATTCTATGAGCTGGACCCTCTCAGGGGCCAGGCCCACAGTTTCCACAACTCCGGGGCAAGGGTTATAGATCGTGCCCCCTGCTTGAGACAATAGGTACCTCCTGAACGGAATCTGCATCGGAGAGCCGTCTAGAAGGGACACCAGGTCCCTTTCTATAGTCTCCTTTCGTAGAAGAGTCTGAACCTCTTGCTCCATAACCAGAGCCTGCTCGGTGTTCGGTCTGGGTGGACGAGAACCGAACTGCATTCTGTAACCCTTTTCTATAGTGAGCGGGACCCAATGAGATATACTTGATAGTAGCTTCCACGCCGCCAGAAAATCTACTAAGGGGACCAGTCTCTTGAGACTGGCCTCTGGTATTGGTCGAATAGCCACTTCGGTGCCCTGAACCGGCAGGGAACAACAGAACTGACTGTTCTACGACCCTCTTCGGAGGATCGTTGGGAAATGCAGACACCTTGGTGTCCTGCGGTAAACCAGCAGGGAACAACCGAACTGGCAGCAGTGTGGCCCTCCTAAAGGGCACCGAGGAGAAACGGGCACCGTATAATGAGGTGGAAACAGTTTCTCCCCAGAGGGGACTACCCTCAGAAGTCTGACATCCTCGTCGTCAGGACGACTTCTTAGTCAAAGCCGCCTTAGACAAGATCTGAGGACTGTTATTACCTCTAACCTGAGATGGTTTTGACTGCAACCGCCACCCATACCCCCTGAATGTGGAGGAGCCCGAATGGCGACACTTCGTTTTTGCTGCACTCTGTGCTGCGAGGAGCTTGTAGACGGCCTAGACTGCTCCCGCCCAGCAGTCTCGGGGACCATAGATCAGCGAGGAAGAAACTTTTGAAATGCCGCTGCTTGTTTCTTCGCCACCTGAAACCGCATTGACGGAGTCGCCGAAGAGGCCAGAAGGCGAGAGCGGAGCATCCATAAGGACAGGTCTATCTTTGTCTTTCATATCTGTTAGATTTAACTACAGATGTCTCTCCGAGCCCACCAGGGCTCCCATAGATCGGCCTACTGATTTAGCCGTATCCTTGGTGGCCCGAAAAGACACATCTGTAGCGTGACGCAATTCTGTAATTGCGTCCGCGCTTACTTCCTCACTTTCATCTAAGTCCCTTAGCAGGTCAGCCTAATATGCTTGCAATATAGACATTATATGCAAGCATGCTGCAGCCTGACTTGCTGCCGAATACATTTTCCTCACCAGCGTTGATGTAGCTTAAAGAGGCTTGGTGGGTAATGTTGGGGACTTTAGTGATGATGCAGACTCGGGAGAGAGATAGCTCGCAAGCGTCTCTTCAGCCCGAGGCTTAGTCATATTGCCTTGTTGTTTCAACCCTGAGATGTTACTATAATTAGATGTTTGAGGGGTGATAAAAAAAACGATGAGACTGGTTTCTTCCACAATTTCGAGATCTCAGTGTGGAGATTGGGAAAAAAACGTCAGTCCCCGACGAAGAGGCTGATCTGGATGGTAAGAAGTGTTCATCCAGCAGGCATTTCTTTTAAACTTCCTGTTTCTCGGCTGGCCTATCGATGTCTAATTTAGCTACAGCATGAGTCACAACCTCCATAAGCACCTCATAAGCAGGGGTATGAGGTGGCGAATCCTCAAAATCCCCTGCATCAATGCTTACAATTATCCAGTTCTGAGAATCTGGATATTGTAACACTGGTGCCTCGCCCCGGGAAGAAGAAACCGCAGAGCGTAATTCTACATGAGACAAGGCACTGGATCTAGCAGGTGAAGGCAGAGATGGGGCTGGGCCCGTCTCAAACCTCTGTCAGATCCATTTGCGAACCCCAAGATGTGCATCGCCGCTGTGCCTCGGCAGAAGCAAGACCTGGGGATATGTGAGACGAAGCAGCGCCTTCAAAGAACGCCCGGCGGGATGGAAGCGTCCTCACGGACAGCTTATCGCAGTGCTCACACACAGCCCCCTCGAGAACTGACTGGGCATGCTCCACTCCCAAACAAGCAACACACAGTTTGTGTGTCCCCACCCGTAAGGAAACAAGGGCAAGGAACAGCACACTGCTTGAACTTCTGCTTGTCCGCCATAATAAATATATAAATATAAAATATATAATATGTGTGTGATTGTGCAATGACAAAACACCAAATAGACAGACAGTATCACAGAGAGAGTGCTTGCTGAAGACCCAGAAGCTAGCGCGGTCTGTTTCCTGGTCTGTGACGTCACCCGCCTATGACGTCTCATCACACCATTGGACTGATTTTACAGATGCTTCATGACGCAATCACGCAGTGGCGCTCCCACAGCGTCTCGACGCAGCTCGAGATCCCTTGAAAGGAAACTCACACTTGTTTAAAAAATAAAAAAAGGATTAAATTACCATTATAACCAGTAGGTGGCTGCAGAGGAGCGCTTATTGGCTTATATTGGCTTATTAGCTGTTTCACTCCCTAAAATTTTCTAATATTTATTTAGGTCTATTTATTACCAAGGCATTTGTTAGTAATAGTCAAAATGGGGGGAAATGTGAATAACTGTTGCATGTTGATTTAAGGTGTGCCCCCAAAATTTTCTGCTTGTGCTCCTAAAAAATTTCAGTCAGGGGCTACAGCGCTCCTAGTAAAAACAGTACGCCATTGACTTCCATAGTATTTTTTATTTTTTTTGTGAGTACTAGTACAGACTGAGCAGGTGTGTCCTGACGTCGACGTGTTTGTTTGACAGGGGGAACGGGTGAACTCTTACTATGACCAGAAGGACTATGCAGGCCGCAGTGTGCACTACTGGAAAGTTGTGATTCCCTTGCTTGAGAAAATCCGAAACAAACGCAGCATTCCTGAACCTCTGGAGCCGATGTTCATGCACTTTCACAGTAGAGACATACAGGTATGTACTCTCTTCCTGCTCCTGTTTCATATGGTTGTTTGTCTCTAATGGTCTTTGTCTTCAGCCTTCTCAAGTGCGAGTATATGAGGAAGAGGCCGCCATAAGCTCTGCCACACTGCTTGACATCGAGGGCAACACCGACGAGGCCATCGCAAAGCTGGAGAAGCTCAACAGCATCTTGTCTAACTGGCATCTTGCTAAGGTAACAGCGCTTTCTCTTCAGAAGTGAAGTAATTAATATCGGTCTGTGAATGAGCCTGACCTGATGAGCTTGTGGATGTGTGTTGATGGACAGATCTATCAGAGGCTGTCGGAGGAGGCGGGAAACGGGATGGAGGAGACGCAGGGCAGGAGCACCAACTTCCTCCTGCAGTTCAGGAAATACCTGGCAAAGATTTATCAGGCCAGTCCAGAGGACATGGACAAGGTATGTTAAACACCTCTGATGTTTTTGCTCCTCACTTTACTCCAGGGTTTTTCAAATCTGACCCTGGAGGGCCACTGTCCTGCAAGTTCAGCTCTAGCATTAAACACACCTGAAGTTAATCAAGGTCTTCAAGATTTGAGTTTGAGTTTTGAATGAACTAGTCCTTTAAATCTGTCTCTTCGTGTTTTAAGTTGCCTGTTTCTATGGAGGACGTGATGGATATGCTGAACGAGGTCAACCAGCAGCTTGCAGATGATGGCGAGCGGGATGAAGATCATGTGGACTATCCGCTGACGTCCAGCCCCGGTCAGCCCAATCAGCCACATGTGAAATTCTCCACTCCGTCTCCATCCAAAAGTGCCACGTCTCCATCTAAAAGATCCATAGTATGTCATGGCACTGGTGCTATTGCAGAAGCTTTGTTTGCTCTTTACACAGCGTTACGGTTCCTGACTGTTGTTTCTTTCTCCAGTTCTCGCCCAAAACGACTCCTCACTGGGCCGAGGACCAGAAGTCCCTCCTGCAGATGCTGTGCCAGCAGGTCGAGTCCTTGAAGGTCAGTCGCACATCCACCGCTTGTAGCAGAATCAGTCAGTGTTTGCTTTTGCTTCGCCACTGACAAATGGGAATTTACCTTCTATACTGTGAACATTATTTTGGTGTTTCATTAATGGTATTTACTTGTGCTCTGTGTATCTGCAAAGTCAGAATGAGAATCAAAGTCAAGTCACCTTTATTTATATGGCACTTTATACAATACATATTGTTTCAAAGCTGCTTTACAGTGATCAACAGAAAAATAATGATCAAAGATGCAAACAGAATTAAATTCTACTGTAAAGCAGCTCTAAGAAGAATTAAGTATGTTCATTATTGAGATGAAATCAGTTCAGTGTTGGTTCAGTTCAATAACTGAAAGTGCATCAATTATGAAATAATTTCAATTCATCTATAAAGCATCTCAGCTGGAAGCAGTGATGTCATATTCTAGCAGAGTTAAGCTCTCATCCAATAATGTCAGTGCAGTCAGATAATTAATATTGCTGAGTATTTAGTGTATATAAGTGCCACTCTGGGATATATAGTGCAGCTGTGCCTCAGACGACCCAACTTTAAGACCCGGTCCGAGGTCGTTAGTCTTTCCTGTTCCCTTCTCTGTCCTCCCCATTGTTTCCTGTTTAATCTATGTGGTCCTATCTAATAAATGCTGTAAGCAAGTGTTTTAGAAGTTTGTTTTTGACGATTTTTCTGGTGGTTTTAAATTCAGCCATGTGAAACTGGTCAGCAGCTCTTTGTGAAATTGGTACAGACAAGTTTCAGATTTTAGGGTTTGTAATATCATGTTTTGTTTTCCGTGTCACACAGAATGAGGTTCATGACCTGCGCCTTAATTCCCCTGAAGCGACAGCATCCTCATATAGGATGTACAGAGATAATTATCCTGCAGAAGGACTTCAGGAAGGATTTCCTGGAGCGCAGGCGTTCCATGGTGCTCCTCTTACTGGTCAGTTCAATGAGTTGCTTTATTCCCCAAATCTGCCGTCTTTGAAATTTGTAGTGTATACCAGTGGTTTTCAATGTGTCTCACAGTAATAGACATGCGAACTAATGAGGTTTGTGCATTTTTTTCAATGTGCCTATTCAACCAAACAAATGTTCTTGCTGGCACACCAGATTTGAATATGGACGACCAGAATTTGAGTGAAAATTTTCATGCATAGAGGTCACTACAGTGGGCAGCTATTAAAAAAAAAAAATTATTGAATTTGCACGGGTTTTGATGGCATAATTGCACATCAATCTCTACAGTGGATCCTGGTTCATCATCCTATACATTGCCACCAGGTTGCAAGCCGTGGTGTGTCGACCCCCCCCCCCCCCCCCCAAACCAAGATGGCCAATGGTCAGTCAGAAATGCCAAGTTGCTCCCGAATATCCACCCATTCCTTCTATCCTAGGAGACTCTTGCAGGTAACATTAATATTGTAGCATCAAGCAATATCTAATGAGTCATATCACAGTTAAATTTTCCAAGTTTAAATTTTAGATT
Organism: Gila orcuttii; assembly: GCA_026230005.1. Classification (NCBI taxonomy): domain Eukaryota; kingdom Metazoa; phylum Chordata; class Actinopteri; order Cypriniformes; family Leuciscidae; genus Gila; species Gila orcuttii. Next base: position 751,614 of record JAPDVR010000007.1, read on the forward strand.
GGGAGAAAATTGATTAATCATCTGTCCACTATAGTGGACCTCATGCATGAATGGCTATATTACAGCTACAATTCATACTTATACTCTGAATGTTGTTTTTGAGAATACTTTATCTGCAGTAACTTTTTTTTTTTACTGTAAATAAATGTAACTAAAAATAAATGTGTATCATTGGAATAATTTTCATTTACATCAATGAACAATGTATGTGACTTGTAATGCATTACTTTACTCATTTCATCAAAAAAATAATCAGATTTCGTAATGCACGTTACTTGTAATGCGTTTCTTTACTCGTAACATTAAAAAGTAATTTGATTACGTACTGCACATTACTTTTAATACATTACTCGTAACATTAAAAAAAATCTGATTACATAATGCACGTTACTTGTAACGCACTACTTTACTTGTAACATCAAAAACGTAATCTGATTGCGTTATGCATGTTACTTGTAATGCGTTACCCCCCAACACTGCTCATTTCAGATGAGATTGAAAACACCTGGGGCCTCATGTACAAAGACTTGCGTTGAATTCATACTAAAACATTGCTTACGGACAAAGCTGTAAATGTGCGTACGCACAAAAAAAAACAGATGTATGAATCTCTGCGTACGAAGGATCCCACGCATATTCTCTTTGTACATCCCAATTAACGTAAAAATGAGCGCACATGCACGAGCACAACGCCCCACCCAGTCTCCTCCCTTAATTAAATACATTTAAATATGGTAATGAGTCCACTTTGGCAAACGAAAGGAGTAAGAAAATGGCTAAAGCAAGCGGCAAGAAGCGAAACTTTACAGAAAGTGAATTGGAGGTGCTACTATCGGAGGTAGAAACGAGAAAAAAAAATATTTGAAACTTTGTCCTCCGGAATTAATAACAAAAGGAAAAAATATGAGTGGGAGAGTTTGGCTGATGCCGTCAATGCGGTGGGATCTGAAAGTCGCACTGTAAATGACCTTAAAAAGAAATGGTCTGATATAAAGGTGGACGTTAAATGGAGAACTGCTGCGCACCGACAAAGTGTGGGCAGAATAAGCAGTGGTAAAGGGGTCGATGAACTTACACCCTTTGAGCAGAGAGTTGCCGGGTGACACTTTACTCTCTGGAGTAGTATCTGCTGCTGTGGGAGACTCGGATTTACTACAGGACTGCCACGAAGGTAACCAATATTATCTGCACATTTATTGAATGGAAATGTTTCCGATTCACGTATGCAAATTCTTCTTCAGATGGCACCTTTATAGCAATGTGTGTGCAGTCGATCGCTCCGATTACATTAGGAAAACCGGCTATCGCTGCAAATTGCGTTTTAATGTTTGGCTAGTCAACTGCATCATATGGGAACCTTATATACCTGGTAGACATGCGGATGATCCCGAACCATACCGCTGGCATTGCGCGGCTCAAAGACGACTGGCTTATTCCTGAGCGGTCTGCCAGTTCCCTTTGGAAAGAACCAGTTGCCAGGAAAGCAAGTGTTGTCAGCACCTGCAAGGGAACGGGTATTGCGTGGCTCCTCGCTGTCTCTCTCTCTCTAGATTCGGACCCAACTCAGCACAGAGCTCCAAGAGGATAGCCCTTGGAAATCTGAAACGGCTGATAAGCCAGTCATCATCCTGGGCCAGAAAATTATTGTGGTCCCTAAAAACTCGTTCTCTTCGGATTCTGCCATTAGCAATGTCCTCTAATAAGGCCAAAGCTGCCATTGCCATAGACTAAGGGTTGTATCAATTTGCATATGCTTTTATACGTTCTTACTTAATTGCATAATTGATAGAATATTCCCATAAGGCTCGTGTGACAATATATGTAAATTATTTTATAAATTGCAAATTAATAGCAATGCTTCCCACAGGTGGTAGTGCGATAGACTTGTAGAACAATTCGTTGTGTAATGTTTGCAACTTTACTTCATTGCCTGTAAGAGTCGCCAACGGACAAAAACTATGAGAAATGTACGTACGCCAGACATGAAATTGGCGTGGAGGAACGCACATTCTCACGTTGATTTAACTGTTAGTACATCCGACCGTGAGCGTGAAAGCTGGCGTACGCAAAGTTTTTGTGCGTACGCAAGATTGATACATGAGGCCCCTGATCTCTAGGTTTTCTCAGAGGAGGGCTATGTTAGAAATCTGTCCATCTGGAACATAATCAGAATTAACAGCTAATAATGGTAAATTGACGCACTCTGGAACACTGGAGGGAGCATCTGAGTGGTTTCCACAGTTGTACCTGGACAGGCTGTAGAGATTTCTGATGGAATCATCCTCATGTTCTGATATCAAAGATAGGCGAAGTTCAACTTGTATGAAGTTCAATTGACCCTTTGCTAAGCCCCGCCCTGCATAGTTACTGTTGCTACGCCTGTCAAGCTTTCGCGCCTGGCACGTCTATTACAGTGTGTATGCACCGGTGTCAGACATTCCCAATGAGATTAGTAATTTTTGGCGAACAGGTGAAATATCTGAGAGAGCAAGACAAAAGGGACTGCAGTGTGCATTCGAGGGATATATCCACGACATAATATGCAGCCGATTAGAGAATAATTTCATAAAAATTTAATCTAAAGCCTATAGTCCCAGCGCAAGCAGCAGCGCCTCATACGCTGACCATTCACATGGGAAACACACAAATTGAGGAACAGCTATGCTCGTGCACAGCAGGATAAGTGAAATGTGAAAATCTAATAATTATAAATCAAACAGTTTATCCATAAATCTTGTGGAATAACACTAACACCGGGAGAGCCGCGATCGGATTGGGTTAAAGTTACTCAGTCAGGGTTAGTAGGCCATCGATTAACAAAATGCTGAAATATATTTTAAAGTATGTCAGTGAGCCTCCGTCTTGTCTTTAATCGTCTTATTTTACTTTAAAATATATGCATTATGAACAAAGAACGGTCATTATTTCCAACTTCCAAGCAATAACGTTAGGTGTTTTTGTTAATCCTGTGGACATGTAGTTGTGAATGGGGTCACACACACACTGCTGATCCACGCACATCATTTCTCCCCTTGGCTTTTAGATTTTCGGGAAGGAAAAGAATTCCACTCCCCCGTCCAAACTTTTAGGATACCGGGTATCAGATTTGCACAATCCATACGCACATCCTTTGGCATGTTTCCCTCGCTCGAAAGCTTGCCAGACCTCCCACGCCTAGTTACGGTTGCTAAGACACGATTGGCCAGTGAATGTTTTCGGGCGTAGCTTAGCGAAGGGTCAATTGCCTTAGCAATATTTCGCATTTGTGTTTAATACAGTATATATTCAGTTTAAACCATAAACACATGCTGTCCACTCAAGTGGACATCTGAAAATCTCTTTGAAAAATGTGTGTAAAAAAAAAAGAGCCTAAGAGCAATAAAAACACATAGGAAGAAAAATCCTGACTTAGGTTATCATAATTCATGCATGAAAGAGTTAAATTATGATGATTTCCACAAAGCAACCAAATGAATTCAAAAGATTCAAATCACATGGAAACTTTTTATGGTGCTTTTATGTGACATTTAAGCTTTGGTTTCATGGATCATGTAAGATAAAAGATATTTTAAATTAAATCAGAGTTTTCTGTCCCTCCATCGACAGCTATGCAACTTCCACTGTGACGCTTCAAAAAGTTCACAAAGAGATTGTAAAACTAATCCATCTGAATTGAGCGGTTTAGTCCAAATTATGTAGCCTGGGAAAACCCAGACGAACTTCCGGCAAATTTAGATTTGCTCTGCAAGTTAGTCTGGCGAAGAGCCCATTCAAACTCATTTCCAATCTTTCCAAATCGAGGCACCAATCACAAACGTTGAGGCGGGCTTTACAAGATGGCGATCGATCTGATTTGTTTTAGGTCTATCCAATTGCGCACAGAGGCATTTGAGCGACGTCCGTTGGTGACGCCCTTTTGGAAATGAGCCGTCAATGAACCTTCCCCAGACTCGAACTCAGTTACGACTGAGAAGGGTCTGGTTTTAACCTGGCTACAAATTATGAAGAGACTCGATCAACTCGATTTTATGATGAAGATATTTAATTTAGGCTTTTATTCGCATATAAACATTCATCAACTCGCACATCAGTTGTGGTAAATGGAAGCTCAAGCATGTTCCCTTGACGTGCGAGAAACGATGTTCATTCTCGTGTTACGCAGCATGTTTTAGCTTCCCGAAGAACCAATGAGGGTCATTCTCGTTAATTCATATAAAAAAAAAATTGACCCGCCATTTTATGGCACACATATTCGATATTCCCTTTAGACACGACTGGTATCTGATATCTGTTTACATTAATTTCCACCCAAAATGATTGTAGGTGATTGCTTTACTATGCGCATGGTAGACCCTCTGGTTTACCGCAAAAAAAGTTCTACTTCTAAATGGTGGCATCACCAAAAAATGAGAACCACTTGTGTATACAAGATTTAAGACATAATTAAAATCCATTCCTTTTTTTCCTCAGTTACCACTACAGGTCCCTCTGCGTACTACAACCAGTCTCCAGCATATAATTCACAGTATCTTCTACGCCCTGCTGCAAATGTTACACCAACAAAGGTAGTGGAGTGCTTTTCATGTAAATGCAATATATTCTACCTTTTTAGTTTACCAAGAAAAAGCGCAGAGAATCAATATCAAAGTTTTGTTTGTTTACCTCTGCAGGGCCCAGTATACGGGATGAATCGTCTTCCTCCACAGCAGCATATGTATGCCTACCAACAATCAACACACACACCACCTCTTCAGTCAACTCCTGCATGCATATATCCTCAAGAGCAGGTCTTTGGTGCTCCCATCCGGTTTGAGTCACCAGCTACATCCTTACTCTCCCCATACAGTGAAGAGTATTATGGTCACAATTTTCCTCAACCTACAGTCAATCCAACATTGCCAGAGCCTGGATATTTCACTAAGCCATGTGTCGATACATCCACTCAACCATCCAAGAGCAGTGAAAACAAGGCTGTTGACCCCAAGATGAGTCTTGGGTCACAGTTCACAGGTGAACCTCCTAAGGTTCCAAACTTTGGGGGGGTTGCCGTTGCCCCATCAACATCGGCAACAACTGCATTCAAGTTCAACTCCAATTTCAAGTCCAATGATGGTGATTTCACCTTTTCCTCTGCTCAGTTGAAAAATAGTGAAAGCCTCTTGGGACTTCTGACGTCAGATATTCCTCCCAAAGCGGAAGGACCATCAGAACCGAAACATCAAACCCAAGAGCATCCGCCTAGCCAAAGTGGAGTCTTTACTTTTGGGAGTAAAAGTGCCACAGGGTTTTCATTCACCGATGCTACTCAGAGCAAAATGAATATTTTTGACAACACTAACCAAAGATTTAGCTTTGCAAGTGGAACCAAACCAGTATTAGGAAATCCAGAGGCTCGGGAAGAGAAAAGCGGGGAAAGTGATAATGATAGCACCCATGTGGAAGAGGAAGAGGATGGACCTCATTTTGAGCCCATTGTACCTCTTCCTGATAAGGTTGATGTGAAAACTGGTGAGGAGGAGGAAGAGGAGATGTTCTGCAAGAGAGCAAAACTCTTCCGGTTCGACCCTGAAACTAAAGAATGGAAAGAGAGGGGCATTGGAAGTTTCAAAATTCTAAAACACAGAACTTCTGGGAAAGTTCGTCTGTTGATGAGGAGGGAACAGGTTCTCAAAATCTGTGCTAATCACTATATAACTGCAGATATGGTCCTCAAACCAAATGCTGGATCTGACAAGTCCTGGGTGTGGTATGCTATGGACTATGCAGATGAAATGCCCAAGACTGAGCAGTTGGCCATTCGTTTTAAAACTGCGGATGATGCCGCACTGTTTAAATACAAATTTGAGGAGGCTCAAAAATTCATTCTAGAGGCCCAACAGTTGGAAGGCCAACAGTTGGAAAATAAATGTGAAACTCCGAAGCCTCAGGTTTCATCCAAAGAAATGGATCTTAAAACACTGTTTTCCAAGAAGAAGGGTGAATGGGACTGCGATGTGTGCTGTGTAAGAAACGCTCCCACATCTGCAGTGTGTGTTGCCTGCAACAGTGCAGCTCCTTCTACAGCAAAGGATAAACCTGTAGAGGCCCCACATGGCCAACAGTTGAAAAAGAAATGTGAAACTCAGAAGCCTCAGGTTTCATCCAAAGAAATGGATCTTAAAACACTGTTTTCCAAGAAGAGGGGTGAATGGGACTGCGATGTGTGCTGTGTAAGAAACGCTCCCACATCTGCAGTGTGTGTTGCCTGCAACAGTGCAGCTCCTTCTACAGCAAAGGATAAACCTGTAGAGGCCCCACATGGCCAACAGTTGAAAAAGAAATGTGAAACTCCGAAGCCTCAGGTATCATCCAAAGAAATGGATCTTAAAACACTGTTTTCCAAGAAGGAGGGTGAATGGGACTGCGATGTGTGCTGTGTAAGAAACGCTCCCACATCTGCAGTGTGTGTTGCCTGCAACAGTGCATCTCCTTCTACAGCAAAGAACAAACCTGTAGAGGAACTCAAAGAGACTGCGCCTGTGGTTCCTCCTGCCAAATCTTTTTCTTTTGGACTTACTGGAGACACTGATGTCAGCTCAAAGGCTTTAGCATTTGGCTCTCAATTACCAGTTTCTTTTCAATTTGGATCAAATGAATCTGCAGTATCATCTGTTGACCTTGCAGCTCAAGCTGATAAGAGAACTATTCAGGCTGATACACCACAACATGCGAAAGTGTCAGCAACTCCAGCACTTCCTTTTGGCTCTGGTTTTGGCTCTCAATTTGTCAAGAAAGAGGGTCAATGGGACTGTGACTCCTGCTTAGTGAGGAATGATGCTTCAGCAACTGAATGCGTTTCTTGCAAAGCCCCCTGCAGCACTGAGTTAGCTGCGTGGGATTGTGACACTTGCCTGGTAAGAAATGAAGGTACAGCTAGGCAGTGTGTTTCATGTCAGGCAGCAAACCCAAATATGAAAGGCAAGGCCGCTACTGCACCATCAAGTTCCTCTTTTTCATTCAGTTTTGGTAGTTCTAGCAAGCAACCTGCTGCAACAGGATTTACAGCCAATTTCAATCCAGGTCCTGCTTTTCAGTTTGGTACAAGTAAGGAAAAAGCATCCTCAGAAGTTTTCAAGTTTGTAGAGTCCTCTACAACTCAGGCTGATAAGTCAAGCAGTTCACATTTTTCGTTTTCCATGCCAGTGCCCGCTGGTGGTTTCAAGTTTGGCATTGCAGAATCTGAGACAAACGCATCAGACGGACAGTCACAAAATGGATCTGCATCTGACCTCCTGAAAAATATTGCTGAACTTCACAGAGAGAAGGAAAAAGAGGCAATCCCAAGTTCCTCGGATGAGCCCGTAGACACTGGTAGTCATGATAATAATCCCCTCTTTACCGGTAAGCCTAACTCCTTTGGTTTCGCAGAATTGGCAAATTCTTCACAAGGTAGTTTAAAGTTCGGCCAGAAGGATAGTACTGAATTTCACAGAGAGAAGGACAAAGAGGCAATCCCAAGTTCCTCAGATGAGCCTTTAGGCACTGGTAGTCACGATAATAATCCCCTCCTTACCGGTAAGCCTGACTCTTTTAGTTTTGCAGACTTGGCAACGTGCTCACAAGGTAGTTTTCAGTTTGGCCAGGAGGATCCCACTTTCAAAGGATTTGCAGGGGCTGGCCAGCAGTTGTTTACAGGAATTAATTCCAGCTCCAAGACAGACACCTCTGCCGATCAAGAAGATGAAATGTACAAAACAGAGGATAATGACGATATTCAGTTTGAGCCAGTTGTTCAGATGCCTGAGAAGGTTGACCTTGTTACAGGTGAAGAAGATGAGAAAAGCTTGTATTCGCAGCGTGTCAAACTCTTCAGATTTGATACAGAAATTAGCCAATGGAAAGAAAGAGGAGTTGGCAACCTTAAACTGCTCAAAAATAATAAGAATGGGCGACTTCGAGTTCTTATGAGGAGAGAGCAGGTGTTGAAGGTATGTGCTAATCATTGGATCACAACCACAATGAACTTGAAGCCCCTCTCTGGGTCAGACCGAGCCTGGATGTGGATTGCCAATGACTTTTCAGATGGAGATGCCAGATTAGAACAGCTTGCGGCAAAATTCAAAACACCAGAGCTTGCAGAAGAGTTCAAGCAAAAATTTGAGGAGTGTCAGCGGCTGCTATTGGATATTCCTTTACAAACCCCTCACAAGCTTGTGAATACTGGCAGAACGGCCCATCTTATACAGAAAGCTGAAGAAATGAAATCTGGTCTGAAAGACCTGAAATCATTCTTAACTTACCAAAGCAAGGATGATGAAAGTAGCATTGCAGGTATCAGTACCTCTTCAGTCATAGTCAAGCTCGACTCTGAAAGCACCACAACTGCTTTAGAATGGGATAATTATGATTTGCAAGAAGAAGCGCTCGAGAACTATGCTGATTCTTCTGTGTGCAATACCTCTTCGCAGCCTGATTCAGTAGCAAAAAGTTTGTTCCGTTTTGGCGAATCGTCCACAGGCTTTAGTTTCAGTTTTCAGCCTATTCTCAGTCCCTCCAAGTCTCCAACTAAGCTAAACCAGAGCCAGGCTTCTGTTGGCACAGATGATGAACAAGAAGCATCGCAAGAGGAAGAGCGAGATGGTCAGTACTTTGAGCCCGTTGTGCCATTGCCTGATCTTGTCGAGGTCTCAACAGGAGAGGAGAACGAGCAAGTCATTTTCAGTCACAGGGCCAAACTATACCGCTATGATAAAGAACTTAGTCAGTGGAAGGAACGTGGTATAGGAGACCTTAAAATACTACAAAACTATGAAACAAAGCGTGTTAGACTTGTGATGAGGCGGGACCAGGTCCTGAAACTGTGTGCAAACCATTGGATTGCTTCAAATATGAATCTTGAGCCCATGAAAGGATCCGAGAAAGCATGGATCTGGAGTGCCTTCGATTTTGCTGAAGGGCAGGGCAAGATTGAACAGTTGGCTGTACGGTTTAAACTGGAGGAAACGGCAAGTACTTTCAAAGAAGTCTTCGAAGAGGCAAAGACTGCCCAGGAAAAAGACACTCTTCTCACCCTGCTTTCCGAAAGATTACCTACCTTCCGCCAAGAGCCACTTTGTGGTAAGGCTGCAGTTGCTGTACTTGAGGAAACCACAAAAGAACGTACTGCACTTCCTGAGGTTGAAAGCAGTCCTAAACTAGATGGGTCGCCTGGGGCAGAGCTTGGTGCTCAGGTCACCAAGAGTCCCAAGTTCTCTCTGGTCTCTCCTCCCAAGTTTGTCTTTGGGTCAGACTCTGTGCAGAAGATCTTTGGGAGCCCTTTGTCATCAAAAGAGAGATCTCCTGTTATGATTCCCAGTCCAAAAGATGAGGAAACAAGTGCCTCAAGACTGAAAACCTCGGGACAGGAAGTGACCAGTCAGCCATCCATTGGGAATCCTTTCAGCATCCCAACAAGTAAGCTATATTCTGTGGCCCATAGTTTATGAATGGAACTGTTTAGACCTCTTAGTTTAGATCAGGCATGTCCAACCCTGTTCTCAGAGGGTTACCGTCCTGTAGTTTTAGTTCCAACCCTGTTCCCTGCAATTTTTCAAGTAGTCCTAAAGATAATGATTAGCTGGTTTAGGTGTGTTTAATCAAGGTTGGAGCTAAAAGCATCCCTAGTTTATATTCTAGTTGTTCAGTTTCATGGTTTATTTACAAGTTCATGATCTTATTGGGCACTGTTCATTGATGTTTTCCCAAGGAAGAAAAAAATGTCCTTGCAATTTGTTGCCTCTGAAATGTCTCCTTTACAGCTGATGTCATTAAGCCCATGTTTCTGTCGTATAGAGACTGATTTTCACCATCCACTCAGTAACTGAGATAAATTCAAGTCCCTGACAAGAATAACAAAAAATCTTTAACACGTAACTTTTTTTTAGGTTTGGATTTTAGGCTTTTCAAAAATAATCCAATGGCATTTTGGAGCTGCACATCAGCCACCCAGTTTGAAGCCCAAGGTATTTCAGGTCACAGTTTACTGTGGCACACAGAGTTCTCACTGACTGGCATGAGCCGGGAGACCTGACTTTGGCTGAATGATGTGATAAACATTGTTTCCTTGGCCTCAATCAAAATGTTTGCATGATCGGAAATTGGCTAACCTTTAGATGTTTGTTTTGAAACTTTAGTAGAATTTACAATTAAAGTGCACCAGTGGCTTCAAAGTCCTTAAAGTATTCAGCAGGGAGTGTCTTGTAAAGTTATTTTCCCTTCTTGAAATGTGACGCCAATAGGTGTGGTTTTTGGGATGTGGTGTTGCAAGATTTTTTTTGTCTCGGCTATATGTTGTTCGTGTAGCAGACGTTTCCAACATTGTAGACAGCTGCTTCTGTTGATGTAGTAAATAACAAAGAGCTATTTGGCCTATTTGGATTTCAGTTATGATGTTGTTGCTTTTTACGGTCTTAAACGCAGTAGTCAAGATACTTGATTGGGCAAGTATCAATAGAATTTGCATTAAAACAGATGTGGCACATTTTTCTGATGGACTACAGAGATCAATCTCTGGGACACAAAAAACATGAGTTAGGGCTGCACAATTATGACAACATAAAAACATTTCTCGTAAAATACCGCAATTAATTATGTTGATTAATAGCACTTGCCATAAAATACTTTTTTGAGTGAAGACACTACATCCGTAAATGACAATTCTATAAGATGTTATTGCAATGTCAATGATTTGCAGAAAAGCAGAAAATCAAGATAATTGGTTGTTTATAGAATCCCCCTTGACTCCCTCATGAAATCTTTCTTCGGTCTCTTGATGACCTGACTGATGTTCACATGTATTTAGAACACCGCTATTTTTATAGTTCTTTAGATTTATTCAGCTTATACGATATTAAATGAATGTTCAGAACAAATAAACATTTGGAAATAAAAAAAAAATCATTAGGTTTTGACTTAAATATTGTTCGGTAGGGCTGGGTATTGACACAAATTTCACGATTTCGATTCATAAGCTTGCAATTTGATTCCGATCCAATTCTATATCGATTCATTTGAACATATCTGGTACAGTAAATGTCAACTTTTCTCAAGGAAACAAAATCTCTCAACTAATACTGTAAACTATGCAGTGAGTCAGCTGGTCCTTTACTGTAATGTTGAAGGTAGTGATGGGAAGTCATTCGGACAGTTCGTTTCATTCACCTGTTCTTTTACGTCCTTGTGTAATGATGTCAATTCTAAAATCCCGGCGGATGAAAATACATTCAAACACATTTAAATAAAGTGATTTGTAATCATAACTTAAGTTAAATTAATAATAATTATAGCCATCATCAAGTTTCTTACATTAACGTTTTGCAAAAGCACCCAATACAGGCACTGATGTGCAAACGTGGATGTTTTACACGCCTTAAAGATATAAAGTGAATATAGTCTTCATCAACTTTTTACAGAAACCAGGATCCAGCTCATAAAGCTTAATATAACTTGCATAAACAATAGTAAATAGCAAAATTCATTTACAAGTTTTGACTGAACAGTTGTTGCATGTTCATCATGTTAAAATGTTTAATAAAATTAGTTGCATTCGCATTCTCTAGTAGATTGTATTTGTTATTAAATAAACGTACATTTCGCCAAATTCACCCCCTCATTCCTCCAAGTCCTCGCTTCACCTGTGCTCATGTATCAGCACAGCATCAGTTGTCCGAAAGAAACCGTTCGGTACAGACGGTGCTAGCACGCATGCTCAGTATCTGCAGCTCATCTGTTCTCAGTATGTCGAACGTGTAGAAAACATTCTTTTCTGAGGTTAATGTGATGTTAGGTGGCATTGTTCTCCAACTGTTTTGAGGTCTTTCCGCAGTTGAAACACTGATGGATTACATGAGACATGATTGGTTTCAGTAAGTTGTTCTGTATCTTTCAACATTCCTTCTGATGTTCATTTGATGTTTATTTGCTGCTGTAATGGGAGGTGCGACACAATGTTTTGTTCATCCACTGAAAACAGCATAGACTAAAATATCAATTAAAATCGAGAAATAATATATATATTTTTTTTACCCAGCCCTGTTGTTCGGGAAGTTCTTCTCAATGCTATTTGAAGTTGCTTGACTTTCACTGTCCAGTTCATGCCATATCTGTCTGTATTTAACAGAGGAATAATGCAAGTATCTATTGTGTAATTTTGTCAGTGAAGAGTAACTGGATTTCATAGGATTGAAACTGTCTGGCGATGAGATGTCTGTGCAGAACAGGACAGAAGGCCTACAGTTTGGGTTTCCAGCTGGCTCTTTGAACACTTGAGTGTTTCTGAGGCTACATCTACATTAATCTGGATACATTTGAAAATGGCGTTTTCGTTTGAAATTGCTCTCCGTCCACACTAGCGTTTTCTGACATTTCAGGGTAGATGAGAAACTTTTGAAAAACGCCTGAAAACCCTAAATTCACCTGACTGCACATGCGTAAAAACTCATAAAAGCTCACTGAGATGATGTAGATGGAAAAATAATAGTTATTGCGCAATTCTTCTGTCAGTATAATTTTATTTGAGCAAAATATCTCACCATTCACTGATGGCGTCCAGGTCGCACTCACTCACCATTATATGTGTGGTCTAAAACTCAACTGCTTATGTTTTGCTGTAGGACAGCAAATGTGAGTAAATTGTCATGTTTGTACAGTGGTTACTCAACCAGAATAATACTTTTACCGCCGCCGCTCCCGCGGTGGTAAAATTCGGATCTGTATTTGCTGCCTTTTACCGCTAAGAGGCGCTACAATCACAGACTTTGAAAGGTGTCCGTTTATTCTCTCTATTGCGTAATCTAACGCCGCACCGCGGCTCATTCAGAGCGATTGAAAGCTGGTAACAGATGAATTCAAGTGAAACATAAACGAATTCATAATCACAATACTGAAATTAAATTGAATAAATAGTGAAAACATTACAACCGAAATATATTAGGCTATCAATGAGGCTCTGGAAGAGCATAAGACGAAATTTAATAGCGTTCAGACGGTAGCTCAGTGGTTAACGCAACAACATGAGTGTCACTGCGCTTCAAGCGATCCGAGATCGAATCTCAATACCGTTCTTGATGCTTAAATAGGTAGGCTAACTGTTTATTAGCGAGTTCATTAACTGTTTATTTATTTAATGTCAAGCGTTTGTTTAATTATCAATGCCACATTAACATAAATTTGCTACATTCCATGTAGAGCCGCTGCACGACAAAACTGATGAGGGAAATGAAAATAAATAAAAAAAGAAAGCTGATCGCGTCAGAAAATGAAAATAATGATGCTTGTCTTTAATCTGCTAAATTATTGTTTTGTGAATCATTCAGGAAATTGAGTTGACTGACAGTGATACCTGGCCATAGCAACGGGAGAAATTTTTCAAAACCGATCTATATTGAACAAATCAGAAAAGACTGATTTTGTTGACTTGACAGACTAACTAAATAGTATTACTTTCAATATAAAAACAAATGAAAATGTAAAAGAACACTAAAATTAATTAAGTTTGAAACCCATCGCAAATATTTAAGGTTTAAATAAAGTGTCGGGAGAGTTTATTTGTTTAAAACAGGGTTGCATTGAGTTTAGAGTTTATTTCCTTTGCGATGCAAAATAAGAAACACAGAATCTTATTCTTGCAACATTTTAAATTTGTATTGCCAAAGAAATTTCAGCCAAATTAAACAATTAAAACAGTACAAAACGAAAATAGTCCAAAGCCACATAAATTAAGAACATGCGTTTTTCTTTGCCTCTCTCTCGCGCTTGATCTCTTTTTAGCAAGTTTATTTTGTCTCCCTCCCTCCAAAAAAAAACTGTAACAAATTATTTAGCCTTTGTTGCTTCAAAGACAAAGCATGCCTTGTTGAATTCACTTTACAATAAAACGAGGTTGATCGCGAATTAAAGAGCTCTGTATCTGCTGTGGCATGAACGCGTTTCGTCGACAGTTCATGTTTAGATAATGCCAGATTGTTAACAATCATACACACTGCTCAAACATTCTAAAACTCTAGAAAAAACAGTTGAAACAACTGGATTGAACACTTTAATTGAAATTTTGTGTGAAAAAACTTTAAATACAAATATACAATATTTATAATTTAATAAGATATAGGCTAGGGCCTACATTTGGACACAAATAATTTAGCCTTTGCTCATCAGGCTGGCTATCCGACATCTCCATATGAAAGACGAACATTAACACCTATTGTGCACACACGATAAAGCCACTGTCCCTCCAAACCCCCCACAGGCTCTCTGAGACTGACTTACACACACACACACACACACACACACACACACACACACACACACACACACACACACACACACACACACACACACACACACACACCCCACACCCCACAGGCTCTCTGAGTCTGACTTACACACACACACACACACACACACACACACACACACACACACACACCACACCCCACAGGCTCTCTGAGTCTGACTTACACACACACACACACACACACACACACACACACACACACACACACTCCACACCCCACAGGCTCTCTGAGTCTGACTTACACACACACACACACACATACACCCCACAGGCTCTCTGAGTCTGAGACTGACTTAAAACAAAAAGAAGTCGCAATTCACACTTAAACACATTACAGCATTACAGTTAAGCATTAGACTATTAAAGTGTTGATAATGAAGGAATTACATAATGTAAGCTACATGTAGTGATATTTCTGTCATGAAACTTTATTACTAAATATTTCATTTCAATAATTCATTCAATTTCAATAAGTTGTTCTTTTTTATTCAAATAAACGTCGAACTACAGTGCTTCGTTGTGCTTCTGTTAAACTAGGCCTAAATAACATTTATAGAATAATTATGAACTTAAATTAAACAATATTGCAACATTTCGACAAATAAATTGATAAATAAATTATAAATACTGCTTTTGAAATTACGATTGGTATTATTATTATACAGATGTAAAGTCATTCTGTTGGATACTATTTGTTCCAGTGTAAAATGGAAATGCTTGGCAATTTTATTTTATAAATATAAGCAAAAACTATATGGTGTAACAGAGTTTTAGAACTAGACAAATCTCTCTGCATTAATAATAGGATATAAAATGCATTAATAGGCTAATATCAAATTTACAAAAGCCCCAAATTTGTTCGGGATTTGAACCCGTGTCATCTAAATGATCGAACCGTAAGTTCTTCCACTCGGCCATGAATTTAACTCTTTGTGAAATGACCAAACGTTTGTTTCTCCAGTGTGTTCGTTCACATGAGCGAGAAAACGTTTTAATCGTTAGCATATTGTAGACCTTTTACAGTTTTAAAAGATGATATATTATCTGTATGACCAAAAATTACGGAGTAGGCTAGCCTTTCAAGTTCTTTTAGCTGTTATGAGAAAAAATAAATTCAAGTGAAAGCGCCGCCGCGTTTGTCGAACTCTAGTTCAACATGCCAGAATAAAACCCAATTTTAGAACAATGCGTAGCGCCACTCGGTGTGCCAAAACACTTAATTATTAACATCAATATTTCGTTCAAAAACATCTCAAAACGCTTTGTGACATTTTGAAAAGCCGTGAATGTATTAAGGCCACTGGAACCAGGATCGTAACAGAAACGCGCTGCATTTTATCTCTCAATACAGGAGCAGAAGCGCCGGTTCATATTGTAGGCTATTGTTTGTTGTTTAAACGTGCGTGTTGCATATTTTTAAAAATATATAATATATTTGATATGGTGTATTGGTGAATTAGGCTATAGCATTGATTACTGTGGAGGGGGAAATCCCCCACCAGCAAATCGCACCTTGTTACACAACCATGTTTTTAAAAACTCTTTCTGTAGCCTATATGGAACCCCATGAAGTTTTTTTATATATATTTTTTTAACAGAACTGCTTTTGAAATTACGATTGGAATTATTATACAGATTGATATAAATTCAGTCAATCTGTTCCTATATTTGTTCCTTTGTGTAAAATGGAAATGCATGGAAATTGTATTTTATAAATAGCCCGTGTTTATTCGGGATTTGAACCCGTGTCATCTAAATTATAGAAACCACTTAAGTTCTACCACTCGACCACGACTTTTCTCACTGAGAATTGCCCAGAACTTCGGTTGTTCATCAGTCAGTGTGCGCGCACACGAGAGAAGCGCTCTTTCAATCCTCTCATTCCTCAATAGTTTAGCGTTATTGCACCTAATTTATTTCCACTGACTGTGAGAGAGGCCTATTTTAACTTATGATTCATAAAATGTTCTGCTCTAAAAGTTTGTTATATTCTGTTTAAATGTAGGCTTACTTTTACTTAATTAAGTTTTGCTTTCGTTAAATTTAACCGAATCTGTTGTAGACTAAATTATTTTTATTTTTATTATTTTTTGTTCTAAAAGTTTGTTCTATTCTGTTTCGTTTGTTTATTTTTATTTTATTTTTTACATATTCAATCAGTCTCACTCTTGTTTTTTTTTTACAAGACCTTCTGCTGTGTTTTTTAATAAACAGATACAAACAGAGATATATAGCCTAATAGTTCGTACAAATAAACGTCTATATGTATAGGCTACTACTATGTATACTATAAATTGTATGATCGTTTGTTTACATAACATTAACAAAATTGTCTGTCTTTAATTAATAATACAATTATTACTTTAACATGCAGTTTCAGCTTCACCAAATCTTTGTTTGTTTCATTATTATAGCCTACAGAAAATGCAAATAGCTCTTGTTTTAATTTTTCATGTTTGTTGCTTATTTGGAAATTGCCATAGTTGTAGTATTTCATCCTTACTGTTAATTGACATTAGCCCCGCACTTACGTTTCAAAATGCGGCAATTGCGGCTGTTTTGCTAAATGTCCCTTTGCGCCACCTGGCGGCCATTTCGCGAACGACTTTGAAATGCGACTAGTTTATTTTTGCCGCGGTGGATTTGCCGCGGCACGAGTCGCGGCGGTAATAGGCATTCTGGTTGGCTACCTACTGTAGGACTGTGATATGAAGAGTGTGCAAAGTAACATATTTTAGCAACTGTGTGAAAGTGAATAGCAGGCACAATACCACCGGTAACATGAATATCTATTGGTACGAGATGAATCACGTGACTAAACTTACGTCATCGTTTTCAAATACCTCCGGCTTCATAGTCCTCACTACAACGCGAAAGCGGTGGTTTCAAATTCATCCACTTTGGTGTGCGTTTTCAAAAAGCTTTGTTTTTATTAATAAAAGCGCCGTATCCGTGTGGACGGAAGGCCAAAACGGAGAGAAAAAGATGTGTTTTCAAATGAAAACGTGTTAGTGTGGACATGGCCTGAGTAAACTTCACTGACCAGGAGTCATCTTCTATACTCTTTCAAAATCAAGTTCAGTATAAACGCTTCTGACTTGTACCTTGTGTATGCACTTGTTGGCAGTTAGCACACTAAATTCCCATCACATGCTCAGATGGCCAACGGACAACTGAAGAACACTTTCGGCTTAGAGTACTAGTGGGATGTTGTGAGTCTAACCAGCTAACAAATCGGTGTGTGGATCTGCATGCTGTGCTGAGAGATTGGATTTCACTAAACCTGTTTAGCTGTTGTTGCTTCTTACCTCATTCTTATGCTGTAGTTTAAGTCGTTCATATGTTCCCTCACTACAAGTTAATGATGGATCACCGTGTTTCCCCATTATAGTCAAGATAAAGAGTTGTGCCTAATATATACCCTCTTTACTTTTCAGATGAGTGACAGAACATTTGCATTTGGCAGATGCTTTTATCCAAAGCGACTCGCATTGCTTTAAGTTATAGATTTTCATCAGTTCATGAATTCACTGTGAATTTAATGGCAGTGCCATAACTGTATCTTCCAGTGAAGCGTCAGTCTTTGCTCTGGTGACGTACACAAGTCTTCTCCAATCAGCTCCCGCTCATCTGCATACACTCGAGAGCCACGCCCACATCTCAACATCCAATCAACAAGCAGTAAATAGAACCAAGCACCACCCTACTTTTTTTCTTTTCTAATAATCTGATCAAATTTGACATGCATCACAATATGGAAGAAAAAGATCTGCTGCTGTTTCCGTTACATCGTGACGTTAAGAGGCAGCAGTGGCGGTTGATGCCTTGATTCAGTTTATGATTCAGAGTTGTATGTAATAGAGCAGTTAAGAAAAAATGTATGGATTACATTTCTGGTTGGATGCTCTTGTTTCACAGTCTGATAGGGAGCATGAGTGTTTGCATGTGTGTGTCTATTATTGATCTAATGTTTGGTGTGAAATGTGTCGTCACTGCAGACGCTAGATGAGACGTATGAGGGGTTTTGTGGCGTCTGATACATGCACTTCAGTTTCAGATTTGTAAAAGACTTGCTTCTGAAAGCTTCAGTCCTGTTGTTCCAAACATCTCTTGTTGCATTAGCTGAAATTATTCTTTTTGACAGTTTCGTCTGGGTCAGAACAGAAGAACGCTGCGGACGTGTGTGATGAAGATAATGATGATGTTGAGATTATATTTGAGCGCAAGCCAACGAGAGAGCAAGCAGCACTGGCCGCCCGACTGATGCTTCCTCCTGCGTTCTTCTGTTACAAAAACGTCCCAGGATACGTCAGTGACGATGACAATGATGGTAAGATCTAAACTGTATTTTAAGTATAATCAGTTTTTTTGTCCATGATTATGTCAGATCAGTGTGCATGTGTCTGGGCCTCGACGTGTGGTAAATAATGCTTCACGTGTGTTTTCTCTCGGTGTTGCACAGATGAAGATTTTGAAACCGCATTGAGGAATCTGAAAGGAAAGCTGTATCCAGACGGAGCTGATGGGGCGTTGGATCATGGTGGGTGACATGCATTACAGTGTTTCCCGCTAGGATTTTTTGTGTGTATATATATATATATATATATTAGGGCTGTCAGTTAAACGCGTTATTAACGGCGTTAACGCAAAACCATTTTAACGCGATTAATTTTTTTATCGTGAGATTAACGGTCTTTTTGGCCTAGCAAACTTTGTAGTTTTTTTCACATGCTTTTGCAACAGGACGCGGCATGCGCGGCGCTGCGCTATGAAACCCATTCATTTCAAGGGCTTGCGCCGTGCGAGGACGTTTTGTTGCTTCGTCGACCAAAGCACAAGTGGATCTAGCTAGACCGGAAACAAAACAACAGGCACACGCACACACTTGTTTGGGCTTGCGAGCCGGCCAAATAGGTTAAAGTTACGTTTTGAGTGGATGACGAGCGCGAGACGCCGAAATGGATGCCAATAAGATTCTGAATGGAAAGTTTACTTTTAAAAAGTTGCCAAATGGTTCCATTGACTAGACCAAAGTGATCTGTGTGTTTTGTCGTTATGAACTGAGCTATCATCATCGCAGCACGTCCAGTCTGAAATACCACTTGATGATGGCCAAGCACACACACACAGCTGATGCGAATTCTCCGCCCCCTCGTCAATATCAGGACCTCGTCAGTATTTCTTTCACCCTTTTATTGATGGACAGTGTTACATTGTGTTACAAAGAAATTATTTGCTCCAAGTGAGAATGTTAGTGTGAAATTGAACACAGTATTGCCAATGTTGTTTTCAATAAAAAAAAATGTGCACAAAGCAAGCAATCCACTTTTTTCATGTTGATAAGAGCATTAACATGAGAAAAAACAATGAACAAAAAGAAATCAAGAGACATTTAGAATATATAAAAATGTGCGATTAATCGAGTTAACTATGACATTAATGCGATTAATCTCGATTAAATATTTTAATTGTTTGACAGCACTAATATATATATATACATATATATATATTTGGCATCGGCCGATAAGTTTTTCTGATTGGCCGATGTGTTGTAAGCGGGACTTTTATTTTGACGGAGCTGCGGACTTTTATTTTGACGGGCGGCGCTGAGAACACCAGCACCTGAGAAGAGAACGGCAGCGCCTGATCACACAGCGCTCACTCATTCTCCGTCTTCATTAGTTTACGATCTCTGTCAGTCAGATCTAATAGTTTGTTAGACAGAACCGGTGGCTACAGAACTGGTCAAAGAAAGTAAATGGTATGCAAAAAAGTAATACGTTTGCTTTTATATTATTTGTAACCGAAAAGACAAACAATCAGCCTAAAATACTTTCTCATTTACCGTCAACATGCAGCAAATGCGCGTCTACATAATTTAAACAAATCTCTGAATATCTAATAAACATTTAATTTCACAAACCTTGCAGATTTAATGGAATCCAGCTGTGATATCTTATGAAGTCTGCATTTGTAGCCGGCATAAACGTGTTCCTGCGAGTGACGGGGCGTGCGAAGTGAGTGAATGCGAACAGAAGATCAGCTTCACAGGAGACGCGATCGAAACACTTTAAATCCTTCATTTTAAATATGCTGTGCTATATCCAGTGGCCCACTGTGTCATATTCATATACTTTTCACTGTGTGCTGTATGTAAAATTAGCATTACCTTGTCAAAAGTCAAAGTAAAAAAAAAGTCTTTATTTGAAAAAATATGATTATCAGTGATTACTGATTAATTACCAGATTACTGAGTGCCCTGTTACAGTGTTTACTTCCTTTTTATTCACATATTCATATATTTTTAAACAATTACTTTATTTGTGAAAAATTCTGTAATAGGATTGCAGATTCAAGAAGTTGCCATCTAAAGTATAGGGCCTAAGCATGTTTATTTTAATGATTTTTAAATATTTATTAAATTTATCAAATTTATTAAATATTTATTTATATAAATATAAAGTGTATGTGTGTGTATATATGTATATATATACAGGTCCTTCTCAAAAAATTAGCATATTGTGATAAAGTTCATTATTTTCCATAATGTAATGATAAAAATTAAACTTTCATATATTTTAGATTCATTGCACACCAACTGAAATATTTCAGGTCTTTTATTGTTTTAATACTGATGATTTTGGCATACAGCTCATGAAAACCCAAAATTCCCATCTCAAACAATTAGCATATTTCATCCGACCAATAAAACAAGTGTTTTTAATACAAAAAAAAAGTCAACCTTCAAATAATTATGTTCAGTTATGCACTCAATACTTGGTCGGGAATCCTTTTGCAGAAATGACTGCTTCAATGCGGCGTGGCATGGAGGCAATCAGCCTGTGGCACTGCTGAGGTGTTATGGAGGCCCAGGATGCTTCGATAGCGGCCTTAAGCTCATCCAGAGTGTTGGGTCTTGCGTCTCTCAACTTTCTCTTCACAATATCCCACAGATTCTCTATGGGGTTCAGGTCAGGAGAGTTGGCAGGCCAATTGAGCACAGTAATACCATGGTCAGTAAACCATTTACCAGTGGTTTTGGCACTGTGAGCAGGTGCCAGGTCGTGCTGAAAAATGAAATCTTCATCTCCATAAAGCTTTTCAGCAGATGGAAGCATGAAGTGCTCCAAAATCTCCTGATAGCTAGCTGCATTGACCCTGCCCTTGATAAAACACAGTGGACCAACACCAGCAGCTGACATGGCACCCCAGACCATCACTGACTGTGGGTACTTGACACTGGACTTCAGGCATTTTGGCATTTCCTTCTCCCCAGTCTTCCTCCAGACTCTGGCACCTTGATTTCCGAATGACATGCAAAATTTGCTTTCATCCGAAAAAAGTACTTTGGACCACTGAGCAACAGTCCAGTGCTGCTTCTCTGTAGCCCAGGTCAGGCGCTTCTGCCGCTGTTTCTGGTTCAAAAGTGGCTTGACCTGGGGAATGCGGCACCTGTAGCCCATCTCCTGCACACGCCTGTGCACGGTGGCTCTGGATGTTTCTACTCCAGACTCAGTCCACTGCTTCCGCAGGTCCCCAAGGTCTGGAATCGGTCCTTCTCCACAATCTTCCTCAGGGTCCGGTCACCTCTTCTCGTTGTGCAGCGTTTTTTGCCACACTTTTTCCTTCCCACAGACTTCCCACTGAGGTGCCTTGATACAGCACTCTGGGAACAGCCTATTTGTTCAGAAATTTCTTTCTGTGTCTTACCCTCTTGCTTGAGGGTGTCAATGATGGCCTTCTGGACAGCAGTCAGGTCGGCAGTCTTACCCATGATTGCGGTTTTGAGTAATGAAACAGGATGGGAGTTTTTAAAAGCCTCAGGAATCTTTTGCAGGTGTTTAGAGTTAATTAGTTGATTCAGATGATTAGGTTAATAGCTCGTTTAGAGAACCTTTTCACGATATGCTAATTTTTTGAGATAGGAATTTTGGGTTTTCATGAGCTGTATGCCAAAATCATCAGTATTAAAACAATAAAAGACCTGAAATATTTCAGTTGGTGTGCAATGAATCTAAAATATATGAAAGTTTAATTTTTATCATTATATTATGGAAAATAATGAACTTTATCACAATATGCTAATTTTTTTAGAAGGACCTGTGTGTATATATATATATATATATATATCGGCCATCGGCCACCCTGCTCTCTAAGATATCGGATATATAAGATATATATGTATATGTATGTATAAGGCCATAAAACCCATACTGATTTATTTGTTCACAAGACTTGAAAGCTGAATCACGTAGCCTAGAATTATCATCCTGCCCACTCAATCACAAAAAAAATATGATTTAAAATTTATATTACATGTTTTGAGTAAGAAAGCTGTATGCGGGGAGGACATAAATAATCATGAATATTGATGCGTTTCACACGTGGGAAGACAAAGAACCTCCCCTAATGGCCCTATTAGGTGGGACTTTGTGCAAGGGAACTTGCACAAATAATGTGGAGAGATTAAAAAGAAAGGACTATGTGTTGTAAATAAATCCAAACAAGCAAAAAGCTAAAGATACAAAGGACAAAAAGGCACATTATTGAACACACTGATCTAAACCGAGACACATGAACATTCACACACCTTGGTGCCATTCCTGAAACGTTCCTGATTACCATACCTGTCATTTCCAAGGTGTTTGTACATGTCATGAACATGGTAAAATGAAGCAGAGACTCTTTAAGTCAGCAGGACTCATCTGGTCCCTGTAAAAAAAACCCCCAAAAAACAACAACTGTGAACGATTGCCAATTTGGGCAGGAAAATCTAACTGTGCGTTCACACCGGACGCGAATAGCGCGTCAAATTCGCGTCTACCGCGTCTAGTTTGATGCTTGACCACTTTGTGTTAATTCGCGCGTCAAGAGTGAAACTGACGCACGTAAAAACAAAAGTTTGAAGCGAAATTTACGCGCGTCAGAGGAAAAAGTTTCGAATCCCGTTGGCGGCCATCTTTTTACAAGATATCTGTTGTTGATGGGTCATTTATCGAGAGAGTCACCGCTCTGTATTTGCTCTGGAGAGCAGAACAGCGGCGTAGGGATCATCGTCGCCGTATTTGGGTCCGCCAGACACTTCAGAGGCGGACCCAGTTCGGCGAGTTTCACCATTTGCTCCAGGAGCTGCGCCTGGATGATGGCCGCTTTCAGCGGTACTTCCGCCTGTCCCGCGCCCAGTTTGATTACCTGTTGTCCCGCATCGGAGCGAGGATCACCCTCACCCTCACCCACCTAATCTGTAATTTATTTTTGTTTTTATGATAAATGGAGCCAGCCTAGGCTACTACAAAAGTGATTAAACTTTCCTGTTTTTTTTTCCCTCACACAACACTGTCCAGACACGAACTATGTTCTTGCACTAAAGTATGTTGGTTCTCTTTACATTAGAATAATAATAATGTTTCATATAATCTAGATTAGATATGGAATAAATATCATACAAAATTAATGTCTCATATATTAAAATCAAGTTTTTATGTGGTAAAATATTTACTTCACCACGTGACAGCAGCAAGCTGGCTCCTGATTGGTTAACGCGGCGCGAATTTGACGCAGAAGTTCAGATTTTTCAACTCGTGCGTAACGCGCCAGACGCTCAATTCGCGCCATTCGCGCAAACTTTACACGCGAATGAGGCGAATTCGCGTCTACCGCGCCGCGCTCTACGCCTCATTCGCGCCGCAGGAATTTTTTACGCACATAATGCGTCTTTGCATTGACTTAACATTGAAATCACTCGCGCTAGACGCTCTATTCGCGTCCGGTGTGAACGCACCATAATTGTGATATTTTATTTATTTATTTATTTTTTAGTTAAAATTGCGATTTAAAATTCACAAAAAATATATATATAAAGAACACCAGGTTTGTTGTGCCTTGTAAGGCATATACTTGTAGGGCTGCATAAAATAATTATAACAAAATATTTACTGAAGCGATCGAGCTGCTCCTCACTATGAAACATTATTGTTACCACATTATAAACATCTAGGCTACATTTGAGCAGATATCCACGATCACTGTATTTCACAGTAAACCCTAACATGAAGAATATTATAATGTTTAGACCAGTGTAAACACTCATACTAGCCTAATTTTATATCATGCTGTGTTTGTGTCCGTCTGGCACCAGTTTATGCAACAATAACACTCTAGCTAATATGTGAGAATAAATTTCTTACCTTATAACTTTATCTTAAAATTCTTCTGTGGTAAATCTAAGGTAAACTCACAGCGTGTCTTACAAACTCGATGAAAAGAAGAGGAATGATGAAGTTTGAGGTTATGTTTAGAGGTGATGAGGGCGTTTACAGCTCTGCGTTCCTTCACGTGGACGATTAGCATGAGAATCACTTGTGTGCGCGTGGTTGTGGTCACATTAGAGCTAATGAGCAAACGCTTGAGAAACTGTACCTATCGTTGGTTTCATACGGATTACTTAAACCGAGAATATTTGTTTTTGATATGATTTACATCATTTAAAAATAGACACTTCAAGCTTTCTAAAGACATATATCTCATGTCGAATTAGTTCATTTTCTGTCGTGTTTCAGAATGGACTTCACACTGAGAGAGACGGTACAATGCGCATCATGTTTATTTTCTTTATTTTACGAAAATCACAACATTGTTTTTATTATGTGTACAAATAAAAGACATTTAAAAGTTTTGAATTATATATAACACTAACTCAATGGAATTATTTGATCTCTTTCGCACTGATAAGAAAAAAAGCAAGGCTAGTGTGTGTTTGCAGACTCTGACGGAGTGTGTGTTTGCGGACTCTGATAAGAGTGTGTTTGCAGACTCTGATAAGAGAGTGTGTGTGTTTGCAGACTCTGATAAGAGAGTGTGTGTGTTTGCAGACTCGGATGGAGAGTGTGTGTGTTGTGTGTTTGCAGACTCGGATGGAGAGTGTGTGTGTTTGCAGACTCGGATGGAGAGTGTGTGTGTTTGCAGACTCGGATGGAGAGTGTGTGTGTTTGCAGACTCGGATGGAGAGTGTGTGTGTTTGCAGACTCGGATGGAGAGTGTGTGTGTTTGCAGACTCGGATGGAGAGTGTGTGTGTTTGCAGACTCGGATGGAGAGTGTGTGTGTTTGCAGACTCGGATGGAGAGTGTGTGTGTTTGCAGACTCGGATGGAGAGTGTGTGTGTTTGCAGACTCTGATAAGAGAGTGTGTGTGTTTGCAGACTCGGATGGAGAGTGTGTGTGTTGTGTGTTTGCAGACTCGGATGGAGAGTGTGTGTGTTGTGTGTTTGCAGACTCGGATGGAGAGTGTGTGTGTTTGCAGACTCGGATGGAGAGTGTGTGTGTTTGCAGACTCGGATGGAGAGTGTGTGTGTTTGCAGACTCGGATGGAGAGTGTGTGTGTTTGCAGACTCGGATGGAGAGTGTGTGTGTTTGCAGACTCGGATGGAGAGTGTGTGTGTTTGCAGACTCGGATGGAGAGTGTGTGTGTTTGCAGACTCGGATGGAGAGTGTGTGTGTTTGCAGACTCGGATGGAGAGTGTGTGTGTTTGCAGACTCTGATAAGAGAGTGTGTGTGTTTGCAGACTCGGATGGAGAGTGTGTGTGTTGTGTGTTTGCAGACTCGGATGGAGAGTGTGTGTGTTTGCAGACTCGGATGGAGAGTGTGTGTGTTTGCAGACTCGGATGGAGAGTGTGTGTGTTTGCAGACTCGGATGGAGAGTGTGTGTGTTTGCAGACTCGGATGGAGAGTGTGTGTGTTTGCAGACTCGGATGGAGAGTGTGTGTGTTTGCAGACTCGGATGGAGAGTGTGTGTGTTTGCAGACTCGGATGGAGAGTGTGTGTGTTTGCAGACTCGGATGGAGAGTGTGTGTGTTTGCAGACTCGGATGGAGAGTGTGTGTGTTTGCAGACTCGGATGGAGAGTGTGTGTGTTTGCAGACTCGGATGGAGAGTGTGTGTGTTTGCAGACTCGGATGGAGAGTGTGTGTGTTTGCAGACTCGGATGGAGAGTGTGTGTGTTTGCAGACTCGGATGGAGAGTGTGTGTGTTTGCAGACTCGGATGGAGAGTGTGTGTGTTTGCAGACTCGGATGGAGAGTGTGTGTGTTTGCAGACTCGGATGGAGAGTGTGTGTGTTTGCAGACTCGGATGGAGAGTGTGTGTGTTTGCAGACTCTGATAGAGTGTGTGTGTTTGCAGACTCTGATAGAGTGTGTGTGTTTGCAGATTCTGATAGAGTGTGTGTGTTTGCAGACTCTGAGGTCACACTAGTGTGGGAGAAGCAGCCGACTGCAGACGAGGAGCAGAGAGCCAGACGCCTGAAGCTGCCGCCCACCTTCCTCTGCGGCGTCAGCAGCGACTCCGACTCCGAGCGACCCGAAGACTTCAGCGCAGAGCTACACACACTGCAGCACGCTCAGGTCAGAGGACTTTCTGAACACTGACATCAGACATGATTAGCAGCACTGGTTGCACTCATGTGACTTGTTCTGGACACACAGGTGAAGCCGAAGCCTTCCCATGATGCAGCAGCGGAAGAGCCTCCCGTGGACGGCAGGATTGACCCCATTGACCTCTCCAAGAAGAGGAGCAGCGAGAGCGAGTCCAGCTCCACTGCAGGTACAGGTGTCCTCCTCACTTCTACAGCAGCGCTGCCCTGGACACACTCCAGTGTATCCTTTAGAGACTGTAAGAGCAGAGCAGCAGAGGGCGTTTATCTGGCGTATTAAAGGAGTTATGACCACATTTATAATGAAGGATTATATAAGAAGGATTGAGACATGAAAAAACATCTCCAGATTTTAGCCTTCTGATTGCGATGGATTATCACGATTAAAACCGTTCCCAATTATACTATATTCCCATTTAGAATATTTGGATAACTTTGCGGTAACTAAAGAGCCTATCCTTTAGTCGTGTCCTCAAGAGTTAGGTGATCAGTCTATACAAAATCGTATTCTATTATAAAATTAATAATAGATTTCCCCGTTGTGTTAGAAGTCTACCTTTCGTGGTACTCTTCAACCGTGTTTGCAATATAACAACCCTGTCATATGCTGCCTCTTTGGCTAGGCTATTTGATCAATCATATCTTACAGTAATTATTCTCATCTCTAGAGAATGCTCGCCTGCAGCTGTCGTCTTCTCCAGAAAGGATCCTCCTGGTCCCGTTGGAAGAATTTGACTCGTACTCAATAACCCAAGGTTCAGTCAGATGATTATAATAAATGTTTTAACAAAATTTATTAAAAGAATCAAATGAAAGAAATACTTGTTACAGGTTACATATATAAGTACTAAATAACAGAGGTGTAATAACTAGGCGTCAATGCTTCTTGCGGTCAATAACAGCTGGAGTATTGACTTGTTGGTTGCAAGGAAGAGCAAAGAATCTTCTCCGAGTTTCATCCTTTATAGTCTCTTCCTCTGGCCCTGCCTTTACATGTTACATAAGCATGAATACACAATGTGGGTCTTACCCCGCCTCTCATAAGCATTAGTAGGTAATGTGGCTTAGTAAGCCAAAACGATAATAGTTTAATAAGTCAAATAAGCGTATGGCTTCTAATTTAACATATATATGAATGCTATGGTTTAAGAAGACTCGAGCAAGCCATAAGCATAGTTTCCTGTTGCAGACTCTGTGTGTGTATATGGCTTACCATGCCTCATTAGGTCAACAGCCCTGGGCCTAAATATCCTTTCTCTTAGAAGGGGGGTCTTGGAGCGTAATGTCTTTCATTAGTCCAGCTAGTTCTTGGACACTAGCTGCAGTGTGCTGGACAGCGGGTCTCTTATTATGACCTTTTCTTTTTTGGTGGTGAGTTAAGAATGATGCAGAAGTGAGGGAAATGCCATCCCTAAATGGGCTTCCCTCCACATGATCTAAACACTGATAACTGAAAGGAGACATGCCTGTGATTGGCTGACACCTTTGATAACTGAAAGGAGACATGCCTGTGATTGGCTGACACCTTTGCATATGAAATAAGTAGTACATGTGGAGCTCTTCTGAAAACTACACTTCTACTCTTACAGCTGCAGAGATTATCTATTGTGAAAGGTGTTGATTACAGCATTAGATTTAGATCTTCTCATGAGCCAATCACAGTGATGTCTGCTGAACCCTCGCGAATGCTTTCATCATAACACAGTGCAACACGATATAAATAAGAGATTCATCTTTCAGCGTAGACGGTCATTGGTTATAATGAGAGAGCAGAACTCACTGAATAAAAACACACTGACATGACGATAAGACAATGAAAAACAGTTACTACTAGTATAGAAATGATAAAACATCACTGAAACCATGATACCAGTTGAACCAGTTTCTTCTCTATAGTACACCATCATCTGTAAGCCCTAATCAGACAGTATATGTTTTATATATGGGGAGGTGGGTTAATATAATAATCACCACTGCTTTTCTGACCTGTGGGACTGAAGTCCAGCCCGGGGTCAGAGAGTGAAGATCAGGGACGTTCATTCAAACTCGAACAGCATTTGCCTTCGGTATCGTCTGACGTCTTTGCTCTTCTCCAGCAGGTCTTCCTTTTGCATTTGCATCTGCATCTGAGAGTGCGTTTTCATTTGCAGACTTGGCAAAGACTTCAGGAGAATTTGCCTTTGGCAAAAAAGGTGAGTTTTCTGTTTCCATCTTAACCAGCGTTTAACCAGTGTGTCTGACTGAACTATTCCATAGTGAGAATGTGTAGTGCCAGCAGAGCACAGGAGAGAAAAGGACACACCTACTGTGTGTGTGTGTGTGTGTGTGTGTGTGTGTGTGTGTGTGTGTGTGTGAACTGCTGCTCTCATCAACACACAGGAGCCCAATGTTTTCAATAAATACAGTACATTTCAGTTCGGGATACGCCAATGCTTTTATTTTCTTGTGCTCAACGATGCCTGTATTTTCATTGTATTTGTAATTTTTAAAAATATTGGGTAGAGAAACCAAATAATTTAGCAAATATATATATATATTCCTTCAGTTATTTTCACATCTAAGTATGCCTGTTAAAATGTATTTTAGGAGCTTGTTAATATCACTGTTCATATCTATTGCTCTATCATGTTATCTTTGATTTAACAGCACATTTATATTTTGTGCTTTTTTTTTTGAGGATTGTGTTTTTTGAGGATATTTTCTACTAGCCTGCTTTTGTTCAAATGTTTAGATACCAGTGAAATCACACTTCTCTTTTCCATTTGATACTACAGCAAAAACTACTAGCCTAATTAATGTACATTTAAAACATTATAAAAGACAAGTAATCAGTAATAAAATAAGGACAAATAATCCAATTACAAGCAATTACAAAAAAATACAATATAACAAAGATACAAATGAAATAAACAGTGGTTTTCAGGTTCTCTTTCGGTCGACTCGCTCCATCTCTCTATGGGAAACACCTCTTGTCATTCATGAAGCCCTATACAGTCACATTATCAGGCCAGCGCTCCGGAAGCCCCGCCCCTTCCTGTGCAAACCGCATATATGCCCACGGTTATGGTTAGACCGGTGAGATGTCTCTCATCTCCCTCAGAGAACCAAGATTATAACCTTAACCAAACCTTGTTCGGGTAGATCTAACCGTTTTCAGGTACAGGATTTGAGTAAAGTAATCAAATGGGAAATAATACTGTATAAATTAAATATACATTTTTATTAAAGTTGCAAAATGTTTCAGTCAAAAGCAAGGGGTGAATTCTTTTTCTTTTGTTGTTTAATAAATATAGTGAAAACAGCCTAATATTCACTCTCTTCCATTAAAGACATAATGCACGGATCCAATATACTGATACTGTACACATGTTGTCTTTCTCATAACCAACTATGTTTCACAAGGATTCTCTCCGATATGGGCATTTTGGACAATTCTGTGTCAATTTGTCCATTCAACAGAAGACATGAAAGAGAACTAAATTCAGTATTCGTTCACTGTCTGAGAGGCCACTTTCTGAGCTTTCGCTTTGACAACTTGTCCTGTAAATGTCCTGCAATGTAGGAAACCACTCGTTGTACAGAAATCATGTAACATTTTATGTTTTTACTTTTATATACAATTTGGTAATCCAAATGACACGTGTGCTGAGAGCGATCAGCATGCAGCAGAAGTGTTTGTATATATTGCTGTTTTTAGTGTTTTCACACTAGTGTTAATTTCGTTAACGAAAACTAAACGAAAATATTTTCGTCAACGCACATTTTTCACCAAACGAAAACTAGACGAGACGAGACTAAAATCCCCACTAATAAACAATAACTGGGAGTAAATCAGAAATAATTTTCGTAGACTAATAAAGACGAGACGAAAATGCAGTTCGGTAAATAAAAGACTGGGCTAAAATCTATGGACATTTTAGTTCACGAACAAAGAAGAGATGAAAATTACATATTATTATATGATATGGTTTTGTCAAATCCTGTCTCCTCCTCCGCCGCCTCCTCGTCAGCTCTTCCGCCACACACCCACTTTCAAACCTGGAGCGGGCAGGCCGGGCACAGAGTAGCCTACACAACACATGGAGCAGACAGGAGCTGGATTCACGGCGAGGCGGCGACAGGTTAAAAGTAAAACATGCTTTGCACGGGGCTCGGGAGAAAGAGGAGACGTGATATATGGACACATTTTCGCTTCATTGAAGTGGAGAACAAAACCAAATGCTTGATTTTAGTCGAAGGGAAGGAATGTGGCCACATGGTAGCTGGAAAAAGCACAACAAACCTGAAGAGACATGTCGCAGTTCACCACAAAGACATTGTGGTAAGTTAACAGATCCATGTGAACTAGCTGGCAGGAAAGCACTTTTGTTGTATCAGGTGTTTTTTTGTTTTTGTTTTTTTTTTTCACAAAAAAAAAGTCCAGCCCGGGGTCAGAGAGTGTATGAGCACCAACATGAGCACGAGAGGGGTATGAGCACCATTCTCTCTAGAACATTGGATATTGTTGCACCCATTAGATTAAAAAAGGTCAGAGAAAAAAGTACAGCACCATGGTACAATAATACTACGTATGTTTTAAAGAGAGAAACCCGTAATTTAGAGCGTAAATGGAAAAAAACTAATTTAGAGGTCTTTAGAATCGCGTGGAAAGACAGTATGTCACTTTATAAAAAGGCACTTAAAACGGCCAGGGCTGAGCACCTCAGCAAATTAATAGAAAACAACCGAAATAATAAAAAAGGTTTTTATTTAATACCGTGGCTAGACTAACAAATAAACAGACGTGTCTGAACAAAATACCTCGTTACAGTTTAGTAGTAATGATTTCATGAACTTCTTCACCGAGAAAATTGAAAGCATCAGAATCAAAATCGTAAACGTTCGATCTTTGCTCGCGCCTTATAATTCGGCCGCAATTATCACCCCGCAAGAACAATTACAATGCTTTACAACCATAGAACAAAAAGAGTTAAATAAAATTATCACTTCAACATGTTTATTAGATCCTATACCAACTGAACTACTGAAAGAAGTGTTACCTATAGTGGAAGAGCCTCTTCTCAATATTATTAACTCATCTTTATCTTTAGGTCATGTTCCAAGAACGTTCAAGCTGGCAGTTATAAAACCTCTTATTAAGAAACCACAATTAGATCCAAATAACCTAGCAAATTACAGACCCATTTCGAATCTTCCATTTATGTCAAAAATATTAGAAAAAGTTGTCCGCTCAACTCGGCTCTTTCTTGCAAGAAAACGACATCTATGAAAAGTTTCAGTCTGGATTCAGGCCACATCATAGCACTGAAACTGCGCTTGTTAGAATCACAAATGATTTACTTTTAGCTTCGGACCAAGGCTGTATCTCAGTACTAGTTTTACTTGATCTTAGTGCTGCGTTCGATACTATAGATCACACAATACTCTTAGATCGACTACAAAATTACACTGGTGTTCAAGGACAAGCATTAAGCTGGTTCAGGTCATACTTATCTGACCGCTACCATTTCGTCTACTTAAATGGAGAAAAATCGATTATAACTTCGGCAAACTATGGAGTGCCGCAGGGATCTGTGTTAGGCCCTTTATTATTCTCAATATATATGCTGCCACTTGGTAATATTCTAAGGAAACATGGAATTAGTTTCCATTGTTACGCTGATGACACTCAAATATATATTTCATCACGGCCAGATGAATACGCTAAATTATCCAAATTGACAGATTGTGTTAAAGATATAAAAGATTGGATGACGCGTAATTTTCTTTTATTAAATCCAGACAAGACAGAGGTAATACTTATCGGTTCTAAAAACCGTCCACAAAACCTTTCACAGCACGACTTTAACATAGTAGGATGCCCTGTTACTTTATCCGCTACAGTAAAAGACCTGGGTGTTACATTAGACTGCAACCTGTCTTTTGAAAAGCATATTTCATATGTTACAAAAACAGCCTTTTTCCACCTTAGAAACATTGCTAAGCTACGTAATATGCTATCAGTCTCTGATGCAGAAAAGTTAGTTCATGCATTCATGACCTCGAGACTAGATTACTGTAATGCTTTATTAGCTGGTTGTCCTGCATCTTCAATAAACAAGCTACAGTTAGTCCAAAATGCAGCCGCTAGAGTTCTTACTAGATCAAGAAAATATGATCATATAACACCGATTTTATCATCACTTCATTGGTTACCTATAAAGTTCTGTATTAAATACAAGGTATTGCTTTTGACTTATAAAGCTCTAAATGGTTTAGCTCCAGTCTATTTAACGGATCTTCTATCACCTTACAATCCATCGCGCTCTTTAAGATCACTAGATTCGAGGTTTCTGGTCATTCCTAGGATATCCAGATCCACCAAAGGAGGCAGAGCATTTTCACATTTAGCTCCGAAGCTCTGGAATAGCCTTCCTGATATTGTTCGTAGCTCAGACTCGCTCTCCCAGTTTAAAACTAGACTGAAGACGCATCTATTTAGCCAGGTATTCATATAAATTTTTTATCTTACAGTTACTGTAAATTCGGCCTCTAGTTCATAAACGCCAGAGGAGAACTGGCCCCCGACTGAGCCTGGGTTCTCCCAAGGTTTTTTTTTTCTCCATTGGGTCATCTGATGGGGTGTTAGGACACCATTAGGTCACTGGATGGAGTTTTTCAGTTCCTTGCCACTGTTGCCTTTGGCTTGCTCAGTTGGGGATATTTACATTTACATTTATTCATTTAGCTGACGCTTTTATCCAAAGCAACTTACAATTGCTATATATGTCAGAGGTCGCACGCCTCTGGAGCAACTAGGGGTTAAGTGTCTTGCTCAGGGACACATTGGTGTCTCACAGTGGATTCGAACCCGGGTCTCTCACACCAAAGGCATGTGTCTTATCCACTGCGCCACCACCAGCCCACCACCACCCCAGGATATTCAAATTAATTAATCAATCATACCATTGATCAGCTCTACCAAACTTGGATGTCTTTTTTCCAGTAATAAACAAACATTAAGTTGTTTTGATTGATACTGTGAAGCAGCTTTGATACAATCTGTATTGTGAAAAGCGCTATATAAATATATTTGACTTGACTTGACAACATTGACCTCAAATCTATTTATTTTATTATTCTATGTGAACTAGCTTTAAACAGCCAGCACTTGTTAAGTTCATAAGACACTTTATTTTATTTATTTGTTTTAATGCAAGCATTTGTGTTTGTGTCTTTGAACCTTAACAATGTTCAAAATAAATATGCAAATATTGTCAGAACATCTTCCATGTCTGCATGTGTTCCTTAAAATTGTGTTTTTTATCAAAAAGATGAGAGAAAATGTTGAAATGTGAAATAATTTTAGGAAATGTTAAATATTATCTGCTGACAAAAAAGTAAAAGGTTAAAATGATGTCCTGACTAAAACTAGACTAAAATGTTGACAGTTTTTGTTGACTAAAACTAAACGAATAAAATTATGTTTCCTTGGACTAAAATAAAGACTAAAATGCTCAACTTATAGTCGACTAAAACTAGACTAAATAAAAATGGGATGATGTCGACTAAATGTGATAAAAACTAACAAGCGATGCTGAAACTGGACTAAAACTGAAACTAAATTTAAAAATGGCTGGTAAAATTAACACTATTTCACACGCACATTTATTTCTGTAGATGCTAATTTTTCGTGGTCAAACGCCGGAGCCACGGTCTTTGGAAGTGCACCAGTGCGGACTGAAGGAGGGGAAGCACACAATGAAGGAGAAGAGGAAGGCAGTGATGACGAATCTCCCCGGAATGAGGAGATCCACTTTGAGCCGATCGTGTCCTTGCCAGAGGTGTGTGTGTGTGTGTGAGAGGTTAATCCAGGGCTGCACGATTAACTGGAATTAAACTTTATTTCATAATAATAATTTGCACTGCAAATCGCAAGGTTTTATCTCATATAAAATAATCATTTATTGGACTGTGTGTACATGAGTTTTTTTTTTTTTTGGATGCATAAGACTTCTTGACAGAAAAATAAGAAATTACAGATACTGTGACGCATCTTTTCTAACAATTTATAGCTGTAGCCCCAAGCCCCTGTTAACAGGTCTGTGGGTCCATAGAAAGCCTTAAAAGGCCTTTTATAAAATTTAAGGCCATAAAATGTCTTAAATATTTTAAATGCAATATTCAAAATGTTGTTGCTTATTAAACTTCAAAGGCTATGGTTTAATTAAATGTGAGCACTGCACGTTTCACAGTAAAAACATGATGCTGTAGTGTGTTCTACAGGCCCAGGCTTTTAAGATATCATTTTTAATTTTGTCTCATCCCTTTTATTAAAAATGTTTGCGGTTTAACATTTATAAAACTTTGTATTTGTCAGAACCCGTGTTTGAGCTTATAACAACGGTAACGTTTACATTTAGAGGTTATGCTTCTCCTCGCCATTAGGGGGCACTAACCTACCTCTTAGATGGGCATTTATACAGCTAGCTGACTTGACGTGACTCCTGCAGGTGGAGGTGAAGTCTGGCGAGGAGGACGAGGAGATCCTGTTCAAAGAAAGAACCAAACTCTACCGCTGGGACCGTGAGCTCAACCAGTGGAAGGAGCGTGGCGTGGGAGACATCAAGATCCTCTTCCACCCCGTCAAGAAGTGCTACCGTGTGCTGATGAGACGCGAGCAGGTGCTGAAGGTCTGTGCTAACCACACCATCAGCCAGAGCATCGAGCTCAAGCCCATGAACACCTCGGCCAACGCGCTGGTGTGGACCGCCACCGACCACTCAGGTACAGTCCTCGCACCGCACCCGCTGGACACTAGGGCTGTCAAAATGTCTGAAGAGCTATATACTTAAATATCGGCTAAATTAAAATTCTTTAGGCAATACTTAATGTTACAGGGGGAAAGTACTGCATTGTCTCCTATGCCCGCAAGCGAGCGCAATCAAATATAAACCAAATCAAGTATGGCATCTTTTGAAATATAATGCACTTTAAAAAGTGGATTTCATTTTATTTAAGACCAATTGTTTCAAAAGTTAATTTCCTTAATTTACAAGGAAAATTAGGTTACAAAAGTGCATAAAACTGTGTAAGTGCATCAGTAATCTGAGAAAAGACGCTTCAAAAGACAGCGTAATGAACTACATGAACACAAAATAGCAAAATGGCA
The DNA here is from genome assembly GCA_026230005.1 of Gila orcuttii. Classification (NCBI taxonomy): domain Eukaryota; kingdom Metazoa; phylum Chordata; class Actinopteri; order Cypriniformes; family Leuciscidae; genus Gila; species Gila orcuttii. The sequence continues at coordinate 787,498 of JAPDVR010000007.1, forward strand.
TTCAGAAACAATCCATTTCTACTCAATACATCTACATATTTTTCATCAAAAACACCAGATGCTCTCTCACAAACGCACACACACACACACACACGCACACACACACACACACACTCACATGCTGAGCGCTTTCTGTTGGCAATGCTTCCAGCTGATGAAAACACACGCTCAGATTGACCGATGTGCAGGTTTGGTCAAGTATGTCTTGCACAATTTTTGCCTCCAACTGAGTGTTTTTTTTCTGTCAGCAGGAAGAGATTTTTCCCGCTATGTTTCAAATGAACAACGCAGCCTCACCACGCTGTACACTGGATAAGCTAACAAACACAAACCGCGTCAGTTACGCCATCATGTCTCGCGGGCCTCTCGACACACCAAAAATCAAATGCACGATTTTTGCATTCAAATGTGCAGGTTTTTTTTAATTCGATGACTATTCGAAATTCAAGTTTTTATTTGACAGCCTTATTGGAAATTGTGCTGGACAGTGTTGTTCATGTGTCTGTGTGTGTTCCCACAAACAGAGGGAGATGGGAAGGTCGAGCAGCTCGCGGCCAAGTTCAAGACTCCAGAGCTGGCGGAGTCCTTCAGACGAGCGTTCGTCGACTGCCAGAGCCTCATGTCGCGGGCCGACTGCGCTCAGGTGTCTGTGGCCGAGGCGCATTCTCGAGACTCCAACCCTGTGGTGTTCTTCAACATGGCTGTCGATGGCGAGCCAGCTGGGAGAATCGTCATGGAGCTGTTCGCTCACATCGTTCCCAAAACGGCGGAGAACTTCCGGGCTCTGTGCACGGGCGAGAAGGGCTTCGGTTTCCAGAGCTCTGTCTTCCACAGGATCATCCCTGACTTCATGTGTCAGGTGAGGCCGCACCATCTGAAGACACAGCATGTCTCCTTAACTTACATTCAGGGCAAACATAACATTTAAGCCTTTATGGCATTAAATATAAGAAAAGTCTTAGTTATTATCAAGAGGTCTTACATTTGAGGACGAAAAAACAGGAATCATGATGCTCTGTTTACTGGGGTAACTGCTGTATTTCTGCTGTTTCATAAGCGCCATCTACTGTCAGAGAGCAAGTCTGCATTATCATTCATTGTGTTTGAACTGTGACTGTTGAAATTGTGGCTTTTACTGTAATTTTATTGTTTAGGATGTTTCATAAACATTTGTTTTTTCTTAAATTATTTAAAAAAGCCTTCAATTTGATTTTAAAGGGGACCCATTTTGCCCCTTATTACAAGATGTAATTTAAGACTCTGGTGTCCCCAGAACATGTCTGTGAAGTTTCAGCTCTAAATACCTCACAGATCATTTATTATATATTTCCAATTTGCTCCTATTTGGGTGTGAAAAAAAGAGTTTTCGTGTGTCCCTTTAAATGCAAATGAGTTGCTGCTCCCCGCCCCCTTTCCAGAAGTGAGTGGGGCCTGTACAGCTCAGCTCGTGCTTCGGATACTCAACAAAACTGGGGAATCTCACACAGCCAAAATGTCAGAAACTTGTCAGCAGCGGCGTTCAGTGTTCCATGATGGAACTGGGGTCACTGATGGAAAGACTTACAACTTTTAGTATGCAAGGGGACGTTTCTGAATTTATGTAGTTGTTGTGGAGTTAACTTTATTCAACTTATGGATTAACATGTTTTGTCATGATCATCTGTAAATTGTTGTACAGGCGCTCATGTGGGAACTGTAGTGGGATGTTGGTGTCGACCCATCTTTCAGAATCAACTTTTGTGCAAATCCAGCGTTGAACTGACCCTCGTTTGCAAAGCAGTCCAGTGTAAAATGATTTGCACAAACAAGACTTTACCTAATTTCTTCTGCACATTTCCTTCATAAATGAAATGAATCCCCACTGTCCTCAGTGGCTCAGATGCCGGAAGTCCATGAGACTCGTATGTTCATTGGTTCATTTAAAAACAGAACATTTATAATGTTTGTGGCGTGGACATTATATCAATAAGTGCTATAGCGAGGATAAATATGTGCGGCTCACTCAGGGCGGGATCTTTGGTAATTGGTTAGATCGTCACCAGTCATGGGCGGGAAATCTGGAACGGCATATTTAGACACTGCTTCTGATTTATGGAGAATATAACAAAAGGAGTGGGTGGATGTTTCCCATTACTGGTGTGTGAACCAGCATATAAAGGGGATTGTTTGGTCTGTTGTTAACACACATCAGTGTTCACACACCAGTAAAGGGGATTGTTTGGTCTGTTGTTAACACACATCAGTGTTCACACACCAGTAAAGGGGATTGTTTGGTCTGTTGTTAACACACATCAGTGTTCACACACCAGTTAAGGGGATTGTTTGGTCTGTTGTTAACACACATCAGTGTTCACACACCAGTAAAGGGGATTGTTTGGTCTGTTGTTAACACACATCAGTGTTCACACACCAGTAAAGGGGATTGTTTGGTCTGGTTCACACACATCAGTGTTAACACACCAGTAAAGGGGATTGTTTGGTCTGGTTCACACACATCAGTGTTCACACACCAGTAAAGGGGATTGTTTGGTCTGGTTCACACACATCAGTGTTCACACACCAGTAAAGGGGATTGTTTGGTCTGGTTCACACAACATCTGTGTTCACACACCAGTAAAGGGGATTGTTTGGTCTGTTGTTAACACACATCAGTGTTCACACACCAGTAAAGGGGATTGTTTGGTCTGGTTCACACACATCAGTGTTCACACACCAGTAAAGGGGATTGTTTGGTCTGTTGTTAACACACATCAGTGTTCACACACCAGTAAAGGGGATTGTTTGGTCTGTTGTTAACACACATCAGTGTTCACACACCAGTAAAGGGGATTGTTTGGTCTGTTGTTAACACACATCAGTGTTCACACACCAGTAAAGGGGATTGTTTGGTCTGGTTCACACACATCAGTGTTAACACACCAGTAAAGGGGATTGTTTGGTCTGGTTCACACACATCAGTGTTCACACACCAGTAAAGGGGATTGTTTGGTCTGGTTCACACACATCAGTGTTCACACACCAGTAAAGGGGATTGTTTGGTCTGGTTCACACAACATCTGTGTTCACACACCAGTAAAGGGGATTGTTTGGTCTGTTGTTAACACACATCAGTGTTCACACACCAGTAAAGGGGATTGTTTGGTCTGGTTAACACACATCAGTGTTCACACACCAGTAAAGGGGATTGTTTGGTCTGTTGTTAACACACATCAGTGTTCACACACCAGTAAAGGGGATTGTTTGGTCTGGTTCACACAACATCTGTGTTCACACACCAGTAAAGGGGATTGTTTGGTCTGTTGTTAACACACATCAGTGTTCACACACCAGTAAAGGGGATTGTTTGGTCTGTTGTTAACACACATCAGTGTTCACACACCAGTAAAGGGGATTGTTTGGTCTGGTTCACACACATCAGTGTTCACACACCAGTAAAGGGGATTGTTTGGTCTGTTGTTCACACACATCAGTGTTCACACACCAGTAAAGGGGATTGTTTGGTCTGTTTCTCTCAGGGAGGCGACATCACCAGCGGGGACGGGACGGGAGGGAAGTCCATCTACGGAGGGAAGTTTGAGGACGAGAACTTCGACGTGAGGCACACGGGTCCGGGACTGCTGTCCATGGCCAACCGCGGCAGAGACACCAACAGCTCGCAGTTCTTCATCACACTCAAGAAAGCAGAACACCTGGACTTCAAGCACGTCGCTTTCGGCTTCGTCAAAGAAGGCATGGATGTGGTGAAGAGAATAGCAGAGCTGGGAACTAAAGACGGCAAACCCACTAAAACCATCACCGTCTCAGACTGTGGACAGTTGTAAACTTTTATACGTTTGGTAAACTTCTGTTCATGTTCCCTGAACTTTTGTGTAAATGTGTGAGAGATCTTGTACATGCAGTGGTTTTATTTTTGTCCTGTTTGTATTAGACCGCATTAGTTGACAATAAAATTTGTGCTTTGCAAAAAATAAGTTACTTTTTATTATGAAAACTTGTATACCCCAGATTTACTTCGATGTGGATTGAGTTTACAGGGACTTTTCCAAGGTTGGCTTTCTTTGTTCTAAGTCTGTATTTTCAATCTCCTGAACATAAAATAAATATCTGCCAGCTTGCATTTCACTAGTTATAGTGTCATTATTGATAAAACATTTGAATACAACTACAGGAGAAATAGAGCAGCTTGGCTTCACTTTATCCAGAAGAATTTCACTGTTTCAAGAAAACTGGTAACCAGTATTTAAGCTCTGACTAACCGGCAGAGATCAGGAGTCATTTGTTCAGTAAATCCACTCCTTTTTTTCTCTCTACTTCATAGGTATGACTACATGAAATTGACCAAAAATGTATTGATTAAATATCAAAGCATACTCAATTTCAAAGTACACTAAATATTTTTTGTTCAAAATTGTGAATTTAAATACGCGAGTACATCATAAATCCATCTTCCATAAGGTAAGCCTATTAAAAGTGTTTATATTTTAGACCTGGATGGATTGTTTTTTATTGGGGTCAGAAAACCAAACCACCCAACATCACATGTTTGGGAGAGTTTAAAGAAAAAAAAGTCTCCTTGCTCATCACAAAACAAACTCCAGCATATTCAGTTGTCAGACATGATGGGGTACATAAAAAGTAGCCCGTGCCCATGGTTCTATATACTGCTGGATCTTTAATGTTGTGGTCTTATTTTTCTGATGGAGGTCCTGGACTTATTCCGATACATGGTATCATGGATTCTAGCAAATACCAACAGATAAAAAATCTAAACCTGACTGCCTCTTATTGAGTTTGAGGGGCCTGAGCTGAAGAGGAGCTGCGAATCTGAAGGATCTGGAGAGATTCTGTGTGAAGAAATGAAGGATCTGGAGAGATTCTGTGTGAAGAAATGAAGGATCTGGAGAGATTCTGTGTGAAGGAATGAAGGATCTGGAGAGATTCTGTGTGAAGAAATGAAGGATCTGGGGAGATTCTGTGTGAAGGAATGAAGGATCTGGAGAGATTCTGTGTGAAGGAATGAAGGATCTGGAGAGATTCTGTGTGAAGGAATGAAGGATCTGGAGAGATTCTGTGTGAAGGAATGAAGGATCTGGAGAGATTCTGTGTGAAGGAATGAAGGATCTGGAGAGATTCTGTGTGAAGGAATGAAGGATCTGGAGAGATTCTGTGTGAAGGAATGAAGGATCTGGGGAGATTCTGTGTGAAGGAATGAAGGATCTGGAGAGATTCTGTGTGAAGGAATGAAGGATCTGGAGAGATTCTGTGTGAAGGAATGAAGGATCTGGAGAGATTCTGTGTGAAGGAATGAAGGATCTGGAGAGATTCTGTGTGAAGGAAAGAAGGATCTGGAGAGATTCTGTGTGAAGAAATGAAGGATCTGGAGAGATTCTGTGTGAAGGAATGAAGGATCTGGAGAGATTCTGTGTGAAGGAATGAAGGATCTGGAGAGATTCTGTGTGAAGGAATGAAGGATCTGGAGAGATTCTGTGTGAAGGAATGAAGGATCTGGAGAGATTCTGTGTGAAGGAATGAAGGATCTGGAGAGATTCTGTGTGAAGGAATGAAGGATCTGGGGAGATTCTGTGTGAAGGAATGAAGGATCTGGAGAGATTCTGTGTGAAGGAATGAAGGATCTGGGGAGATTCTGTGTGAAGGAATGAAGGATCTGGAGAGATTCTGTGTGAAGGAATGAAGGATCTGGAGAGATTCTGTGTGAAGGAATGAAGGATCTGGAGAGATTCTGTGAGAAGGAATGAAGGATCTGGAGAGATTCTGTGTGAAGGAATGAAGGATCTGGAGAGATTCTGTGTGAATGAATGAAGGATCTGGAGAGATTCTGTGTGAAGGAATGAAGGATCTGGAGAGATTCTGTGTGAAGGAATGAAGGATCTGGAGAGATTCTGTGTGAAGGAATGAAGGATCTGGAGAGATTCTGTGTGAAGGAATGAAGGATCTGGGGAGATTCTGTGTGAAGGAATGAAGGATCTGGAGAGATTCTGTGAGAAGGAATGAAGGATCTGGAGAGATTCTGTGTGAAGGAATGAAGGATCTGGAGAGATTCTGTGTGAAGGAATGAAGGATCTGGGGAGATTCTGTGTGAAGGAATGAAGGATCTGGAGAGATTCTGTGTGAAGGAATGAAGGATCTGGAGAGATTCTGTGTGAAGGAATGAAGGATCTGGAGAGATTCTGTGTGAAGGAATGAAGGATCTGGAGAGATTCTGTGTGAAGGAATGAAGGATCTGGAGAGATTCTGTGTGAAGGAATGAAGGATCTGGAGAGATTCTGTGTGAATGAATGAAGGATCTGGGGAGATTCTGTGTGAAGGAATGAAGGATCTGGAGAGATTCTGTATGAAGGATCTGTTATCTTGGCAAAAGCAGGTTGAAAAAAGTGTTGAATAAAACATTAATTCCATGAGATTTTCCCTCCACTTTTAATTGTTTTACTTCAATGAAAGGATAGATCTTCGGAACTTTTGGAATGAATGATCAAAAGGATAAACTGTAGATGTATCTTCTCTTCTACACTCGAACAGGACTGTACATTTAGCGCTTGCATTATGTGCGATAGTAGACTAAATGAAGTTCTTACAGTAAAACTTTTTATTGTGTTTTTGCTGCTGAACAATAAAAACATCCACACATCAAATACAATTCATAGACCTCAAGTGAGGAATTAAACGGCATAACAGAACATAAGACTGCATATCTTCATATTCATGAACACACCACTGAAGTGACTGAACTACAAGAAGAAATCTCAGTCTCAGCTCATAACATACAGATTCTGTGCAATCGAGATGAAATCCAGCGCACATGAACATGTAGACAGCGAATGTATTCAGACGCGTGTGCTTGAGTCGGTTCAGTTGTTCATCTTCATCAAGCGCAGATAAACTCCTGCAAACACAGTTTAACAACTCAAATCAGTCATTCAGTCCAACATAACGACGAGAAAGACTCATGACTACAGGACAAATAATAGCTCAAACACTGAATTTATAGAAGAAGCTAAAAGGACCCTTGGCTTTTGGATGTTTAAATTTCATGAAATAAAACAACAAAAGTCCATGTATAAAACTGGTCAGAAATGCTCTTAATGGACCAAAGGTTTGACTTCAGAGTAAAACCATCTTCATCAGCACTGTAAAGGTTCAGCAAAGTTTGAGTATTCTTTAATGTGGCACTTAAAATGATCCTTCACCCAAAAATGAAGCTTCTCTTATGATTTACTCAGCCTCATGCCGTCCCAGGAGTACATGACTTTATATTTGACAGAAACAGTCCATCTCTGTGAGTCAGTTTGCGCTTCAGAAAGTAAACATACCAGTAATCCATAAGAGCCCAGTGGATGAATCAATGACTTCTGAAGCCAAACGATAGGTAGGTGTGTGTGTGTGTGTGTGTGTGTGTGTGATATAGAAAAATACTATTATTGTAAACTTTTTAAACTATGAACCATTGCTTCCAGCCAGCTGTTATGCATGTGTTTGTTGACGTAGACGTGTACATGTTCTGAATCTCACGCAAGAGAAATGCAGAGGAACATCAAGAGAACACATATGACAGTTAGCTGGAAGTGATGGTTCATTTCACACCTATCGTTTCGCTTCAGAAGACGTTGATTATCCATTAGGCTTGTAATGATTCCCGTCATGTTCGTTTTGTGGTTTTTAATACGGTCCCGTATACTTGCATTATATGGACTTGTGTGTTGGTTTCAGATCTCCTAACCCTAATTTGTCATGAGCATGTAACAGCACCAAATTAACGTCCGAATCCTTTACTTGAGAACAGCGAGCGGCGAGAATTGCTCAGATTTCCAATTACCTGCAGTTCTCCGACTCTCTGCCACATGGAATAGTGTGTACGTCTGCTCAGACACTGATGTGGCGAAAAGCACTTTTCCACGTCAAAGACTTTTTATAAATATGAATATTGGCATGGATTTTAGCATAATTACACTCTAAGATCAAATGTGTATACACACGTATTATAAATGAGGCCCATTAAGTGGAATGAGAGAATGCTGAGCTTCATCTTTATCGCTTTAGGGAGGTTAAAAGCACTGACCGTTGAGGTGTTGGGATGGCCATCATCACAGACAGATGGGCATCTTCTTCTTCTTGTCCTTGTTGTCTTGTTCACGCCTAGACAAGCGTCTCTTGAGCTCGTCTGGCACTCGCTCGTAGCAGCGCTTACACACGGGCTTCAGATCCATCTCCACAAACTTATCCCTGAACAACAACACAGATCAGGAAAGAAATGAGCAATTCTCACCCTATGTGAGTTTAGTTAGCAATGGTTTGACATTTTGGTACATTACATTTACATTTTTCCTGTTTCAGTGTTTTGCTATTAATGTCACTATGAAATCAAAACAAACCATTCTTACTTCTTATGGAATCTTTATTCTGAATGATTTATCGATGCACATGATAAGCTTAGAGATATTCCTGGTAATCTTGAATCAGAATAAGTTGCTCTTGCAGCATCTCTTCTCTGATGACGAGGGCGGGGCTATAACCTGTCACTCACATGAAGCAAACCACAACCATCCAATCAATTCCCCACGGACACAATCAAGCCCCGCCCACATTTGATCTTGTTCTAGAAGCATTTCACTTGTACATACAGCACAATAGAGAAGAAAAGACCAGTGCAACTTCTGTTTCATGGTGACTTTATGCAGAAAATGTTTGTCAAACTTGTTAAATGTAAGCAAAGTAATTTTTAGTTTTAGTCTTTCATTCAAAATATTCACAAAAATACCTTTAAATTAAGTATACTTAAAAAGAAAAGAGAAAAAAAGTATTTTCTGCAAAACGTGCCAATTATATATCATAAATTCTTATGAGTAAAAATCTAACTATATTGTTCAATATATATGATCAATTTAAGTTTAACAGTGATTTAGTACAGTGAAGTGGTAAACTATGATGTCCTGTTTCACTGTGTAACACTGGCCAAATTCCTGTACCATCCATCACTATAGGAAAGAGCAGAGAACACAGTAATGATGTGACTGAAATTTCTAAAATTAGGAAATAGAAAAGGCTTGTTTTAGTCAGCTGGAGATCGACCGCTGGAACTGGACGAGTATGTGCGAGGAGGAGTCTAGTGGACCGAGGAGTGCAGACGGGCCATCACGGTTTTGGCGAACAGGTGAAAATATGGACTGCGGTTTTGAAGGCTTAAGATGGCAGAGCTCCAGGGCCTCATTAGCCCATCGTGTGGCCCGCTTAGACTCACTCTGGTGGGCGAGAAAGTAAAATTTCGACCGCGATGGTGCTCTGGAAGTATGAAACCTCCAGGAATTGACTGGCTGACTTTCTGAAACAGCATCCCAGGCAGGGTGCACCATCCTGGGCATGACATGAGTAACGTCCTTTGCCTGGGCCTTGGTCCGTCTTGGTCTCCCCAGGACTGTCAGTGTCACTCGGACTCTTTGTCTCATCAGCTCTGCCTGGGTCTCATCACCATCGGCCTTGTCTCGGTCGGTCGTCTCCCTGGTTCCGTCTGCAAAGTCTCCATCATGGCTCCTCCCTCCCTCCCTTGACTCCGCCATGTGCTTTCGTCCTGGGATTACAGCTGGGGATTCTCCCGCTGGTTTCTCCACCCAGGCTTATATGGTCATCTTCGTTGCCAGCCCTCCACCTAAGCCCCTCCCACCCTGCATTCCCCACCTAAGCTCCTCCCACCCTGCATTCCCCACCTAAGCTCCTCCCACCCTGCATTCCCCACCTAAGCTCCTCCCACCCTGCATCCCACACCTAAGCCCCTCCCACCCTGCATCCCACACCTAAGCCCCTCCCACCCTGCATCCCACACCTAAGCCCCTCCCACCCTGCATTCCCCACCTAAGCCCCTCCCACCCTGCATTCCCCACCTAAGCCCCTCCCACCCTGCATTCCCCACCTAAGCCCCTCCCACCCTGCATCCCCCACCTAAGCTCCTCCCACACTGCATCCCACACCTAAGCCCCTCCCACCCTGCATCCCACACCTAAGCCCCTCCCACCCTGCATTCCCCACCTAAGCCCCTCCCACCCTGCATCCCCCACCTAAGCCCCTCCCACCCTGCATCCCCCACCTAAACCCCTCCCACCCTGCATCCCCCACCTAAGCCCCTCCCACCCTGCATTCCCCACCTAAGTCCCTCCCACCCTGCATTCCCCACCTAAGTCCCTCCCACCCTGCATCCCACACCTAAGCCCCTCCCACCCTGCATCCCACTCCTAAGCCCCTCCCACCCTGCATCCCCCACCTAAGCTCCTCCCACACTGCATCCCACACCTAAGCCCCTCCCACCCTGCATCCCACACCTAAGCCCCTCCCACCCTGCATCCCCCACCTAAGCTCCTCCCATCCTGCATCCCCCACCTAAGCTCCTCCCACCCTGCATCCCCCACCTAAGCTCCTCCCACCCTGCATCCCCACCTAAGCTCCTCCCACCCTGCATCCCCCACCTAAGCCCCTCCCACCCTGCATCCCCCACCTAAGTCCCTCCCACCCTGCATCCCACACCTAAGCCCCTCCCACCCTGCATCCCACTCCTAAGCCCCTCCCACCCTGCATCCCCCACCTAAGCTCCTCCCACACTGCATCCCACACCTAAGCCCCTCCCACCCTGCATCCCACACCTAAGCCCCTCCCACCCTGCATCCCCCACCTAAGCTCCTCCCATCCTGCATCCCCCACCTAAGCTCCTCCCACCCTGCATCCCCCACCTAAGCTCCTCCCACCCTGCATCCCCCACCTAAGCTCCTCCCACCCTGCATCCCCCACCTAAGCCCCTCCCACCCTGCATCCCCCACCTAAGCCCCTCCCACCCTGCATCCCCCAACTAAGCCCCTCCCACCCTGCATCCCCCACCTAAGTCCCTCCCACCCTGCATCCCCCACCTAAGCCCCTCCCACCCTGCATTCCCCACCTAAGCCCCTCCCACCCTGCATTCCCCACCTAAGCCCCTCCCACCCTGCATTCCCCACCTAAGCCCCTCCCTCCCTGCATTCCCCACCTAAGCCCCTCCCTCCCTGCATCCCCCACCTAAGCTCCTCCCACCCTGCATCCCCCACCTAAGCTCCTCCCACCCTGCATCCCACTCCTAAGCCCCTCCCACCCTGCATTCCCCACCTAAGCCCCTCCCACCAGGGGACTTTGATTATTTGTGTTATTAATGGGAGGGAGATGTAACGGTGATCTGTTTATGTCTGTTTTGGGTGGGTTTTAGTTCTGTGTACCAGTTTTAAGTTAATTTCTATATTGTCTTGTCGATTTGATTATCAGATACCGGTCATTCATTTTATCAGTTGTTCTGTTTCTAGTTCTGAGTTTTTGTTTGTAAAAATTTTAATGGGTGCAAATAGATATGTTTCCTCACCTTTTTCAACTACGATATTGTGATGTATTTACAAATGAAACGGCTTATCAAAGAAGAAAAAACATGACCCTAGCCTTGATTTTATCCTGTTGTTGACTACTATACTATGACACTTTCATTAATGATTATGAGTTCAAAATGAATATATGCATGGAGGAATTATTCACAATTAAACCAGTAACACACATTAAGAAACACACAAAAGGTAAATTATGATTTTATGTCAACTATAAGTATTGTCTCTGTTCAGAAATGGATTTGAAACTACCATAAGAAATATCCACTGAAGTGACAACTAGCCCCAATGTCCCTGATTAATTTAACATGGTTTGTATGATTCAAATGTGAATGTTTTAATTCGATATGTTACTTCCCAGCAAACATTGTAGTAATGGTACGCACTTGAGTGTCAGCTTGGAGTTGCATGTGGAGCAGCTGAAGCATTTAACACACCAGGCCTTATTCAGTGCAGACACAACTGAAAGACAGAAGAGAGAATCAAGCATCAAGTGAGTTATAAATCCTGAGATCATTATACATATAATGCAAGTGTTGAACAGTGTTTAAGTGTTTATACCGTCTCCCTCAATGACGCGGTTGCAGTGGTTACAGACGTCTCCGAAGAGCTGGAAGACAGATGTGACACACACACATTCAGATCATGAGTAGAGCATCCGGGACTGTCCAGCTGTTGTAGGCACTGTTGTGTCTCAGTAGTCTTTTATACACCGACTGTCCCGTACATATCATCTCTATCAGGGCCTGATCACTCCTTTCACATTTTTAAATGCTTCATGAGACATCTGAACATCCTTATAAGTTACTACAGTATTCCCAACAATGATTTGAAGTAAATGCCTGTATAAACTGAACAGACTGTTTCATTTATGCTGATATTGAAATCTTCATGTCCTGATCTTGGCATATTGAATATTTCACTACATTCATGTTTTGTATTTATTTTGCAAAAGTGTAATGAATATTAATAAAACTGAGCTAATTTCCAGACTGTACCTGGTTGTAGTGAGTCTCACAGTACGCCAAGCCCTTGCGCTCATAGTGCCGGTGACCCAGAAACGCTTTCTCACATTTAGCACACACAAAATGCTGCAAACACACATGTGCATGAAAGAAAGAGGGTAATAGGTAATGATCCCACTTTCAATGATGATTAATCGTTCAAAGATCAGAATATATTCTGGGCATTTTTTAGATGAAGCGCTGTGCTGAAATACCTCCACGTGCCACTGTTTGCCCAAGGCATTGGCCACGCGGCCCTCGATGGGTCTCCTGCAGGCGCCGCAGATCGGCACACCCAGCTTATCATGACACGGCAGACAGTACAGCTCGCCTTTCAGCTCCCTGGCGTCCGCCGTCAGCTCCTTACTGCACACACACACACACACACACGCGGGTTTGTTTTGCTATACTTGTGAGGACATTCCATAGGCGTAATGGTGTTTTTTATACTGTGTATTCAATTCCCCTACACTAACCCCACCCATCACACACACACAAACCCCAAACCTACACTTACCCATCACAGAAAACTTTATGCATTTTTACATTTTTAATAAAACACTCTTTAGTATGTTTTTAAAGCCATTTGAAATGCGAGGACTCAGGAAATGTCCTCATAAATCACGTTCACATTGTCATATTGGTTTATTTAAGATTCTGTTATTAAACAGAATTGATCCTATAGGGTACAACAGCTAGTCACTAGGGCAGAACCCTTAAAAAAGGTCCAATTATGTTATATTTGGTCCTATTATTTCCATGTTAATCTTTCCTCAGTCTGTAATGTTAGTCTGTAATGTTAGTCTGTAATGTTAGTCAGTAATGTTAGTCTGTAATGTCAGTCTGTAATGTCAGTCTGTAATGTCAGTCAGTAATGTTAGTCTGTAATGTTAGTCTGTAATGTTAGTCTGTAATGTCAGTCTGTAATGTTAGTCTGTAATGTCAGTCTGTAATGTTAGTCTGTAATGTTAGTCAGTAATGTCAGTCTGTAATGTCAGTCTGTAATGTTAGTCTGTAATGTCAGTCTGTAATGTCAGTCTGTAATGTTAGTCTGTAATGTCAGTCTGTAATGTCAGTCTGTAATGTTAGTCTGTAATGTCAGTCTGTAATGTCAGTCTGTAATGTCAGTCTGTAATGTCAGTCTGTAATGTCAGTCAGTAATGTCAGTCAGTAATGTCAGTCAGTAATGTCAGTCTGTAATGTCAGTCTGTAATGTCAGTCTGTAATGTTAGTCTGTAATGTCAGTCTGTAATGTCAGTCTGTAATGTCAGTCTGTAATGTCAGTCTGTAATGTCAGTCTGTAATGTCAGTCAGTAATGTCAGTCAGTAATGTCAGTCTGTAATGTCAGTCTGTAATGTCAGTCTGTAATGTCAGTCTGTAATGTCAGTCTGTAATGTCAGTCTGTAATGTCAGTCTGTAATGTCAGTCAGTAATGTTAGTCTGTAATGTCAGTCTGTAATGTCAGTCTGTAATGTCAGTCAGTAATGTCAGTCTGTAATGTTAGTCTGTAATGTTAGTCTGTAATGTTAGTCTGTAATGTCAGTCTGTAATGTCAGTCTGTAATGTCAGTCTGTAATGTCAGTCTGTAATGTCAGTCTGTAATGTCAGTCTGTAATGTCAGTCTGTAATGTTAGTCTGTAATGTCAGTCTGTAATGTTAGTCTGTAATGTCAGTCTGTAATGTTAGTCTGTAATGTTAGTCTGTAATGTCAGTCTGTAATGTTAGTCTGTAATGTTAGTCTGTAATGTCAGTCTGTAATGTTAGTCTGTAATGTCAGTCTGTAATGTTAGTCTGTAATGTCAGTCAGTAATGTCAGTCTGTAATGTCAGTCTGTAATGTTAGTCTGTAATGTCAGTCTGTAATGTTAGTCTGTAATGTCAGTCTGTAATGTTAGTCTGTAATGTCAGTCTGTAATGTTAGTCTGTAATGTCAGTCTGTAATGTCAGTCAGTAATGTCAGTCTGTAATGTCAGTCTGTAATGTCAGTCTGTAATGTTAGTCTGTAATGTTAGTCTGTAATGTTAGTCTGTAATGTCAGTCTGTAATGTTAGTCAGTAATGTCAGTCTGTAATGTTAGTCTGTAATGTCAGTCTGTAATGTTAGTCTGTAATGTTAGTCTGTAATGTCAGTCAGTAATGTTAGTCTGTAATGTTAGTCTGTAATGTTAGTCTGTAATGTCAGTCTGTAATGTTAGTCAGTAATGTCAGTCTGTAATGTTAGTCTGTAATGTCAGTCAGTAATGTTAGTCAGTAATGTCAGTCTGTAATGTCAGTCAGTAATGTTAGTCTGTAATGTCAGTCAGTAATGTTAGTCAGTAATGTCAGTCTGTAATGTCAGTCTGTAATGTTAGTCAGTAATGTCAGTCTGTAATGTCAGTCTGTAATGTTAGTCTGTAATGTCAGTCTGTAATGTCAGTCTGTAATGTTAGTCTGTAATGTTAGTCTGTAATGTCAGTCTGTAATGTCAGTCTGTAATGTTAGTCTGTAATGTTAGTCTGTAATGTCAGTCTGTAATGTTAGTCTGTAATGTCAGTCTGTAATGTTAGTCTGTAATGTCAGTCTGTAATGTCAGTCTGTAATGTCAGTCTGTAATGTTAGTCTGTAATGTCAGTCTGTAATGTTAGTCTGTAATGTCAGTCTGTAATGTCAGTCTGTAATGTCAGTCTGTAATGTTAGTCTGTAATGTCAGTCTGTAATGTTAGTCTGTAATGTTAGTCTGTAATGTCAGTCTGTAATGTTAGTCTGTAATGTTAGTCTGTAATGTCAGTCTGTAATGTCAGTCTGTAATGTCAGTCTGTAATGTTAGTCTGTAATGTTAGTCTGTAATGTCAGTCTGTAATGTCAGTCTGTAATGTCAGTCTGTAATGTTAGTCTGTAATGTCAGTCTGTAATGTTAGTCTGTAATGTCAGTCTGTAATGTCAGTCTGTAATGTCAGTCTGTAATGTTAGTCTGTAATGTCAGTCTGTAATGTTAGTCTGTAATGTTAGTCTGTAATGTCAGTCAGTAATGTTAGTCAGTAATGTCAGTCTGTAATGTCAGTCTGTAATGTTAGTCAGTAATGTCAGTCTGTAATGTCAGTCTGTAATGTTAGTCTGTAATGTCAGTCTGTAATGTCAGTCTGTAATGTCAGTCTGTAATGTTAGTCTGTAATGTCAGTCTGTAATGTCAGTCTGTAATGTTAGTCTGTAATGTTAGTCTGTAATGTCAGTCTGTAATGTTAGTCTGTAATGTCAGTCTGTAATGTTAGTCTGTAATGTCAGTCAGTAATGTTAGTCTGTAATGTTAGTCTGTAATGTTAGTCTGTAATGTCAGTCTGTAATGTTAGTCAGTAATGTCAGTCTGTAATGTTAGTCTGTAATGTCAGTCAGTAATGTTAGTCAGTAATGTCAGTCTGTAATGTCAGTCAGTAATGTTAGTCTGTAATGTCAGTCAGTAATGTTAGTCAGTAATGTCAGTCTGTAATGTCAGTCTGTAATGTTAGTCTGTAATGTTAGTCTGTAATGTCAGTCTGTAATGTCAGTCTGTAATGTTAGTCTGTAATGTTAGTCTGTAATGTCAGTCTGTAATGTTAGTCTGTAATGTCAGTCTGTAATGTTAGTCTGTAATGTCAGTCTGTAATGTCAGTCTGTAATGTTAGTCTGTAATGTCAGTCTGTAATGTTAGTCTGTAATGTCAGTCTGTAATGTCAGTCTGTAATGTCAGTCTGTAATGTTAGTCTGTAATGTCAGTCTGTAATGTTAGTCTGTAATGTTAGTCTGTAATGTCAGTCAGTAATGTTAGTCAGTAATGTCAGTCTGTAATGTCAGTCTGTAATGTTAGTCAGTAATGTCAGTCTGTAATGTCAGTCTGTAATGTCAGTCTGTAATGTTAGTCTGTAATGTTAGTCTGTAATGTCAGTCTGTAATGTCAGTCTGTAATGTTAGTCTGTAATGTTAGTCTGTAATGTCAGTCTGTAATGTTAGTCTGTAATGTCAGTCTGTAATGTTAGTCTGTAATGTCAGTCAGTAATGTTAGTCTGTAATGTTAGTCTGTAATGTTAGTCTGTAATGTCAGTCTGTAATGTTAGTCAGTAATGTCAGTCTGTAATGTTAGTCTGTAATGTCAGTCAGTAATGTTAGTCAGTAATGTCAGTCTGTAATGTCAGTCAGTAATGTTAGTCTGTAATGTCAGTCAGTAATGTTAGTCAGTAATGTCAGTCTGTAATGTCAGTCTGTAATGTTAGTCAGTAATGTCAGTCTGTAATGTCAGTCTGTAATGTTAGTCTGTAATGTCAGTCTGTAATGTCAGTCTGTAATGTTAGTCTGTAATGTTAGTCTGTAATGTCAGTCTGTAATGTTAGTCTGTAATGTCAGTCTGTAATGTTAGTCTGTAATGTCAGTCTGTAATGTCAGTCTGTAATGTCAGTCTGTAATGTTAGTCTGTAATGTCAGTCTGTAATGTTAGTCTGTAATGTCAGTCTGTAATGTCAGTCTGTAATGTCAGTCTGTAATGTTAGTCTGTAATGTCAGTCTGTAATGTTAGTCTGTAATGTTAGTCTGTAATGTCAGTCTGTAATGTTAGTCTGTAATGTTAGTCTGTAATGTCAGTCTGTAATGTCAGTCTGTAATGTCAGTCTGTAATGTTAGTCTGTAATGTTAGTCTGTAATGTCAGTCTGTAATGTCAGTCTGTAATGTTAGTCTGTAATGTTAGTCTGTAATGTCAGTCTGTAATGTTAGTCTGTAATGTCAGTCTGTAATGTCAGTCTGTAATGTTAGTCTGTAATGTTAGTCTGTAATGTCAGTCTGTAATGTTAGTCTGTAATGTCAGTCTGTAATGTTAGTCTGTAATGTCAGTCTGTAATGTTAGTCTGTAATGTCAGTCTGTAATGTCAGTCTGTAATGTCAGTCAGTAATGTTAGTCTGTAATGTTAGTCTGTAATGTTAGTCTGTAATGTTAGTCTGTAATGTTAGTCTGTAATGTCAGTCTGTAATGTTAGTCTGTAATGTCAGTCAGTAATGTTAGTCAGTAATGTCAGTCTGTAATGTCAGTCAGTAATGTTAGTCAGTAATGTCAGTCTGTAATGTTAGTCTGTAATGTCAGTCAGTAATGTTAGTCTGTAATGTTAGTCTGTAATGTTAGTCTGTAATGTTAGTCTGTAATGTTAGTCTGTAATGTCAGTCTGTAATGTCAGTCTGTAATGTCAGTCTGTAATGTTAGTCTGTAATGTTAGTCTGTAATGTCAGTCTGTAATGTCAGTCTGTAATGTTAGTCTGTAATGTCAGTCTGTAATGTCAGTCTGTAATGTCAGTCAGTAATGTTAGTCTGTAATGTTAGTCTGTAATGTTAGTCTGTAATGTTAGTCTGTAATGTTAGTCTGTAATGTCAGTCTGTAATGTTAGTCTGTAATGTCAGTCAGTAATGTTAGTCAGTAATGTCAGTCTGTAATGTCAGTCAGTAATGTTAGTCAGTAATGTCAGTCTGTAATGTTAGTCTGTAATGTCAGTCAGTAATGTCAGTCAGTAATGTCAGTCTGTAATGTTAGTCTGTAATGTCAGTCAGTAATGTTAGTCTGTAATGTTAGTCTGTAATGTTAGTCTGTAATGTTAGTCTGTAATGTTAGTCTGTAATGTTAGTCTGTAATGTTAGTCTGTAATGTCAGTCTGTAATGTCAGTCTGTAATGTTAGTCAGTAATGTCAGTCTGTAATGTCAGTCTGTAATGTCAGTCTGTAATGTCAGTCTGTAATGTTAGTCTGTAATGTCAGTCTGTAATGTCAGTCTGTAATGTCAGTCTGTAATGTCAGTCTGTAATGTCAGTCAGTAATGTTAGTCTGTAATGTTAGTCTGTAATGTTAGTCTGTAATGTTAGTCTGTAATGTTAGTCTGTAATGTTAGTCTGTAATGTCAGTCTGTAATGTCAGTCTGTAATGTCAGTCTGTAATGTTAGTCTGTAATGTTAGTCTGTAATGTCAGTCTGTAATGTCAGTCTGTAATGTTAGTCTGTAATGTCAGTCTGTAATGTCAGTCTGTAATGTCAGTCAGTAATGTCAGTCTGTAATGTTAGTCTGTAATGTCAGTCTGTAATGTCAGTCTGTAATGTTAGTCTGTAATGTCAGTCTGTAATGTCAGTCTGTAATGTTAGTCTGTAATGTTAGTCTGTAATGTCAGTCTGTAATGTCAGTCTGTAATGTTAGTCTGTAATGTCAGTCTGTAATGTCAGTCTGTAATGTCAGTCTGTAATGTTAGTCTGTAATGTTAGTCTGTAATGTTAGTCTGTAATGTTAGTCTGTAATGTCAGTCTGTAATGTTAGTATGTAATGTTAGTCTGTAATGTTAGTCTGTAATGTTAGTCTGTAATGTTAGTCTGTAATGTTAGTCTGTAATGTTAGTCTGTAATGTTAGTCTGTAATGTTAGTCTGTAATGTCAGTCTGTAATGTCAGTCTGTAATGTCAGTCTGTAATGTTAGTCAGTAATGTTAGTCAGTAATGTTAGTCAGTAATGTTAGTCAGTAATGTCAGTCTGTAATGTCAGTCTGTAATGTTAGTCTGTAATGTTAGTCTGTAATGTCAGTCTGTAATGTCAGTCTGTAATGTTAGTCTGTAATGTCAGTCAGTAATGTCAGTCAGTAATGTCAGTCAGTAATGTCAGTCTGTAATGTCAGTCAGTAATGTTAGTCAGTAATGTTAGTCAGTAATGTCAGTCTGTAATGTCAGTCTGTAATGTTAGTCTGTAATGTTGCTGTTTTAGCCTGAAAAAGCTCCAAAGTCCCTCCAGCGGGAGTTCTTCTCTATATCAGTGTCAGTGTTTCTGAACTCCTGAAACGCCTCCATTGTATCTTTAGTTTCTTCCGGGAACGAACACGTCACAATATTCCTCATTATAATAATTCATACGCAGAATAAAGGGGCGGGGCTTGGTTGAGTTAGTCAGTAGTGTGTTAAACTGGCGGTTATGGTAAGGGGCGGGACATTTCCCAAACACACTCGAAGCGCTCGACCAATCACAACACACTGCTCCAGCCGACCAATCAGAGCACAGTGTGCTTTTCAGAAGTAGGGGCTTCATAGAGACAGGAAGTAAACAGAGCGTTACTGACAGACCGGGAAGAGAGGAGCCGCAACAATGGAGAATATGAGGAAAATAATCAACATTCAAGCGGGAAAACCACTTCTAGTACAGTATAAATCAACATAAAAACTGTAAAAGGACATTATACAGCCTCTGTACCTAAACAGACGACTGATATTATTATATATTATATTATCACCCGCAGTTATTGCAGCTGAAGTGGTCAGGATGGTACGGATCGTTCTTGAAAATCAGAGGAACATCTTCAACGATGGCTTGGCATTTCTGGCAGATGTACTTCCCCAGACCATGAGCCTTCTCACGGTTATGACACGGACGGCACAAATGTCTGGTGGACAGAATTATATTTGTTGTATTTGAATTTCAAATCACATTCATGTTTACATTCAATGCCCTATTGTCTTATCTGAGACTCACCTGCCTGTGTTCTTCACAAAGCCCACGTCTGCGAGAACGGCCTGACAGAGATCACAGCAGAAACAGTCTGGATGCCAGCTCAGGTTCATGGCCTTTATCACACGGCCAATGACGAACTCGCCTGCGAACAGGACCAATCACACAAACACATGCTGCACGCATCACACACCAGAAGTCAGGCTAGACATTCAGGACTTGGTTTGAGTTGTGTGTGTTTACTCACCGCACTGGTGACAGCAGGGAGCGAACAGCATCTGGAAGTCATGCTCACAGTATTTTCTGCCTTCAAACTGCAACAGCAAGAGCAGGATACATGCGTCACACGTCACAGAAAAACTCCTGGTTGTTCATACTGTTCAGTACAGATTCATGACTCCGTCTTAGACAAGATTTTAAAACTCACGGCTTATGGAAACAGGAGTTATATGGACTATTGTTCTGTAGCACAGTGGTTATAAATCCTGGTCCTGGGGACCCACTGCTCTGCACATTTTATATGTCTCCTTTATCTGACACAGCCAGTTCAGTTCATAGAGCTCTTTCCTAACGAGCTGATGATCTGAATCAGGTGTGTTAAATGAGGGAGACATACAAACTGTGCAGAGCAGTGAGTCCCCAGGACCAGGATTGAGAACCACTGCTGTAACACATATCATAATAAAGTCAACTTCAATACTCGGATTTGAGTGAACGTTGCCATTTTTTCCATGTTCCCAGGTGCAATGATTAAACAAAACATTTTATTAAGAGTCATTTATTAAGAGTATACCAGGTGTTTCTTCATTCTTCCCCCTTTTTTCAATTAAAATGATTAACATCTAAGCAAGACGTGTTTTCTGTGAATGGATAATCAAATTAAATGTTTGTCTTCAACACCACTTTACATCGCAAAATCCTTTTAACTAATAAAGCCCGGTCATCATCCTCCAGGAAATGAATTTTTTGGTGGGAAAACAATAGCACAAACATCACTGAGTAATGAATTCAGAGATGATTTGTGATATTAGTTTGTTTTTGCCAGGCCAAATCATTCATCCTTTAAAACCAAACAAATCCAAACATATGTGTTTTATAACCTTTCCAGAAATACCTCCGGAAATTACAACAACAGCCTTAGAGCTGCATAATGACCTGCATATTACAGCTCACACAAAGGAAATCTCTTTTTTATTTAAAATACCTTTATACAAATTTCATGAGCAAAATTAAAATATTCCTTATTTCCCCAAGGGAAAATGTTATAATCTACCGTGTTATTAATAGTCGAGGTGATATGTTCACTTTTTTTATAAAAGCATGAAACTTGGTGCACTTGAACAGTTTGAAGCCCTGAACATTTTCAGAAATGAAACCATCGCAAAAACGCCTCGTGGCGGCCATTCAAGTTTCATGCTTTTCTGAGTGTATAAAAGTGAACATCATTTTCACATATCAAGTCAAGTCAAGTCACATTTATTTGTATAGTGCTTTTTACAATACAGAGTGTTTCAAAGCAGCTTTACAGAGATAATAAAGCAACACATTTTGTTTCCAGAAGAAAATAGTGTCACAATCCAGTTTAAATAAGTTCAGTGATGGTTCATTTTTGTTGTAAAAAAGTTATTAATTTAGTTAATTTATATATATAGCCGCTCTGGAGAAAATCGTAATGTTATCGTCCAGCTCAGTTCAGTTCTCATATAATGCTGTCAATGCAGGCAGAACAATAATATTGTTGAATATTAAATTAAAGGTTAAATTTAATGTCCCCAACTAAGCAAGCCCAAAGTCGAAAAAGGCGACAGTGGCAGGAACCAAAACATCAGTGACAGAACCGAGAAAAACCCTCGGGAGAACCCAGACTCAGTTCTCTGGCCAACGAACCAACAGTGTATGATTATGATGAGGCATTACAGGTCAGAGGTCAGATTGGATCAGAACATTCAGAATATTATCCAGTTCCCTCTGGTTGAAGATCGGAGTCACGCCGGTATGGAGAAGAGTTTGTTGAGGATCAGTGCCGATGCTGTCGTGTCGATGAGGCCTTCACAGGGGAGAGATGACACAATCTCTGCTGACTCTCACACATATAACTGGACTATAAAGCAATTCGTGTTTCTGCTGTTAAAGCATTTGAGTCTCTTTTAGAGACTTCACAGACAAATGACTTATTTGACTCAAAGCAAAATCTGGTTATGGTTGAAATGAAATGTCTGTAAAGCACATGATCTTAGGTCTAGAACAAATAACTTTTGTCTAAGTGCGAGTTGATATAAACATGTAACGGCGGTGTCTGACCTCGTAGAAGAGTCCGTGCAGGAACTGCTGAAAGCACTGCGCGCAGACGAAGCACTGCTCGTGGAACAGCTCGCCGTTACTGTTCACCATCCTCTCCGTCGCCGTGAAGCCGGCCTTACAGCGCTCACACACCGCGTGGGCCAGCGCATTCGTCATGTTGCTGTCGAGACAGAGGTTCGTCTTCTGATTAAAAAATACTAGTCTATGTGACAGGTTGAGTGTTTTTAATATTTTCTCTGGCTTTTGGTTCAACAGAATTCGTTTTTACATCTTAACGGTTGTGTACCTCTCAAATGGAAAGAAAGCCCACTGGCGCTGCACTGCATCTTGACATAGAGCACACCTGTGTGGCGCAATCACTGAGGCGCGTTAGGCTCTAGGTTCTATGCCTGTTTCCTATGTCCGTTTCCTATGTCCGTTTCCCATGTCCGTTTCCTATGTCCGTTTCCTATGTCTGTTTCCTATACCTGTTTCCTATGCCTGTTTCCTATGCCTGTTTCCTATACCTGTTTCCTATGTTTGTTTCCTATACCTGTTTCCTATACCTGTTTCCTATGTCCGTTTCCTATGTCCGTTTCCTATACCAGGTTTTCTATGTACGTTTCCTATGCCTGTTTCTTATGTCCGTTTCGTATGTCCGTTTCCTATGACCGTTTCCTATGCCTGTTTCCTATGTCCGTTTCCTATGTCTGTTTCCTATGTCCGTTTCCTATGTCTGTTTCCTATGCCTGTTTCCTATGTCCGTTTCCTATGTCTGTTTCCTATGTCCGTTTCCTATGTCTGTTTCCTATATCCGTTTCCTATGTCCGTTTCCTATGTCTGTTTCCTATGTCCGTTTCCTATGTCTGTTTCCTATACCGGTTTTCTATGTCCGTTTCCTATGCCGGTTTCCTATGTACGTTTCCTATACCGGTTTCCTATGTCCGTTTCCTTTGTCTGTTTCCTATGTCTGTTTCCTATATCCGTTTCCTATGTCCGTTTCCTATGTCTGTTTCCTATACCTGTTTCCTATACCTGTTTCCTATGCCTGTTTCCTATGCCTGTTTCCTATACCTGTTTCCTATGTTTGTTTCCTATACCTGTTTCCTATACCTGTTTCCTATGCCTGTTTCCTATGTTTGTTTCCTATACCTGTTTCCTATACCTGTTTTCTATGCCCTGTTTCCTATGTCTGTTTCCTATACCTGTTTCCTATGCCTGTTTCCTATGTCTGTTTCCTATACCTGTTTCCTATACCTGTTTCCTATGCCCTGTTTCATATGTCCGTTTCGTATGCCCGTTTCCTATGTCTGTTTCCTATACCTGTTTCCTATACCTGTTTCATATGCCTGTTTCCTATGCCTGTTTCCTATGCCCGTTTCCTATGTCAGTTTCCTATACCAGGTTTCCTATGTCCGTTTCCTATGTCCGTTTCCCATGTCCGTTTCCTATGTCCGTTTCCTATGTCTGTTTCCTATACCTGTTTCCTATGCCTGTTTCCTATGCCTGTTTCCTATACCTGTTTCCTATGTTTGTTTCCTATACCTGTTTCCTATACCTGTTTCCTATGTCCGTTTCCTATGTCCGTTTCCTATACCAGGTTTTCTATGTACGTTTCCTATGCCTGTTTCTTATGTCCGTTTCGTATGTCCGTTTCCTATGACCGTTACCTATGCCTGTTTCCTATGTCCGTTTCCTATGTCTGTTTCCTATGTCCGTTTCCTATGTCTGTTTCCTATGTCCGTTTCCTATGTCTGTTTCCTATGCCTGTTTCCTATGTCCGTTTCCTATGTCTGTTTCCTATGTCCGTTTCCTATGTCTGTTTCCTATATCCGTTTCCTATGTCCGTTTCCTATGTCTGTTTCCTATGTCTGTTTCCTATACCGGTTTTCTATGTCCGTTTCCTATGCCGGTTTCCTATGTACGTTTCCTATACCGGTTTCCTATGTCCGTTTCCTTTGTCTGTTTCCTATGTCTGTTTCCTATATCCGTTTCCTATGTCCGTTTCCTATGTCTGTTTCCTATACCTGTTTCCTATACCTGTTTCCTATGCCTGTTTCCTATGCCTGTTTCCTATACCTGTTTCCTATGTTTGTTTCCTATACCTGTTTCCTATACCTGTTTCCTATGCCTGTTTCCTATGTTTGTTTCCTATACCTGTTTCCTATACCTGTTTCCTATGCCCTGTTTCCTATGTCTGTTTCCTATACCTGTTTCCTATGCCTGTTTCCTATGTCTGTTTCCTATACCTGTTTCCTATACCTGTTTCCTATGCCCTGTTTCATATGTCCGTTTTGTATGCCCGTTTCCTATGTCTGTTTCCTATACCTGTTTCCTATACCTGTTTCATATGCCTGTTTCCTATGCCTGTTTCCTATGCCCGTTTCCTATGTCAGTTTCCTATACCAGGTTTCCTATGTACGTTTCCTATGCCTGTTTCCTATGTCCGTTTCCTATGTCTGTTTCCTATGTCCGTTTCCTATGACCGTTTCCTATGCCTGTTTCCTATGTCCGTTTCCTATGTCCGTTTCCTATACCAGGTTTTCTATGTACGTTTCCTATGCCTGTTTCTTATGTCCGTTTCGTATGTCCGTTTCCTATGACCGTTTCCTATGCCTGTTTCCTATGTCCGTTTCCTATGTCTGTTTCCTATGTCCGTTTCCTATGTCTGTTTCCTATGCCTGTTTCCTATGTCCGTTTCCTATGTCTGTTTCCTATGTCCGTTTCCTATGTCTGTTTCCTATATCCGTTTCCTATGTCCGTTTCCTATGTCTGTTTCCTATGTCTGTTTCCTATACCGGTTTTCTATGTCCGTTTCCTATGCCGGTTTCCTATGTACGTTTCCTATACCGGTTTCCTATGTCCGTTTCCTTTGTCTGTTTCCTATGTCTGTTTCCTATATCCGTTTCCTATGTCCGTTTCCTATGTCTGTTTCCTATACCTGTTTCCTATACCTGTTTCCTATGCCCTGTTTCCTATGTCTGTTTCCTATACCTGTTTCCTATGCCTGTTTCCTATGTCTGTTTCCTATACCTGTTTCCTATACCTGTTTCCTATGCCCTGTTTCATATGTCCGTTTCGTATGCCTGTTTCCTATGTCCGTTTCCTATGTCTGTTTCCTATGTCCGTTTCCTATGACCGTTTCCTATGCCTGTTTCCTATGTCCGTTTCCTATGTCCGTTTCCTATACCAGGTTCCCTTTCGTAGTCACTCCGAGTTACGTCGAGTGACGGAGAATGGGGGTTTCGCCTAGAAAGCCTATCGTCTTCGAGTATTACAAAACGAGCCTATGGCAATGAAATGCCATGGGTCTGCGGAATTTGCATAGCGTATCTCCGCCCCACCGCGTGGGTATAAAAGGAGGAACGCCGGCAAAGGCAGATCATGTTTTCGCTTCGGAGCCAAGAGTATCTCTTCACTCCACAGCTATTTCTGACTTCGCTCTACGAGACGAGCCACTCTCCGGTGTTGGTGTGACGGCGATCTGCAGCGAATTCACATTGCCTGCTGGTCTGTGCAGTGATCTGCCAGTGAGTGTGTTTCTCCCTGCTCGCTTCAACATCGCGGAGTTTCTCTCCTTTCACAAAAAGAGCTCGCACGCGGCACGTCTTTTTAAAGACGGCTCGCCCGTGCATTTAAAAAAAAAAAAAAAAAACAGAATGGTTGCGGCAGCTTGGTATCGGACTCTGATGGGCATGAGCGTTGTCTGGTATGTTTGGGCTTGATCATACTAGAGCAGCGCTCGTGGATGACTCATGTTCTGTCTGTGGGAATATGACCATCGCGTCATTAAGGTCGAGACTCGGTGAACTCGCAAGAGTGAGAGTCCCCTCATCCACCACCCGATCTTCGGCTGGTGGCCAGGGTGACCGGAGGGTGTTGGTCTGGAACAAGGCGCCGACTCCGTGTCCACGCCCCAGCCCCCCCTGCTCAATGACGGTGCCCGCTAGTGAACAGGTGATTCCCACGGGTCTACCTTCTGGTGGCCCGTGTGTTTCATTTGAAGCTACAGAGGATGATACTATGTTTGTAGCAGCTTCACTAGGTGGGTTTGATTCTCTGGAAATGACCACTCGTCACAGCCGCCACCTCCTGGTGTGCATACGGCTGTGCTTGAGTCCGATCCAGAGATGACGGCCATGCTTTCCTGGGACGATTGGTTTTGGGTAAGGCCGCCGACACGTCCACGGCAAACCCCAATACCTTCCCTCCCGGACGTGCATGATGAGCTCTCGAAGTCCTAGAAGACCCCCTGGTCTTCTCGGGACCGCTCGCTGATCTCATCCGCCTTTCCTCCCCTCGATGGGGCTGCTGCCATGGGTACACTGGGGTTCCCCCGGCTGAACGCTCTGTTGCGATGCTATATGTCCTCAGAGTGCTTCTTCTCGGCGCAATCCTAAGCACCCGTCCGTGGCCTGTAGTTTTTCGTCTACACTTGTGGCGAGATCCTATAGCGCCACTGGCAGCCGCCTCCCTGCTGCCATGGTCATTCTGCTGGTCTACCTGACCCAGATGCTCATGGTCCTGCACGAGGGCCCAGGCCTCTTCACTGAGCTGCGTGCCGCCACTGACCTCGCTCCCCGAGCGACGAAAGTGGCCGTACGCTCCCTGGGTCAGGTGATGCTCCCCATTCTGTGGCTGAACCTGTCTATGTGCTGGATGTCGCGTACCGACATTCTGTCCGACATTCCCATATCTCAGGTCTGCCTCTTCGGCGGTGCGGTTGAGGACTTTGCCCAACAGCTCTCAACCGCCTATGTGCAGACTGACGTTGATTCTGTCCCGACGGCCCTGCCGTCTGCTCAGATCCCTCGGTCTGCCCACCGCCGAAGGCGCCCTCCCGCGGCTCCCTCCCCGCCCGTTAATGGGCCGGCTCTGGAAGCCGCGGGCGGACGCCACAGCCCTCTCCAGCCCCGCCCCCCGCTACATGCCAGGTTAAGCGGCGCTCTTGAGACGGGCTCCTCAGAGATGGGACTCGGTTCTTTCCAGGAGTGGGTAGCAGGACCACTCCTTTCCCCGGTGGAGGGCCGGGGGAGAATCTTTTGTTCTCTAGAAGGAACCGATACTCCCATCACTGAGCACACAGAGTCGGGTGACAGTACGCGACGCCTCCGTGCCTCGCTGCTCTCATCCCCATCTGTCACAGAGTTCTCGGACCGCAGTGTGCGCCGCCCCCGGGCCTCGCCACTCCCGTCCCCCTCTGTTCCAGAGGGTGCAGACGACAGTGCGTGCCGTCTTCGGACCACACCGCTCTCGTCCCCCTCTGTCGCCAGCCCCCTGGCAGAGCAGACCCCCGTGGAACGCTGGTCCTTCCCTGGTCTCCTCTGTCAGGGCGCGGAGTCTGACCACGCCCCCGCACCGGGCCGCTATGCCACCCTCGCCTGGGCTGGTCACTCCGCCTCGCTGCCCCTCCGGGGGGACGTCTGACGTTTGCATGACCCCGCTGGTTCAGTTTCTGGCAGCTTGATTAGAGCTCCCCAACCTGTCCCGCTGGGTCGCCCGAACGATCAGGCGCGGCTATGCGATTCAGTTCGCTCGGTCTCCTCCCAGCTTCAGGGGAGTCCGCTTCACTATGGTCGGTGGCAATGCCCCCATCATGCGAGCGGAGGTTGCCACCCTGCTGGCGACGGGTGCAATCGAGACTGTCCCTCCAGCCGAGATGAGGTCGGGGTTTTACAGCCCGTACTTCATCGTCCCCAAGAAAACCGATGGGTTACGCCGATCCTGGACCTGCGTGTCCTGAACCGCTCCCTTCTCAGGCTGCCGTTCAGGATGCTCACGGCCAAACGCATTTTCAAGTGTGTGCGGCCACAGGATTGGTTTGCAGCGTTAGACCTGAAGGACGCCTACTTTCATGTCTCCTTTTTACCTCGATACAGACCGTTTCTCCGGTTTGCTTTCGAGGGGCAGGCATATCAGTACGCGGTTCTCCCATTCGGGTTGGCTCTGTCTCCTCGCGTCTTTACTAAGGTCGTCGAGGCAGCCCTTGTTCCCCTACGCGAACACGGGGTTCACATCCTGAATTATCTCGACGACTGGCTGATTCTAGCCCACTCTTGAGCTCAGGTTTGCGAACACAGAGACCTTGTGCTCCGGCACCTAGCCCGTCTGGGCCTTCGGGTCAACTGGGAGAAGAGCAAACTCAGCCCCGTGCAGAGGATCTCTTTTCTCGGTATGGAGATCGACTCGGTCGCCATGTCCGCACAGCTTACGAGCGAGCACGCACACTCACTGCTGACTTGTCTTCGTCAGTTCGAGGGCAAGAGTGCGGTCCCACTGAAATTATTTCAGAGGCTCCTGGGGCATATGGCATCTGCAGCCGCGGCAACGCCGCTCGGATTGCTTCATATGAGACCGCTTCAGCTGTGGCTTCGCGATCGAGTCCCGAGGTGGGCATGGCATCACGGCACGCTCCGAGTCCCAGTGACTCCGACCTGCCGTCAGTTCTTCACCCCGTGGAGGAACCTCAGTTTTCTACGGGCCGGAGTTCCCCTAGAACGAGTTTCCAGGCATGTTGTCGTCTCCACAGATGCCTCTGCCACGGGCTGGGGTGCCATGTGCAACGGACATGCTGCCGCGGGCTCCTGGACAGGACCCCAGCGTCTTCTGCATGTCAATTGCCTCGAGTTACTGGCAGTACGCCTTGCCCTGCACCGTTTCCACACGTTGCTCAAGGGTTAACACGTACTAGTCCGTTCAGACAATACCGCAACAGTAGCGTACATCAACCGCCAAGGTGGTCTACGCTCCCGCCGTATGTCGCAACTCGCTCGCCACCTCCTCTTATGGAGTCAGAAGCACCTGAGGTCCCTTCGTGCTATCTACATTCCGGGCGATTGGAACCTTGCAGCCGACGAGCTGTCTCGGTTCCGTCCTATCCCCGGCGAATGGCGACTCCATCCCCAGTCGGTCCAGCTGATTTGGGACCAGTTCGGGGACGCACAGATAGACCTGTTTGCCTCCCACGACTCATCCCATTGCGCCCTGTATTACTCCCTGTCCGAGGCCACACTCGGCACGGATGCACTGGCGCACAGCTGGCCGCGGGGCCTACGCAAATATGCGTTTCCCCCAGTGAGCCTTCTCGCACGGACTCTGTGCAAAATCAAGGAGGACGAGGAGCAGGTCACTTTGGTTGCGCCGTACTGGCCCACCAGGACCTGGTTCTCCGAACTAGTACTCCTCGAGAGTAGTCTCTCTCTCAGAGACGGGGCACCCTTTGGCACCCTCGTCCCGATCTCTGGAGGCTCCACGTGTGGCTTCTGGACGGGACGAGGCAGGTTTGAGTACCCTGCCACCTGCGGTGGCGGCTACCATCACTTCCGCTAGAGCTTCGTCCACGAGACATCTCTATGCGTTGAAGTGGAACCTCTTCGTCAACTGGTGCTCTTCTCGCCGAGAAGACCCCAGGAGATGCTTGATCAGTGTCGTGCTTTCCTTCCTGCAAGACGGGCTGGAGCAAAGGCTGTCTCCCTCCACCCTGAAGGTGTATGTGGCCGCTATAGCTGCATATCACGAAGCAGTTGATGGTAAGTCTCTGGGAAGGCACGACCTGATCATCAGGTTCCTGAGAGGAGCGAGGAGACTGAATCCTCCTCGCCCTCCTCTCGTTCCCTCTTGGGACCTCTCAGTGGTGTTAAATGCCCTGCAGAGGGCTCCCTTTGAGCCTCTGCAATCAGTGGAGCTTAAGTTCCTGTCTTTGAAGACAGCGCTCCTGGTTGCACTGGCCTCCATTAAGAGGGTAGGGGACCTGCACGCATTCTCCGTTGACGACGCGTGCCTGGAATTCGGGCCGGCGTACTCTCACGTGATCCTGAGACCCCGGCCTGGATATGTGCCCAAGGTTCCTACTACTCCCTTCCGAGACCAGGTGGTGAACCTGCAAGCGCTGCCCCTGGAGGAGGCAGACCCAGCCTTGGCACTGCTCTGTCCAGTACGTAGACAGGACGCGGTGTTTCAGGACCTCAGACCAGCTCTTTGTCTGTTATGGTGGGAGACTGAAGGGAAAGGCTCTCTCAAAGCAGAGGTTGTCTCACTGGATAGTGGACGCCATTGCTTTGGCTTACCAACAGCAAGGCCGACCGTGCCCCCTTGGTGTGACAGCCCACTCCACCCGGAGTGTGGCTTCCTCTTGGGCTCTAGCGCATGGCGCCTCGCTGGCAGACATCTGTAGAGCTGCAGGCTGGGCGACACCTAACACATTCGCCAGATTCTATAATCTCCGAGTGGAGCCAGTGTCCTCCCATGTACTCGCTTCAACCAGCTAGTTCAGGACCCGCTCAGGTGTCTTCGCTTGCTCGCCATTCCACTCCACGGACTGGATACGTGCGATTATTCTCCTCAGGTGAGCCTTCCCTTCTGAAACCCTGAGTTCCTCCAGCACTGTTGACGCTGGCGCCAGTGTCTATTGCCTGTGCGTCGGCTAGGTGCCTCCGTGTGCATGGTTCCTCCCTGAGTAACCCCCACATGTGTATGTCCACTGTAAGCCTCTTTGAGCATGTGTCTTTCCCTCGGCAAGCCACCTTGCCTCCCCTGGAGTTGAAAGTCGCCACCCCACGGGCTGGTTACTCCAGTGTTCCTCCATATGAAGCCTTCCGGCCATATGTGTATTCTAAGTCCTCCCTACGGGTAGGCATGCTGCGGCATATCTCCTCTGAGATATGCTCCCCAGTGTACCTTGGTATTCCTGTGTTAAGTAGGACTCCTTCGTCCGTGCCAGTATCACGACAGGGGGATCAGACTTTCGCAGGGCACTGGAAGACAGCTGTGAAGGTGGCGTGATTACACGGGGACCCCCATTCTCCGTCACTCGACGTAACTCGGAGTGACTACGAAAGGGAACGTCTCGGTTACGGATGTAACCCTCGTTCCCTGAATAGAGAACGGAGACGTTACGTCTCCCTGCCACTTCCGCTGTACCGCTGGGTAGACGCCTGAGTTCAGTCTCGGCTCCTCAGCGAAGACATGATCTGCCTTTGCCGGCGTTCCTCCTTTTATACCCACGCGGTGGGGCGGAGATACGCTATGCAAATTCCGCAGACCCATGGCATTTCATTGCCATAGGCTCGTTTTGTAATACTCGAAGACGATAGGCTTTCTAGGCGAAACCCCCATTCTCCGTCACTCGACGTAACGTCTCCGTTCCCTACTCAGGGAAAGAGGGTTACATCCGTAACCGAGACGTTTTCTATGTACGTTTCCTATGCCTGTTTCCTATGTCCGTTTCGTATGTCCGTTTCCTATGTTCGTTTCCTATGACCGTTTCCTATGCCTGTTTCCTATGTCCGTTTACTATGTCTGTTTCCTATGTCCGTTTCCTATGTCTGTTTCCTATGCCTGTTTCCTATGTCCGTTTCCTATGTCTGTTTCCTATGTCCGTTTCCTAT
Source organism: Gila orcuttii (assembly GCA_026230005.1). Lineage (NCBI taxonomy): Eukaryota > Metazoa > Chordata > Actinopteri > Cypriniformes > Leuciscidae > Gila > Gila orcuttii. The sequence goes on from JAPDVR010000007.1 coordinate 819,028, forward strand.
GTCTGTTTCCTATATCCGTTTCCTATGTCCGTTTCCTATGTCTGTTTTCTATGTCTGTTTCCTATACCGGTTTCCTATGTCCGTTTCCTATGTCCGTTTCCTATGCCGGTTTCCTATGTACGTTTCCTATACCGGTTTCCTATGTCCGTTTCCTTTGTCTGTTTCCTATATCTGTTTCCTATATCCGTTTCCTATGTCCGTTTCCTATGTCTGTTTCCTATACTGGTTTCCTATACCGGTTTCCTATGTCCGTTCGCTATGTCCGTTTCGTATGTCTGTTTCCTATACTGGTTTCCTATGTCCGTTTCCTATGTCCGTTTCCTATGCCTGTTTCATACGTCTGTTTCGTATGTCCGTTTCCTGTGCCTGTTTCATATGTCTGTTTCGTATGTCCGTTTCCTGTGCCTGTTTCCTATGTCTGTTTCCTATGCCCGTTTCCTATGCCTGTTTCCTATGCCTGTTTCCTATGCCCGTTTCCTATGTCAGTTTCCTATGTCCGTTTCCTATACCAGGTTTCCTATGTACGTTTCCTATGCCTGTTTCCTACGTCCGTTTCCTATGTCTGTTTCCTATGTCCGTTTCCTATGACCGTTTCCTATGCCTGTTTCCTCTGTCCGTTTCCTATGTCTGTTTCCTATACCAGGTTTTCTATGTACGTTTCCTATTCCTGTTTCCTATGTCCGTTTCGTATGTCCGTTTCCTATGTCCGTTTCCTATGACCGTTTCCTATGCCTGTTTCCTATGTCCGTTTCCTATGTCGGTTTCCTATGTCCATTTCCTATGTCTGTTTCCTATATCCGTTTCCTATGTCCGTTTCCTATGTCTGTTTCCTATGTCTGTTTCCTATACCGGTTTCCTATGTCCGTTTCCTATGTCCGTTTCCTATGCCTGTTTCCTATGTACGTTTCCTATGTCCGTTTCCTATGTCTGTTTCCTATATCTGTTTCCTATATCCGTTTCCTATGTCCGTTTCCTATGTCTGTTTCCTATACTGGTTTCCTATACCGGTTTCCTATGTCCGTTCGCTATATCCGTTTCCTATGTCTGTTTCCTATACTGGTTTCCTATGTCCGTTTCGTATGTCCGTTTCCTATGCCTGTTTCATATGTCTGTTTCGTATGTCCGTTTCCTGTGCCTGTTTCCTATGTCTGTTTCCTATGCCCGTTTCCTATGCCTGTTTCCTATGCCCGTTTCCTATGTCAGTTTCCTATGTCCGTTTCCTATACCAGGTTTCCTATGTACGTTTCCTATGCCTGTTTCCTACGTCCGTTTCCTATGTCTGTTTCCTATGTCCGTTTCCTATGACCGTTTCCTATGCCTGTTTCCTCTGTCCGTTTCCTATGTCTGTTTCCTATACCAGGTTTTCTATGTACGTTTCCTATTCCTGTTTCCTATGTCCGTTTCGTATGTCCGTTTCCTATGTCCGTTTCCTATGACCGTTTCCTATGCCTGTTTCCTATGTCCGTTTCCTATGTAGGTTTCCTATGTCCATTTCCTATGTCTGTTTCCTATATCCGTTTCCTATGTCCGTTTCCTATGTCTGTTTCCTATGTCTGTTTCCTATACCGGTTTCCTATGTCCGTTTCCTATGTCCGTTTCCTATGCCTGTTTCCTATGTACGTTTCCTATGTCCGTTTCCTATGTCTGTTTCCTATGTCTGTTTCCTATATCCGTTTCCTATGTCCGTTTCCTATGTCTGTTTCCTATGTCCGTTTCCTATACCGGTTTCCTATGTCCGTTTCCTATGTCCGTTTCGTATGTCTGTTTCCTATACTGGTTTCCTATGTCCGTTTCATATGTCTGTTTCTTATACCTGTTTCCTATGTCCGTTTCCTATGTCCGTTTCCTATGCCGGTTTCCTATGTACGTTTCCTATGCCTGTTTCCTATGTCCGTTTCGTATGTCCGTTTCCTATGTCCGTTTCCTATGACCGTTTCCTATGCCTGTTTCCTATGCCCGTTTCCTATGTCTGTTTCCTATGTCTGTTTCCTATATCCGTTTCCTATGTCCGTTTCCTATGTCCGTTTCCTATGTCTGTTTCCTATATCCGTTTTCTATGTCCGTTTCCTATGTCCGTTTCCTATGTCTGTTTCCTATACCGGTTTCCTATGTCCGTTTCCTATGTCCGTTTCCTATGCCGGTTTCCTATGTACGTTTCCTATACCGGTTTCCTATGTCCGTTTCCTATGTCTGTTTCCTATGTCTGTTTCCTATATCCGTTTCCTATGTCTGTTTCCTATGTCCGTTTCCTATGTCTGTTTCCTATATCCGTTTCCTATGTCTGTTTCCTATGTCTGTTTCCTATATCCGTTTCCTATGTCCGTTTCCTATACCAGGTTTTCTATGTACGTTTCCTATGCCTGTTTCCTATCTCCGTTTCGTATGTCCATTTCCTATGTCCGTTTCCTATGACCGTTTCCTATGCCTGTTTCCTATGTCTGTTTCCTATGTCCGTTTCCTATGTCTGTTTCCTATATCCGTTTCCTATGTCCGTTTCCTATGTCTGTTTCCTATGTCTGTTTCCTATACCGGTTTCCTATGTCCATTTCCTATGTCCATTTCCTATGTCTGTTTCCTATACCGGTTTCCTATATCCGTTTCCTATGTCCGTTTCCTATGCCGGTTTCCTATGTACGTTTCCTATACCGGTTTCCTATGTTCGTTTCCTATGTCTGTTTCCTATATCCGTTTCCTATGTCTGTTTCCTATGTCTGTTTCCTATGTCCGTTTCATATACCGGTTTCCTATGTCCGTTTCCTATGTCCGTTTCGTATGTCTGTTTCCTATGTCCGTTTCCTATACCAGGTTTCCTATGTCCGTTTCCTATGTCTGTTTCCTATGTCCGTTTCATATACCGGTTTCCTATATCCGTTTCCTATGTCCGTTTCCTATGTCTGTTTCCTATGTCCGTTTCATATACCGGTTTCCTATGTCCGTTTCATATACCGGTTTCCTATGTCCGTTTCCTATGTCCGTTTCGTATGTCTGTTTCCTATGCCCGTTTCCTATGTCAGTTTCCTATGTCCGTTTCCTCTACCAGGTTTCCTATGTCCGTTTCCTATACCGGTTTCCTATGTCCGTTTCCTATGTCTGTTTCCTATGTCCGTTTCCTATACCAGGTTTCCTATGTCCGTTTCCTATACCGGTTTCCTATGTCCGTTTCCTATGTCTGTTTCCTATGTCTGTTTCCTATGTCTGTTTCCTATATCCGTTTCCTATGTCTGTTTCCTATGTCCGTTTCATATACCGGTTTCCTATGTCCGTTTCCTATGTCCGTTTCGTATGTCTGTTTCCTATGCCCGTTTCCTATGTCTGTTTCCTATGTCCGTTTCCTATACCAGGTTTCCTATGTCCGTTTCCTATACCAGTTTCCTATGTCCGTTTCCTATGTCTGTTTCCTATGTCTGTTTCCTATGTCTGTTTCCTATATCCGTTTCCTATGTCCGTTTCCTATGTCTGTTTCCTATGTCCGTTTCATATACCGGTTTCCTATGTCCGTTTCCTATGTCCGTTTCGTATGTCTGTTTCCTATGCCCGTTTCCTATGTCAGTTTCCTATGTCCGTTTCCTATACCAGGTTTCCTATGTCCGTTTCCTATACCGGTTTCCTATGTCCGTTTCCTATGTCTGTTTCCTATGTCTGTTTCCTATATCCGTTTCCTATGTCTGTTTCCTATGTCTGTTTCCTATATCCGTTTCCTATGTCTGTTTCCTATGTCCGTTTCCTATGTCCGTTTCGTATGTCTGTTTCCTATACTGGTTTCCTATGTCAGTTTCCTATACCGGCTTCCTATACCGGCTTCCTATGTCCGTTTCCTATACCGGTTTCCTATACCGGTTTCCTATGTCCGTTTCCTATATCCGTTTCGTATGTCTGTTTCCTATACCTGTTTCATATGTCCGTTTCTTATGTCCGTTTCCTATGTCCGCTTCCTATGCCTGTTATTTCCCCTTGATCCTCTTGAAGAAACATCAATAACAGCTTATATGCATTAACCCTCTGGGGTCCAGAAACGCACTGGCGCGTTTTGCTGTTTTTTTCCCACATAGCAGCAACATAGACTTAAAATACTCCGTCATCTTTGGTCATATAAATAAAATCAATACATGATTATAAACTTTAGAGGGTCTTCTTTTTTTTGTGTACACTCACATTAACATCAAAACCGTGTGCTTTTGTAAAATGAAGAAAATAAACAGGGTGTGCTTTCTGCCTCTCTGTCTCCATTAACTTTTTTTCTGGAGCACGTCTCTAAACTTAAACAAAGCTCAGAGAATACTATTCACCCAAGCCTGAGCAATATATCTTTATAATCATTTAAGTTTGTACTTTTAAAATATCTAATTCAAAACTAAAATAAATATTCTCTGTTTATGTAATCTATAAAAAAAAAGAGAGAGGTGTCAGCCGATCTCATTATCGTTCTCTCAGCTCATTATTCTGCTAATGCGACACGCCCACGGAGAGCGCGCGGTATTCAAATGCAAATGATCTGAAGCAACACATGCAAAGTGTCAACGCCCCTCATAAACGCGATAACACAACAAATGTAATCATCAGATCAATGTACTATTTCTTCTTGCGAGGCTGTGTGAGGAATAATCTTGGGACATTTACCTCAGAACATGTGCTGGTTTATTTTCATTTCGAGGAGCAACAGATCCATCTGAGAAGTACGTTTTTTTTTTATTATTGTTCTAATCGCGATATCATAGTGTATGTAAACCGCAAAAAGACTGTTTAAATATGAATCGCGTCTGTGTGTGAATGAATGAACTGAACAGTTTTTACCAAACCCTATTGCTATACTGAGATGCGTGAAAATCGACTGAAATATGTTGAAATAACGTTAAAATGTCTTTGTATTAGCAACGTATTAAACTGAAAATTAATATTTGTATGACCTAATATAGGCTCATAAAAACAACAAACGATATGCCTATGTTACAGACGAAATATGAAAGACAACATTTTGTTGACTAGTTTTGGATAGATTATTAACTGTTTACTGTAAACTAGACTACTGCCACATTGAATAAGCTTTTGTTTACCAATTTCTGCTCAAATGTTAAATATATTAGGCTATGTTTGTTTTGTCAAAAATAAAGTCATCAACTAGGATGCTATTATAGTGTTTGTTCCAATGTAGGCTTTATTCAAACTAATGAATCCTTAACTTTGAAATATGTATGATAAAATGTATACTTTAGTTTTTAAAAATAAATATTACACTTGAAATATTGTTATTTTAATTTTTGCTGTAATTGTAACCTTTTTAATAAAATAGCAAATAATATATTTACAAGGTAGATGTAAACAAAATCTTAAAAGGTCAATATAAGCCTTCTCTTCAAATTATTTGTATTGTGTTTTATTAGTGACTAATTTGGGGAGAGGATACATATCCAAAACTTTCTGAAAATACAGTATGAGAATTAACTACACAATTACTAGAAATGTTCACCTTGGATATTATACAATTTGCAAGCAAAAATACAAGTGGAAAAATACTATTTTTTTCTAGATGTTTCCAACTGTGAACCAATTTTGTAGTATATATATATATATATATATTTCTTTTCTTGTGTCCTTGTATTCTTTCTTGTGGCTCAGTGACGCACCTGTGAAAAGCTCATTATGCAGGTTCATTAAGCAGGTCTTTTGTCTTCTCAGGTGTGAATCAGACCATTATTCATGAGTCACGCCCATTTCGCATATTGCCTTTCCAAACAAAAAGTGTTTTACTAAATTTAAATCAATGTATTGTTTTATGTGAATGATTTGGCAGGAAGATTTTCAGATCATTTTGAAGCAAAAATCCTAGGCGAGAACATCCATTAGTCAAAAGTCTTGTGGACACATATTTAGTATGTGTTTTGTGGCCTTATTTCAGAGACTTTAAGTTTTAGTTTTTTCAATAACCATGCATAAACAATATTCTCTCAAAAATACAAACATGTACATACATGTTGCTCACATATTACGGTAGCCCCGTTTGTGCTAAATAGAGTGTAATTACACCTTTGCCATTAACACGTTATAAATAACTGGAAAAAGCACAAATGCACAATTTGTGCCAACCCCAAAAACACCTTGGACCCCAGAGGGTTAATAAGTGGGTCTAAAGGAGTGACCTAAAGACTGAATGACTGGAATGAATGCTGTATGCACACTGAGAAGGGAAGACGTCTGGATCCAGTGATCGAGTCTCATGCTATCTACTGACATACCGTCATCTGATCGATTTCTGAAGGCAGCATAGATGTATCCTGGGCTGCCTATGATATCCCACAATCCTGTGCTGTCAGATCATTAGAGCCATTATTGAGTTCTATGGTGAGTGAGATTAAGCCACAAATACTGTGGACTCACTGTAAAGAGTCACTGGATGAAAGCATTCACTAAAGCACTACACACTAGGCCGAGAGTATGAATAATATTACAGCTGTTTGTCTATATGTGGCTCTTTGTGAAGCTCAGACATGCAGCCCTGCAGAAACATCTACGGCATGTGGATCTGCATATATGGCTGTGAAGCGTTAACTAGTCTCAGCGTCTCATACACACTGCACATGAGAGGGAAAACACTGTCTTGAACTGATCAGTTGTTTCTCGGTACGTCAGGATGTCTCCTCAGCTGAAAGATTATTATTGTGCCTTTTTCAGTAAAAAAAATGTCTTTAAGTTGCCTGAATAAAGTCTATACTTAATAGAGAAATATAGCAGTTCAGATCACCCTTTCTCTTTACATTTCCAAACTCATTGATGCCACTTAATTTCTGACAAGGTTTTTTACCTGTAGACTATAGTGATTAGATTTCCAGTTTTGTACTTGAACTTGAGAATGTGAGTACAGAATGAATTTTTCTATTGCTGTTTTCTGTGAAGGTGTGAGACTTCTGATTCATCAGTCGCTATAGGGAAATAACCAGAAGAATAACAAAGTGCAGTAAACTAATATTTTCACTACAAACCAGTTTGTTTATGATTATGGTAATAAAATAATATGATAACACATAGCAGCTTCCAATATAAAGCAGCATAACAGACTGTTTTTGTACAGGTAAGATAACTGGAAGCAGATGAGAGCAGAAGCCTCGATACAATTAAGGGAACATTTTTAGAAAAAAAGTTAAACATCTCATATGTGAGCGACCATCTTCAGACTAACTGCCATTTACAATGTTATTACCCAGAGAAAAGTGTACATGTTGACTGACAGCAGGACACGCTGTCAGCATATGAGCTTTGAGCTTTTTAACAAACATTAATTCAACTGTAAAACAACTGAAACATAAAACAATTCATGAAACAGACAAAAGTAAAAGAGTAAAGCGGATGGTTTTGTCTATCGTAATGCAATGAATCAGTCAATCACTGGTATTTCCACTCTTTCTGAGCTCAAGAACATGATATATCATCAGCTCAGAGTTACTGTAAAAGCACACACAATCAGATAACAGGATTTACAGATTTACAGTTGTTTACTGCTAAAGATTCATGTAAAAGCCAGCCATGGCCAGTGATCAACATGGAAACAAAATGTTCTAATATTCTGCTTTAAAGACACTATATTTACATTTACACTTACACTTAGTAGTCGCTTTTATCTATTTATCATACAAGAGTCAACCACAGTTGAGTAGTATATAGTTGAGTATGAGTATATGTAGAAGCTGTTGAAGCGGCAGACTCACGATCGCACGTAGAAGTCGCAGAACTCCTTGTAGACTTTGACATCGCTGCGGCGGGGAAGCTCAGATTCAGCAGAGATCTCTGTGTGCTGCTGGAGGCCATTCATGCTCGTCGCGGGACAAGAGTCCTCCATCACAGAGACCAAAGAGAATACTGAGAACACTGAGAACAGAGACCACAGAAAACACTGAGACCACAGAGAGCAGAGACCACTGAGACCACAGGACTGCTGAAGCTCATGTGAGAGACTGAGTCAATAATAGACTGAGAGAGTCTGTCCTGCTGCTTCTGTCCTCATGCCTGAAACCTCTCAATAAACCACACTTCAACTGTCTACAAGTGCTTAGTTTGTCTGCATTTTGTCATCTTTCACTAACTGTGCAAGAATGACTATCCCTAATAATCTTAATAATCTTAGATATTTTGGTTGAGATAACCCTGTGTTGGAAACTTCCCACAGACTCTCACAATAACATAAGAACCAGTAGAGCAATAAGTACTTGTAATAATGTATTAATCCATTTAGATCTAGTTTCTCAGTTTATATGTGTTGCTGTTTCCTGGGTTCATCATACCACTTTATCTGTCAGACAAAGAGAGATTTACATTTAAAGATGGTTTTATGCTCTATAGAAGCAACTGATTAAAATTTGACCCAACAGTGAACAATAAACTTTATTCCTAACACTAAGAGAGTTAATGGCAGCAGCACATTCCTCCTCTGCTCTCCATGTGTCTATAAATACACCTCAGCTCATCTCCAAACCCGGCAGCTGATGAAAACACAGTGCTAAGTTGGGAATGTGGGGCATGGAAGCACTTGAGGCCTCTGAACCTTGTGCTTCTGCTCGGAGAGAAAACTCACTTACACTGGAAGACAGATCCACTTCAGAGAATCAATGAGAAAACTCATTTACACTGAAAGACAGATCCACTTCAGAGAATCACTGAGAAAACTCATTTACACTGAAAGACAGATCCACTTCAGAGAATCACTGAGAAAACTCATTTACACTGGAAGACAGATCCACTTCAGAGAATCACTGAGAAAACTCACTTACACTGGAAGACAGATCCACTTCAGAGAATCACAGAGAAAACGTACTCGGTTACTAACGTAACCTCGGTTCTCTCTAGAGAGGGAACGAGTACTGCGTAATATCTTACGCTATGGGGAAAACCTCTTTTCCACGAGATATTGAAGCAAAAAATTATCCTTAATTTTAAATTAATGTAAAACGCTGTGCAGCAGCATGCAGACATAGGCAAGACGGCTCGCGCGCCTATTGGCTGCCCTGCGGCAACAGCAGCAGCCTATCGAGTGAGGCGCTGTGTGACATCATCCAATGGGGGCATTTCGCGCCCATCTCGTCACGACCCGCCAGAAAAGGCGCAATATCGCCCTATAAATATAGCTCGATAAGGCTGGTACACTGGTTTTCATCGCCGAAGCGAACCAGAGCTGTGTATGCACGGCAAGATACGCAGTACTCGTTCCCTCTCTAGAGAGAACCGAGGTTACGTTAGTAACCGAGTACGTTCTCTTACGAGAGTATCTCTCGTACTGCGTAATATCTTACGCTATGGGGAACACAATGCAAAACGCCGTGCGTACAGGGATCCGACACCAAAGTCCCAAGGGCAGTAGCCCGGGGCTCATGTAGTGCATAATCACCATAGACTCACAGAGAGTCGGAGAAGAGAGGCTATAAGCATCATTCCCCATAAAATAGCATCCATAGGAGCTAGTTATGTTAATTAGTGTTTCACACAGACAGGGTGAGCGTGCTCAGCCTGATCTGGTTAAAAAATGGGTTTTTCAACACCCATGGAGCCGTTTTATCGCTCAGTGAGCGATGCACCAGCGAAACTCAGCATCTGGGCCGGCACAGCGGGGCAGATAATACTGAATTCTATACCGACAGAAGCTTGGCTTGTAGGGCGGGAACCTCTAGGTTATAAAACCTTATAAATGTAGACGGCGAGGCCCAGCCCGCGGCCGTACAGATATCTTGCAAGGTAACGCCACTATACCATGCCCATGACGAGGCCACGCCTCTCGTGGAGTGCGCTCTGACACCCAAAGGACACTGCAGGCCCTTGGAAGTGTAAGCCAGTGCTATGGCGTCGACTATCCATCTGGATAGGCTCTGTTTTGATGCGGCCAGCCCCTTGGAACGTCCGCCAAACAAAACGAAGAGCTGCTCGGTCTGCCTGAAGGCAGACGAGCGGGACACATAAGCTCTCAGTGCCCTGACAGGGCAAAGGATACTCGCATCCTTCTCCTCATCATGAACCGAGAGAGCGCACAGGGAAATCACCTGGGCTCTGAACGGTGTGTTGAGGGATTTGGGCACGTACCCGTGCCTCGGTTTGAGTATGACTTTTGAGTCATTAGGCCCAAACTCCATACATGACGCGCTTACTGAAAGCGCTTGTAGGTCCCTTATGCGCTTCACTGAAGCGAGAGCCAAAAGAAACACCGTTTTGAAAAACAAATGCTTCATGTCTGACAATTGGATTGGCTCGAACGGGGCACCTTTCATGGCATCCAAAACCGTAGATAGGTCCCACACCGGGACTGAAGGAGGTCTAGGAGGGTTCAACCTCCGAGCTCCTTTGAGGAACCGCACGACTAGGTCGTTTTTCCCCAGTGACTGGCCAGACACAGGTTTTATAAACGTTGCTATGGCCGCCACGTACACTTTGAGCGTGGATGGTGTCCTGCCCTTATCCAGCAGCTCTTGAAGGAAGGAAAGTACTTCCGTGACCCCGCAGCCTACGGGTGAAAAGCCCTGAGCTTGACACCAGGCAGAGAACACGGACCATTTCGAGGAGTAGAGCCGTCTTGTAGACGGGGCTCTTGCCTGCGTGATCGTGTTCAACACTCCCTCCGGGAGGTTAGCGGGTACCCGTTGATGGCCCATGCGTGCAGGGACCATAGCAACTCCCACAGCAGTTGGATCGTCTGCGGGTGCAGCGACCATTCCCCTGCTGGGACGTTGTCTCTGGACAGCCTGTCTGGTCCCAGATTCAGGTGACCAGGCACATGCGCCGCTCTCAGTGAAAGCAGGTTATGCTGAGCCCAGACCAGGAGGCATTCCATTAGCCTGTAAAGGTTTTGGGACTTGATGCCGCCCTGGCGATTTATGTACGCCAACACTGACATGTTGTCCGACCGGACCAAGACGTGGTGACCCTTTATCTGGGGACAGAAGCGCCGTAGCGCGTTGTCGACTGCCATCATTTCCAGACAGTTTATGTGTAGGAGCTTTTCCCGTTCTGACCACTGGCCAAAGAACGGTCTGCCCTCGAGCAGCGCTCCCCATCCCGAGGTGGAGGCGTCCGTGGACACCACCTTTACACTCGAGGGAGTCCCCAGACTCACACCTGACTGATACCAGTCGTTTTTTTTCCAAGGCTCCAAAGCTGAGACGCATTTCAGATCGACCCGGAGGCGAAACCGACCAGCGGTCCATGCCCTGGGCGGAACTCGCGCTTTCAGCCACAGCTGCAGTGGGCGCATGCGAAGCAGACCCAGCTGGAGCACTGAAGTTGCTGAGGCCATGAGACCCAGCATTTTCTGAAACCTTTTGAGCTGGACAATTGAGCCGCGGTGAAAAGATTTCACGGCGCGCTGAATGTCCTGTACGCGCTCTGGTGACAGACGCGCTGTCATAGATAGCGAGTCCAGCACTGTTCCCAGAAAAGATATTTTCTGGCTGGGAGACAGCGAGCTTTTCGCCCAATTGACTGTGAGACCCAGATTCTCGAGATGTTCGAGTAATGTGGCCCTGTGTTCTATGAGCTCTGATTGTGATCGAGCTAGAATCAGCCAATCGTCCAAGTAGTTCAAAATTCGCATGCCCTGAAGTCTCAGGGGTGCAAGAGCCGCGTCCATGCACTTCGTAAAAGTACGGGGTGCCAGGGACAGGCCGAACGGCAGGACTTTGTATTGGTATGCCAGGCCCTCGAAGGCGAATCTCAAAAATTGCCTGTGACGTGACGCTATTTGTATTTGAAAATAGGCGTCTTTCAGATCTATTGACATGAACCAGTCTCCCTGGCGCACTTGCGCGAGGATTTTCCTGGTTGTAATCATTCTGAACTGGCGCTTCGTGAGCGTTTTGTTCAGCCGTCGCAGATCTAGAATGGGTCTGAGACCCCCGTCTTTTTTCGGTACCAGAAAATACCTGCTGTATAGACCCCCCTCGCTCTGAGCCTGATATAAAGGTTCTATAGCCCCTTTGCTCAGTAGTTTCGCTATCTCGGCTCGAAGTAGATGAGATACTTCGTTTTTTACCGTCGTTTCGACTCGCGCCGCGCAAAGGCGGGGGCGTCTAGTGAACTGTAGCGAATAGCCTCTTTTTATAGTGTTCAGCACCCATTCTGATACCCCGGGAAGCTTTTCCCACGCATCTGCATGAATAGCTAGAGGTAGAATGAAATCTGGGCTCTGGCCGCGGCATAGCGGCGGCCGGAGAGCTCCGGTGTGCTGAGAAATAAACACTGTGTGCGAGGCGGGGGGTGCGCTGATCACAGCGGGCAGCCCGACCGCGCTCAGCTTCTCTCTGACGGGTTGTGGAGAGAAGGCGAGCGGGACGAGCCCCGTGGGGTTCGGCATGTCTGTGAGGGAATGTGGGCGCGGGATAGCGGGCACACTCGCTGCACTGAGAACACTGTCGGCTCGTGCCGACTGAAAATGTGTTGGTTTCGTTTTTACAGAAACCGCGGGACATGCTTCGTGTAGTGTTTGTGGGCACTGTGTTGTGGGCACGTACACTACATTCATTGCACAATCGACATGGGTCGATTTTATTTGTGCTAGCCCTGTACTGTGGCGGGCTGTGTCTGCGTGTGGGAATGGGCACTGAGACGTGGGCATTCTTACAACACTTATAACACCATCGGCCGTGGCCGGAACACCAGAAAATACACTTTTTATTGGATTTATCTGGGTAGCCGTAAAAACGGCTTTTGTGTGCAGGCAAGCGGGTAACTGGACCGGCTTGTTGACTGCTAAATATGCTGGAACAGTCACATTGCATGGAACTGGACGAGCGAAATGTTTCGGTGAAAATCCGGCCGCAGCGGGATCTGAACACCGTCGCTTTCCTAGAGAGGCTAGGAAGGCTTTGAGACCTCGGGCTTGATCTCAATCCTCGGCCGGGGCCCGCGCTGAGGGGGGCGGCGTCCAGCAGAGCGAGAGCGCGGTCTCTGTTCTCGGGCCTGGCGGCGTTGAGAAGCAGCGGCGGCGGGTGGTGCTGTTTGCGGCTGGGAGCTCCGGGCAGGCGGTGGTTTAGAGCGACCTGCTGCGGAACTAGAGCGCTTCGGAAGGAAGTGCTTCATCGCCTGCGATGTCTTTTGTACCTCTTGGAATCTGTCCGCGAAATCTTTGACGGCAGATCCGAAGAGGCCAGCTGGTGAAATGGGCGCGTCGAGGAATACCGAGCGCTCCGCTTCAGTCATTTCAGACAGCGTCAACCACAGATGTCTCTCAGCCACGGTGAGAGAAGCCATGTTCCGCCCAATGGCCTGTGCAGCTGATTTAGTGGCGCGCAGAGCCAGGTCTGTAGCGCTCCGTAAGTCTGCAACGCTGATCGATTCAGCGCCTTCCTCGTCCATTTTTCGGAGAAGGTCGGCCTGGAAGATCTGCAAGACGGCCATTGTGTGTAAAGCTGACGCGGCTTGCCCGGCGGCGGTGTAAGCGCGACCGTGCATGGTTGACGTCACTCGGCAGGCTTTAGATGGTAGCGTCGTCTGCACTCGCCGTCCAGCAGAGGGCGGGCAGAGATGGGAAGCTACCGCTGCTTCCACAGGGGGAAGAGAAAGGTATCCTCTGTCTTTCGCACCGTCCACAGTGGAGAATGCAGCCGAGACAGAAGTACGCACCCTGGCCGAGAGGGGGGCGCCCCAGGACCTCGCGAATTCTTCGTGAAGCTGAGGAAGAAAAGGTGCGGGCCTGGATTGTGACGGCGCGTGGTCCTTCTTGAGGAAGCATCCGTCCAGTCGGTTGCGCGCAGGCTGCGCGGGCGCCTTCCATTCGAGGCCGAGGTTGTCGACGGCTTGAGAGAGCAGACGCATCAGCTCTGACTCAATGCCCGCTCGTTTTCCAGAAGGCTCGCGGATAGCAGAGGGGAGGTCCACAGAGCTCGCCCATTCCTCACTATCTGAAGCCAGGAGAGAACAGACCTCGGATGTTTCGTCGACGTCAATGGCGGAAGCGGCGGCGGACGGCGGCCACTGTCCGTCGGGGAGGGACTCGAGCGATGCCGGCGAAGCTGGCGGGCGAACCGGCGAGCTTTGGCGGGCAGGAGAAGGCTCGGGTGCGCGCTGAGCACGGCGCTTTTTACGGCGCGGCGCTACAGCGGGCTGAAGTGCAGGCTCTGAGAAGGATGCCAGGCGAGTCCTCAGAGTCACCATAGGCAGTAGCTCACAGTGAGGGCATCCGCCGTCGACGAGAGCGAGAGCCGCATGATCCTCACCCAGGCAGGAAACGCAGATAACATGACGGTCCCCGTCACTGAGTGTGGCTCGGCACGAGCCGCAGGATCCTTGCATCTTGAAAAAGACGCAGCTCTTTTAGTAGAAAGACAGTGAAAAAATGTGTGTCGCAGCGGCGAACACACACACACAGTATGAAAAGGATATAACGCCGGAAAGCGTAGCAGGTACGGCGGCTAAAGGCGGCGATGCCAGCGACTTCAGGCTCAGTGGCTCGTCCCGCTGTGTGCTTTTCCTCAGACGGCGTTGCTTCTCACTCTGGATCCAGCGATGCGTGATACTTCGCTGAAGAGATGAAAATCAGTGTACCAGCCTTTTCGAGCTATATTTATAGGGCGATATTGCGCCTTTTCTGGCGGGTCGTGACGAGATGGGCGCGAAATGCCCCCATTGGATGATGTCACGCAGCGCCTCACTCGATAGGCTGCTGCTGTTGCCGCAGGGCAGCCAATAGGCGCGCGAGCCCTCTTGCCTATGTCTGCATGCTGCTGCACAGCGTTTTACATTCATTTAAAATTAAGGATAATTTTTTGCTTCAATATCTCGTGGAAAAGAGGTTTTTCCCCATAGCGTAAGATATTACGCAGTACGAGAGATACTCTCGTAAGAGAACTCATTTACACTGAAAGACAGATCCACTTCAGAGAATCACTGAGAAAACTCATTTACACTGAAAGACAGATCCACTTCAGAGAATCAAAGAGAAAACTCATTTACACTGGAAGACAGATCCACTTCAGAGAATCACTGAGAAAACTCATTTACACTGGAAGACAGATCCACTTCAGAGAATCACTGAGAAAACTCATTTACACTGGAAGACAGATCCACTTCAGAGAATCACTGAGAAAACTCACTTACACTGAAAGACAGATCCACTTCAGAGAATCACTGAGAAAACTCACTTACACTGGAAGACAGATCCACTTCAGAGAATCACAGAGAAAACTCACTTACACTGGAAGACAGATCCACTTCAGAGAATCACAGAGAAAACTCATTTACACTGGAAGACAGATCCACTTCAGAGAATCACAGAGAAAACTCACTTACACTGGAAGACAGATCCACTTTAGAGAATCACTGAGAAAATTCATTTACACTGAAAGACAGATCCACTTCGGAGAATCACAGAGAAAACTCACTTACACTGAAAGACAGATCCACTTCAGAGAATCACAGAGAAAACTCATTTACACTGGAAGACAGATCCACTTCAGATAATCACTGAGAAAACTCATTTACACTGAAAGACAGATCCACTTCAGAGAATCACAGAGAAAACTCATTTACACTGGAAGACAGATCCACTTCAGAGAATCACAGAGAAAACTCATTTACACTGAAAGACAGATCCACTTCTGAGAATCACAGAGAAAACTTGCTCAAAACTTGTGAAGGTTCTGCTCATTCAGCTCCTAAAATCAAATCAAATCCTTGTTTTAGGGAACACTAAAAAACTGAAAATAATTAAATATGGAATTAAATTATACTATTTAATTTAAACAAAAACAGCTTTTAAATCATTATTTTTCCTTTATAACCATTAAAATGTAAATATATGCATATTTTCCAATGGATGTTTGAAAAAATCTTTTGCATTAAACACATAATATGACGTAACAGGTATGGTGTTATCTGTCCTATAGACACGTAAATGACAGCAGTGTTGGGAAAGTTACCTTTAAAAGTAATTGCTGACGACCAGGGACGTGCAGAGAGTTCCTCAGGGGCAGGGGCTCAAATGTAAAAAAGGGACATATACACTCAATTCAATTCAAATTCAATTCAAATTTATTTGTATAGCGCTTTTCACAATACATATTGTTTCAAAGCAGCTTTACAGAAAGTGCATTTCAGAAATGTACGTAAAAAATACAGTTAGTTAATCATCATGTATTAATTTAGGGCATAACATATCGCCGGCGTTGAGTCGTCTCTTCACAGGCGTCGAGTCGTCTCATCGCAGGTGTTGGGGACTCTGAAGTCTCCGTGAGAGGCTGGATACAGACTGTAGCTGAAGAACGCTATTTACCTCGGGACTAGCGTCCCGAGATAACAGCAGAAAGGCAGATGGGAAATAATTAGCGTAGCTGCTGTTCATAATATTAATGCATTCGATCTGGTTCAACAGTAGTATAAGAGGCAAGCATTATGTGAATGCTTGGCTGAAGAGATGCGTCTTTAATCTAGTTTTGAACTGGGAGAGCGAGTCTGAGCAACGAACAGTATCAGGAAGGCTATTCCAGAGTTTAGGAGCGAAATGCGAGAACGCCCTCCCTCCTTTAGTGGATCTGGATATCCTAGGAATGACCAGAAGCCTCGAATTTAGGGATCTTAAAGAACGTGATGGATTGTAGGGCGATAGAAGGTCCATTAAATATACAGGAGCTAGACCATTTAGGGCTTTATAGGTCAGTAATAGTACTTTGTAATTGATACGGAACTTAATAGGTAACCAGTGCAGAGATGATAAAATTGGTGTTATATGATCATATTTTCTTGACCTAGTAAGAACTCTAGCAGCTGCATTTTGCACTAACTGTAGCTTGTTTATTGAGGATGTAGGACAACCAGCTAATAAAGCGTTACAGTAATCTAGTCTTGAGGTCATGAATGCATGAACTAACTTTTCTGCATCAGAAACAGATAGCATGTTACGTAGCTTAGCAATATTTCTAAGGTGGAAGAAGGCTGTTCTTGTAACATATGAAATATGATTTTCGAAAGACAAGTTGCGGTCTAGTATAACACCCAGGTCTTTTACTGTAGTGGATAAAGTAACTGGACATCCTTCTAAATTAAAGTTGTATTGTACGAGGTTTTGTGGGTAGTTTTTTGGACCAATAAGTAATACCTCCGTTTTATCTGAATTTAATAGCAGGAAATTACACGTCATCCAGCATTTTATATCTTTAAGACACTCTGTCAATTTAGATAAGTTAGTGTTTTCATCTGGTCTTGATGAAATATATAATTGAGTGTCATCAGCATAACAGTGGAAATTAATTCCATGTTTTCTTATAATATTACCAAGTGGCAGCATATATATTGAGAATAGCAGAGGGCCTAACACCGATCCTTGCGCCACTCCATAGTCTACTGACGTTATCTTCGATTTTTCACCATTTAAACAGACAAAATGGTAACGGTCTGATAAGTACGATCTAAACCAGCTTAATGCCTGTCCCTGAACACCAGTGTAGTTTTGTAGTCGATCTAAGAGTATTTTATGATCTATAGTGTCGAACGCAGCACTAAGATCGAGTAGAACTAGTATTGAGATACAGCCTTGGTCAGAAGCTAAAAGTAAATCATTTGTAATTTTAACTAGCGCAGTTTCTGTGCTATGATGCGGTCTGAATCCTGACTGAAATTTTTCATAGATATCATTTTCTTGCAAGAAAGAGCACAATTGAGCGGACACAATTTTTTCTAGTATTTTAGATATAAATGGAAGATTTGAAATGGGTCTGTAATTTGCTAAGTTATTTTGATCTAATTGCGGTTTCTTAATAATAGGTTTTATTACTGCCAGCTTAAATATTTTTGGAACATGACCTAAAGATAAAGACGAGTTAATAATATTGAGAAGAGGCTCTTCCACTACAGGTAACACTTCTTTCAGTAGTTTAGTGGGTATTGGGTCTAATAAACATGTTGTTGGTTTCGCTGCAAAGATAAGTTTATTTAGCTCTTCCTGTCCTATAGTTGTAAAGCGGTGTAGTTGTTCTTGAGGGGCGATAATTGTGGCTGAATCATAAGACACCATAGAGGATTGTACATTTACAATTGTATTTCGGATGCTTTCTATTTTCTCATTGAAGTAATTCATAAAATCATTACAACTATACTGTAACGGAATATTTTGCTCTGGTGATGCCTGTTTATTTGTTAGTCTAGCCACGGTGTTAAATAAAAACCTTGGATTATTTTGGTTATTTTCTATTAGTTTGCGGAGATGCTCAGCCCTGGCTGCTTTTAGAGCCTTTTTATAACGTGACATACTGTCTTTCCACGCGATTCTAAAGACCTCTAAATTAGTTTGTTTCCATTTACGCTCTAAGTTACGAGTTTCTCTCTTGATAACATGTGTAGTACTATTGTACCATGGTGCTTTAGTTTTCTCTCTAACCTTTTTTAATCTAATTGGTGCAACAATATCTAATGTACTAGAGAAAATGGTGCTCAAACTGCTAGTCATTTCCTCTAGTTCATCTGTTTGTTGGGGTTCACTGAGCAGCTGAGATAGATCAGGTAAGCTATTTGTGAATCTATCTATAGTGGTTGGAACGATTGTTCTGCCTGGTCGATAACGTGGCGCAACATGGCAAATTTCAGCAGTACGTAATATGCACGTTACCATACAATGATCAGTGAGATCGTCACTTTGCGCTATAATATCTATATCGGTTGGATTGGTTCCATATGATATAATTAAATCTAGTGTATGATTTAGACGATGAGTGGGACCACTGACGTTTTGCTTGACCCCAAATGAGTTTAATAAATCTGTAAACGCAGCCCCTAACGCATCATTTGTGTTATCTACGTGTATGTTAAAATCTCCAACAATTATTGCTTTATCGGCATTGACCAATAGATCTGAGAGAAAGTCTGAAAACTCTTTTAGGAAATCAGCATAGGGCCCTGGAGGTCTATATACGGTCGCTAAGGCTAGAGATAATAGGGATTTCTTTCTTACATCTAAGAGCGTAACATTTAGCACAAGTACTTCGAACGAATTAAACCTGTGACCTGTTTTCTGAGTAACATTTAGGATATCTCTATAGATTGTTGCAACACCGCCGCCACGACCGATCGGACGGGGCTCATGCTTATAACAGTATCCTGGCGGAGTAGACTCATTTAGACCGAAATAATCATTTGGTTTAAGCCAGGTTTCAGTAAGGCACAGAACATCGAAATTATTATCTGTGACCATTTCATTTACAATAACCGCCTTAGGTGTGAGCGATCTAATGTTTAGAAGACCTAGTTTTAGAAATTCTTTTTGTTCACTGAGATTTAGATTTTCTGGTTTAATTACAATAAGATTTTTCCTAGATCCTAAACTAGATTTATTGTTTGGCCTCACTAGACGAGGAATAGACACAGTTTCTATATAATGTTCTACACTACTTGTATCAATTAAGTTGGGACAGCAGAGATTGTGATTTGGACTTTGACTTACTAGTCAGATGGTGTGTAACGTCTTGGAGATGTTGTCCGACAGCACAGCCGCTCCGATTCTGCTGGGGTGCAGGCCATCAGCACGGTAGAGCCTAGGTCGCTCCCAGAACAGATTCCAATTATTTACAAAGAGCAGTTTCTGTTCATTACACCATGATATTAACCATTCATTTAGAGCAAATAGTCTACTGAACCTTTCTTGTCCTAGTCGGTACGTGGGAAGCGGTCCAGACACGATGATCGTTGCCTCAGGCGCTGTGCTGCGTACCGTCTCGATCAGGCTCCTGTAGTCCTTCTTCAGATCCTCCGTCTGCCGCAGCCGGATGTCGTTCGTTCCCGCGTGCAGCACCACAGCTCCGACGCGCTCGTCACCGTTCAGGATCTCGGGAACATGTGCAGCGACATCTAGAACACGAGCACCAGGAAAGCAGTGAGTGCGGACATTACCCTTACCTGAGGTAGCGCGGACATGACGGACGATGGAACTGCCGATGATCACGGCGTCGTCACGTTCCGACTCGCGAAGAGGGGAGAAGCGGTTCCGGGTGGAGATCTCGAAGACCGGGAGCGGTGGAGAGGTTCTTGGTCTGGTCCTGGCTCGTGTCTTCCGCTGAGGGATCACCCAGGGTCCATGGCTTTGTGTCGGTGCCGGAGTGAATGAAGCCAGAGATGATCGCGTCCTCCTGGGCAGAGAAACGCACGGAGTAGACGAAGTCGGAGTCAAAAAGTTACTAACCACTGACTTGTGAGCATCGGCGCGTGATGTTTCAAGCGCTGATCGCCGATCTCGCAGCTCGGCTTGCCTCTCTAGCAGACCACGGATCTGCTTCTCCACGGACTCCAGCTCCAACAGCACCGAATGCAGCTCGAATGTGTCCTCACCTAAAGGATTATTAGGAACACCTGTTCAATTTCTCATTAATGCAATTATCTAATCAACCAATCACATGGCAGTTGCTTCAATGCATTTAGGGGTGTGGTCCTGGTCAAGACAATCTCCTGAACTCCAAACTGAATGTCAGAATGGGAAAGAAAGGTGATTTAAGCAATTTTGAGCGTGGCATGGTTGTTGGTGCCAGACGGGCCGGTCTGAGTATTTCACAATCTGCTCAGTTACTGGGATTTTCATGCACAACCATTTCTAGGGTTTACAAAGAATGTTGTGAAAAGGGAAAAACATCCAGTATGCGGCAGTCCTGTGGGCGAAAATGCCTTGTTGATGCTAGAGGTCAGAGGAGACTGGGCCGACTGATTCAAGCTGATAGAAGAGCAACTTTGACTGAAATAACCACTCGTTAAAACCGAGGTATGCAGCAAAGCATTTGTGAAGCCACAACACGCACAACCTTGAGGCGGATGGGCTACAACAGCAGAAGACCCCACCGGGTACCAGTCATCTCCACTACAAATAGGAAAAAGAGGCTACAATTTTCAAGAGCTCACCAAAATTGGACAGTTGAAGACTGGAAAAATGTTGCCTGGTCTGATGAGTCTCGATTTCTGTTGAGACATTCAGATGGTAGAGTCAGAATTTGGCGTAAACAGAATGAGAACATGGATCCATCATGCCTTGTTACCACTGTGCAAGCTGGTGTTGGTGGTGTAATGGTGTGGGGGATGTTTTCTTGGCACTTTAGGCCCCTTAGTGCCAATTGGGCATCGTTTAAATGCCACGGCCTACCTGAGCATTGTTTCTGACCATGTCCATCCCTTTATGGCCACCATGTACCCATCCTCTGATGGCTACTTCCAGCAGGATAATGCACCATGTCACAAAGCTCGAATCATTTCAGATTGGTTTCTTGAACATGACTATGAGTTCACTGTACTAAAATGGCCCCCACAGTCACCAGATCTCAACCCAATAGAGCATCTTTAGGATGTGGTGGAACGGGAGCTTCGTGCCCTGGATGTGCATCCCACAAATCTCCATCAACTGCAAGATGCTATCCTATCAATATGGGCCAACATTTCTAAAGCACCTTGTTGAATCAATGCCACGTAGAATTAAGGCAGTTCTGAAGGCGAAAGGGGGTCAAACACAGTATTAGTATGGTGTTCCTAATAATCCTTTAGGTGAGTGTATATATATAATATAAGTGCCCTGAAGGCTGACCAGGGCATGGCTTAACAGGGGCAGGAAGCCTCCAGGGCGGAGCAGGATGAGCAGGAGGCCGAGGTGTCAAGTCCAGGTTCAGAAAGTAAAATTCCTCCTCAGTATTTTGTTCCAATCACCTGGATTTGCTAATTAGCACAGTTTTTCAGCCAGGAGATAGAACTAATTAGTGAAATCAGCTGGCTGAGTTAATGGGTGGAATAAACATGGCAGGAATTTTACTTTCTGACCCCTGGAATTGACACCTCTGGCAGGCGGCCATGGCTGAGCAGGACGTGCAGGTGGCCGTGGCGGTGAAGACCCTTCGGGCGGCCGTGGCGGTGACCTATAGCCCCCCCCAATATAATACTTGGGGAGAGTGACTGGGTCAGGACAGTGTTCTGGGCTGGACGGAACCAGCGGTGAAGGAGTCTCTGGACTGGACGGAACCAGCAGTGAAGGAGTCTCTGGGCTGGACGGAACCAGCGGTGAAGGAGTCTCTGGGCTGGACGGAACCAGCGGTGAAGGAGTCTCTGGGCTGGACGGAACCAGCGGTGAAGGAGTCTCTGGACTGGACGGAACCAGCGGTGAAGGAGTCTCTGGGCTGGACGGAACCAGCGGTGAAGGAGTCTCTGGACTGGACGGAACCAGCGGTGAAGGAGTCTCTGGGCTGGACGGAACCAGCGGTGAAGGAGTCTCTGGGCTGGACGGAACCAGCGGTGAAGGAGTCTCTGGGCTGGACGGAACCAGCGGTGAAGGAGTCTCTGTGCTGGACGGAACCAGCGGTGAAGGAGTCTCTGTGCTGGACGGAACCAGCAGTGAAGGAGTCTCTGGGCTGGAAGGAACCAGCGGTGAAGGAGTCTCTGTGCTGGACGGAACCAGCAGTGAAGGAGTCTCTGGGCTGGACGGAACCAGCGGTGAAGGAGTTTCTGTGCTGGACGGAACCAGCAGTGAAGGAGTCTCTGGGCTGGACGGAACCAGCAGTTAAGGAGTCTCTGGGCTGGACGGAACCAGCGGTGAAGGAGTCTCTGGGCTGGACGCGACCAGCGGTGAAGGAGTCTCTGTGCTGGACGGGACCAGCGGTGAAGGAGTCTCTGGGCTGGACGGGACCAGCGGTGAAGGAGTCTCTGGGCTGGACGGAACCAGCGGTGAAGGAGTCTCTGGGCTGGACGGAACCAGCGGTGAAGGAGTCTCTGGGCTGGACGGGACCAGCGCTGAAGGAGTCTCTGGGCTGGACGGAACCAGCGGTGAAGGAGTCTCTGGGCTGGACGGAACCAGCGGTGAAGGAGTCTCTGGGCTGGACGGGACCAGCGGTGCAGGAGTCTCTGGGCTGGACGGAACCAGCGGTGAAGGAGTCTCTGGGCTGGACGGGACCAGCGGTGAAGGAGTCTCTGGGCTGGACGGAACCAGCGGTGAAGGAGTCTCTGGGCTGGACGGGACCAGCGGTGAAGGAGTCTCTGGGCTGGACGGAACCAGCGGTGAAGGAGTCTCTGGGCTGGACGGAACCAGCGGTGAAGGAGTCTCTGGGCTGGACGGAACCAGCGGTGAAGGAGTCTCTGGGCTGGACGGAACCAGCGGTGAAGGAGTCTCTGGGCTGGACGGAACCTGCGGTGAAGGAGTCTCTGGGCTGGACGGGACCAGCGGTGAAGGAGTCTCTGGGCTGGACGGAACCAGCGGTGAAGGAGTCTCTGGGCTGGACGGAACCAGCGGTGAAGGAGTCTCTGGGCTGGACGGAACCAGCGGTGAAGGAGTCTCTGGGCTGGACGGGACCAGCGGTGAAGGAGTCTCTGGGCTGGACGGAACCAGCGGTGAAGGAGTCTCTGGGCTGGACGGAACCAGTGGTGAAGGAGTCTCTGGGCTGGACGGGACCAGCGGTGCAGGAGTCTCTTGGCTGGACGGAACCAGCGGTGAAGGAGTCTCTGGGCTGGACGGAACCAGCGGTGAAGGAGTCTCTGGGCTGGACAGAACCAGCGGTGAAGGAGTCTCTGGGCTGGACGGGACCAGCGGTGCAGGAGTCTCTGGGCTGGACGGAACCAGCGGTGAAGGAGTCTCTGGGCTGGACGGAACCAGCGGTGAAGGAGTCTCTGGGCTGGACGGGACCAGCGGTGCAGGACTCTCTGGGCTGGACGGAACCAGCGGTGAAGGAGTCTCTGGGCTGGACAGAACCAGCGGTGAAGGAGTCTCTGGGCTGGACGGAACCAGCGGTGAAGGAGTCTCTGTGCTGGACGGGACCAGCGGCCAGAGGTGGAAAGAGTAATAAAATATTCTACTCAAGTAAAAGTACTACTACTTCAATGAAATTTTACTTAAGTACAAGTAAAATTACAGGTCTAAAAATCTACTCAAGTAAAAGTAAAAAGTAGCTCATTTAAAATTTACTGAAGTAAAAGTTACTGAGTTACTTTTTTAACAGTGGGGGGGGGGTGGGGGGTGGGTGAACAGTGGGTGGGGTGGGGGGGCTCTCCCGTGTAGGGTTGTAATGGTATGAGATTTTTACAGTATGATAACGTCTCAGAAAATATCACGGTTTACAGTATTAATCAATTATTAAATAAACGGTATTATTAAATTATGGTTATTATTATTATCATCAGTTAAAATGACAGTTAAATTAAAGAAAAGAGTTTTTTTGGGGGTTGAACAAATGCTTTTATTATAACACTTTAAACCATTTGTTTGTTTTGTTTATTAAAATTTCAATAGAACATGTCTAATCAATTAAATTCAATAATTGATAATGAATTAGATTAACAACTCATTTTTAACATTAATAATTTATTAATTTTAAATAGAATAATATAGTCCTATGAAATGTATTTTATTCAGAAAATTAATGTTTCTTTTTATGATTTAATCCAAATATATTATCAAAAACGGTGGCAATCAAATGAAAATTTAAACTTGTGTCCTTTTATTTTTTGGGGAAGAGCTGCAAAAAACAGATTTACTAAATTAAACCATGGACAAAAAATATATGCCTTAATTAATGTTTAAATAAATTGTATTATTATTGTTGTTGTTATTATTATTATTTTGAGAAGTACGTTCTATTGTATGCCTACAATAGTAATATATTTCTGTCATAATTTCTCCTAGTTAAACCAAACTTTTATTTTGACGGGTTGTAGTGAAGACCCTGTTTCAAAGTGTAAGCCTATTTGACAATGGTTTTTCGCAAATAAAATGATGAAAATGCTCATTAGGCGTTCTCTCAGAGCAGCTCTGGAAATGTGCATGTATTCATCATGTACTCAAATTGTTTGTGAGACAAACACCACGCGTACTTGAGTATGTAGTAGACAAAGCGGAGCAGCTCATTCACACCGATTCACAGAAACGCAGAACAAGCAGGTTATATATTTACATAGCAGTATTTTTGCACTTAAATATTCACAGACCATGTCGCGATTGGATTTATTGCACAGTTCTACTTTCCATGTATTCATCCATCCAGCAGTGGCGGTTCTAGAGGGGGGCCAGGAGGGCCAGTGCCCCTGTGACAACAAGCTTGGCCCCCCTTGTGGCCCCCCTAAATGTGGAGTGTAAAATAATTTTTACAAAACTGTTTTTTGCTATCGTTGTATGCGTATTATTTTTTTATTATTCTATCTTTGTGGATTTGCTTGTTCACGTGACAATTCGCATCACATTCGCGGGAATCGCGGCAGAATAATATGGGGGTAGAATTGTTGCATTATTACAAAATAAATAGATTATGATCCACAAATAAATGTAAAGAGATTCACAAAAATATATCAAATTCACAAATAAATAGATTAAGATCCACAAATAAATGTAAAGAGTTTCACAAAAAAATATAAAACTCACAAATAAATAAAATTAGCTTTGCAAATAAAATAGATATTTACAAATGGGTTTTATGCCACAAACACAACTCGGCCTGGTATTTATTTGTGAATCGGTTCCTGTGCATTTGTAAATCGCCTCACACATTTGTGGATTTTGAAACACTTCTAGCGTCGACGTGCAGACAAATACACAAATAAGTGACTCCACCCACCGTTTACCTAAGCCAATCAGATAACGGCCACATTGAGCTGACCAATCATAGCACGTTCTCGCTACAACCAATCACGTTAGGCTTTATTCTCGGGTGAGAACTGGATCTGATTAATTTTGCAGATATTTGCACCCCTGAAAGCATCTGTAATGGGAGTTTCATTCAAATTAGCTGTTTGTGTGGTAAAAACACCCCGTTTCCAAAAGATTGTTGGAGTTTAAGGCTTCTTTATATTTGTTATTCTTTATTATTAACTCAGGATTAGATCCCGAGCATCATAACACTGGAGTCAAGCGACGTGTCAAAAGCAAATAGCCGATTATCTTCCCTGCCGTAGCAGTTTCAAATCATGTAAAACTAACATGTTTGCAATGTTAACAAATTTTGCCCATGACGTCTGTTTTCTTACCTGAAGATATATGACGTATAATCTTCTTTATTGACTATGCTGGCTACATGAAAATTCATAATTCGTGATAGTGTCTACTGGACGCGGCGCAGGGCGACACAATGATTCACTGATAGTAAACGGATGCCCGTTCTTCTTCTGAAGTAGCGGCTACTACACGCAACTACACGCCACTACACGCAACTACACGCCACTACACACCACTACACGCAACTACACGCAACTTCTCGCCACTACACGCCACTACACGCAACTACTCGCCACTACACGCCACTACACGCAACTACTCGCAACTACACGCCACTACACGCCACCACACGCCACTACACGCAACTACACGCAACTACACGCCACTACACGCCACTACACGCAACTACTCGCCACTACACGCCACTACACACAACTACACGCAACTTCTCGCCACTACACGCCACTACACGCAACTACACACCACTACACGCAACTACACGCAACTTCTCGCCACTACACGCCACTACACGCCACTACACACCACTACACGCAACTACACGCAACTTCTCGCCACTACACACCACTACACGCAACTACACGCAACTTCTCGCCACTACACGCCACTACACGCCACTACACACCACTACACGCAACTACACGCAACTTCTCGCCACTACACGCCACTACACGCAACTACTCGCCACTACACGCCACTACGGAGGACACATCATCTGCACATTTGCTCCTTTGTCCAATGTAGAAAGCCTCGCACGGGGTAGACACGATGTAATAAATTACAAAACGGATGATTTTGTCTTTTAAAGCACAATCGTTGTGACAAATAGCTATAGGACATAAATATTATGTAGAATACAAAATATCAGCCCAAATGACCATCATTGAAGATGTAACAGCATGTGGCTACTGGGGTTTTGAGTGGATAAATAATGCAATGCTGAAAAAATACATTTTGCATTTATATTGGATGCTGTAAGTAACTTTTACAATACAATATTATTAAGTCTGATTCATATGAAATATTATTTGTGTGATCAAGCGTTTTAACGGATAAATTCAAATCGCTTGTCTGCTGGGCATTTCACTTTTAAATGCATGTTATACAGGTCCTTCTCAAAAAATTAGCATATTGTGATAAAGTTCATTATTTTCCATAATGTAATGATAAAAATTAAACTTTCATATATTTTAGATTCATTGCACACCAACTGAAATATTTCAGGTCTTTTATTGTTTTAATACTGATGATTTTGGCATACAGCTCATGAAAACCCAAAATTCCTATCTCAAAAAATTAGCATATCATGAAAAGTTTCTCTAAACGAGCTATTAACCTAATCATCTGAATCAACTAATTAACTCTAAACACCTGCAAAAGATTCCTGAGGCTTTTAAAAACTCCCAGCCTGTTTCATTACTCAAAACCGCAATCATGGGTAAGACTGCCGACCTGACTGCTGTCCAGAAGGCCATCATTGACACCCTCAAGCAAGAGGGTAAGACACAGAAAGAAATTTCTGAACAAATAGGCTGTTCCCAGAGTGCTGTATCAAGGCACCTCAGTGGGAAGTCTGTGTGTCTCAGATGCACCGCGATGCAACGCAACCTGACGCAGAACCATAAATTGGCCACGACGCCGTAGTAGTGACGGCGTAGCTACGCCGTGGAGTTGACGCAGAAGCATAATGAGGCCTTTTAACAAAAATTGTAACAAATTTTAATTTTAACGTCTGTCGAACGTGACGTCTGCAGAACGTCTGCAGCAAGGGGGTTTCCAGCACATTTCACACACTTATTCATTCTTTATTATTTCCCCGACTGATCTTCTGTTGTATTTTATTAGCAATAAGCGAGTTTTACCTTGCTTATGTATAGCTTTTTATTCCAAATAGTAAATATGAATTTACACAAATGATCATGTTAAAATTTTTGTTTGCCATTGTTTCTTGTCAACATATCCACAGATACTTAAGAAGAAATCATAAAAAGTTGTTCTAGCATGTATGTATATTCAGCACTAGGAGTCTCTTGACCAACACAAAATAACGTAGTTGTAAACATTTGGGATTATTTAACTAACATACATAATATTTGTAATTTGTAATGTTTAATTTTAGAGTTGTATTTTTTAATTTTAGAGTTGTAATATTTAATTTTAGAGTTTCGCCGAAGTTTGATTGACAGTCGATCTGACAGTTAACAGAATTATATAAAACAGTTACACCTCAAAAGAGAAAGGCGAGCACAGTTTATTATTGAATAAATTGAGGTATATTCTCAGTGTATAATTGTAAATGTTGCAGAAATTACTTGCATTTTTGATGTTGATACTTCCTCAATATAGATAATTTATTATTTCCCATTTGTGAATTGAACTGTTCTCAAATCTTTTAATTCTGCCTTTACACTATATTTTCCTGCGCTAAATAACACTCTACTATCTCGCTGAGTCTACACCTTCACTAAGCCGTTGAATACGCTATTAGTATCAAACTGTCTCAGACTAACCTAGCCTACTTTTTTCTCATGCCTGCAAATTTTATTTAGTTTCCCCAATTAATTCAGATCTGCATCATTTGGCATAATGTTTTTACGATGGGAGATTGTAGTTGTATTATTTTTCGGATATCAGACATGATGTTTTAATAATAATTTTAGTAATCATAGTTTTATATAGGCCTATATATAAAATTATTATTTTTTTCAATTCTATTCTTCTTTTTATTCCAAATATTAAATATGAATTTACACAAACTATTTTTTTAACAGACATAGTTTTCAGAATATAGGTTTTCTAGTTTACCAAAGTGCTGCCCTTTTACAATTATAAAAAATGAAAATCACAATAACAACCCCAACAACAAGCTATAAAAATGCAATAGCCTATTTGGTTTCTTCATAATTCTATCTTTGTGGGGGCATTTGGCCCTCAAAACGTGGGTTAAACAAGAACACACACACATATCCTATATACAAATCACAGACGCAAGTGTCACGTTCATTGAGACGAGTGCAAGTTGCAAAGTCATATTAAAGAACAGATCAGAACGCGGCTGACACACTGCACTGAGCCGTGTTGTACTGTGAATAGCGTGTTAAATACGTGTTAGGGAAAAAAACAATAAATAACTTCACTGCCACACGTGAATGACGCGTGACGTCTGGACTCGACACGTTCACTGCCACGCGTGATTTGCGTGACGTCAGCGTCACGTCACGTCAGCGTCTTAAATTTAATAGAAATAAATAGCAGAATAAAAAAGAAATAAGACGTTGAGTGAGACGTTCATTGAGACGAGTGCATGTTGCAAAGTTATAATAAAGAGCCGATCGTAACGCCATAGTTAACAGGTTAGAGCTTGCAGACTGCCTGCGTGACACGCACGTCTCAGGCGCGGCTAGAGCCGCGTGGAAAACGCGTGCATGCTAGAAATAGAACCGACGCCTATTTTTGACGCGACACGCAAGCGTGTTGGAAGCGTTTCCAAGCAAAATAGAATAGGAAAAGATGTTTATATGTGGTCCGTGTACTTTTTCGTTCATTCATTATTCTATTTCGGAATGAAAGATGAAATTTAAAAAAGGGTGAAGCTTGTTGTTTTGTTTAAATGAAAAAAGGCAGAAATGGCTGTATTTTGTTTTCCAAATGTATTGTTGTCATCAAATAAAAAAAAAAAAGTGGTGACGTGCGTTAATGTGAACGCCCCCTCTCGGTATTTCAGACGCCCCTCATCAGCGCTCGGCTGGCGCCGGCTCTGAGTCAAATGAAATACAAATAAACATACAAATAAATATTACAAATTAAAAAACGATCGGAAATGTCGTGCAATTTTCTAATACTATTATTTGATGACAACAATACATTTGGAAAACAAAATACAGCCATTTCTGCTTTTTTTCTTTTAAACAAAACAACAAGCTTCACCCTTTTTTAAATTGCATCTTTCATTCCGAAATAGAATAATGAATGAACGAAAAAGTACACGGACCAGATGTTATTTTGTACACGAATACATATTAGCCTAATAAATTACATTTTGATGGTTGAAAGTCTAGGTTTTGACAAATTCAGATAGTATAAATATACATTTACATTTAGTCATTTATAAATATAGGCCTAATTTAAAAATAAATAAATAAATAAATAGGCCTAATTATCAATTTTCAAATATTGCACCTGTCAATACAGAACTAAATATTCTGTAGTCTATTTTGCTGTCAATACTGCTGACAATAGGCTTTATATGTAGTATGCTTAACACGAAGTATAGGGCTTCCACAACTCTCTCCCATATGTCGAACAAGGGTGATGCGCCTCATACACGTTTCTGGTGTGCAAAGACACAGAAAACGCGACGCAGCTGACACGCAACAGAAACGCCATGCTCACGCCACGCAGCCAGTGTGTCATGGGCCAACATTGAAATCACTCGCGCTAGACGCTCTATTCGCGTCCGGTGTGAACGCACCATAATGATCTTCCTTAACGCGGCAGAAAAGCCATTTTTGAACTGAACTCCCGTATGGTGTGATCGAACGCTCCAGACGTCTCTTAACAACTGTGGAAAAGGTATTTTATTTAGTTTTGACTTACAATGTCATTTGACTTAAAGTCCTTCAAGTAGTGAAAGTGATCGGCTTTATTTGTTTCTATAAAACAGAACATATTAGTGCTGTATGTTTATATGTTGTAATCACTTGTAGTAAACTAGTTTATGCCTAAAATCATATTTTTTTGCATAGAAGTATATCAGAAATATAGCTAACAATGACAAAGTGTTAAAAATAAACTTTGTCACTTAGTCATTAGTCAGGAAGACTGGGGCCTGTTGCATAAACTGCATAGACTAGTATTAAAAGTTAGTCATCTATTTTTTTATAGACTTGTTAGAACTATTTTAAGTCAATGCATAAAAATGTTGGTCAAATCTAAGACCAAAGTAAGATTGATTACCCCTTGGGTAACTGCTAGTTGGTCAGACTAGTTCTTACTATAAAGACTGTTTATCCAATTGGCCTGGTCTTACCCTTAACATTGATTGGATGCATGCTACTGTATGTGACATGATTTATTAATGTATTTATTTTTTGATTATTAGATGTCACATTACCCGGAAAAAACGCAACGTAGAAAGTCTAGAGGATGAATGTGAAGGTAAGCCATTGGTCAAACTGTAATCATTTAGCAAATAGCAGTTCTTACTAGTGCTGTCAAACGATTAAAATATTTAATCACGATTAATCGCATTAATGTCATAGTTAACTCGCGATTAATCGCACATTTTTATATATTCTAAATGTCTCTTGATTTCTTTTTGTTCATTGTTTTTTCTCATGTTAATGCTCTTATCAACATGAAAAAAGTGGATTGCTTGCTTTGTGCACATTTTTTTTATTTATTGAAAACAACATTGGCAATACTGTGTTCAATTTCACACTAACATTCTCATTTGGAGCAAATAATTTCTTTGTAACACAATGTAACACTGTCCATCAATAAAAGGGTGAAAGAAATACTGACGAGGTCCTGATATTGACGAGGGGGCGGAGAATTCGCATCAGCTGTGTGTGTGTGCTTGGCCATCATCAAGTGGTATTTCAGACTGGACGTGCTGTGATGATTATAGCTCAGTTCATAACGACAAAACACACAGATCACTTTGGTCTAGTCAATGGAACCATTTGGCAACTTTTTAAAAGTAAACTTTCCATTCAGAATCTTATTGGCATCCATTTCGGCGTCTCGCGCTCGTAACTTTAACCTATTTGGCCGGCTCGCAAGCCCAAACAAGTGTGTGCGCGTGCCTGTTGTTTTGTTTCCGGTCTAGCTAGATCCACTTGCGTTTTGGTCGACGAAGCAACAAAACGTCCTCGCACGGCGCAAGCCCTTGAAATGAATGGGTTTCATAGCGCAGCGCCGCGCATGCCGCGTCCTGTTGCAAAAGCATGTGAAATAAAATCTACAAAGTTTGCTAGGCCAAAAAGACCGTTAATCTCGCGATAAAAAAATTAATCGCGTTAAAATGGTTTTGCGTTAACGCCGTTAATAACGCGTTTAACTGACAGCCCTAGTTCTTACACTTACGACACTGGTTTCTTTAGTTTTATTTGTGCCCTTCAATGTATAGGAAATCTCTTTTCTCTTAAAATATTAATATACTCTGTTACTTTTGTATAACTCTGTAAGCTACATAAATGTCTTATCACTGTATACAACAGTGAAATGGTCACTGTGTTTTTGTTGTTGTTTTAGCTCCAGTGAATACAATAAAGCCAATAAAGCAAGAAATACTGATGTGGCAGAACAAGGCTGAAGTATTACAAAATAAAGTGAATGAGTTGGAAGCCCTGAACAGTGAGCTTCGGCAGCAAGTAGTGAAGCTTTCAGCACAGCAAAGTAACAGCTCAACATTCATTGTATAATCTATACATTATATACATTGGATTGTATAGATTATACATTTTAGATGTGTGGATTCTGAGCACTGTTTCAGATAGTACACCTGCATTTCCTTGTATGTATCATGCAATGGCAATAAAAGGAACTTGAAAATGCATATTGCATTTGTATTGATTTTGATGCAATATTTGTTATATTTCTTCATTCAGATGATCTGATTCCTAAAACACCAGTGGCACATGAAGAAACTGGCGCGGTTGACCTATCTAGTGATGGGAACACATCAACTGATGCAGAATCATCAGTCACAGAAGAATCATGTGATGACTCCTCTTCAAGTTCAAGTTCAGAAGGGACTCGTCAAAGAAGAAAAACAAAGAAAAGCAAAAACAAGAAAAACAAAAGCAAGAAACATAAGAAGAACAAGAATGAATATGACAAGATAAAACGGGGTAAACACAGCTCACACAAAGTTTTTATAGAGCTAATTGTTACGAACTGCTCCGAGACACGAATGTTGAGATCCAAATGCAGCTTTAATTAAGGGGCAATCCAGACACTTAATCCGATATCAGGCAATAGGTCAAAACACAGGTAGGCAGTCCAAACAAACAAAACAGGCAGGGGTCAAAGGCAAAAGAGTAATCCACAGAACAGGCAAAAAATCCAAAAACCAAGAGACATGAAACCAGGAAAAATGCTCGGAAATGCAGTGCAACAGCATACAAAACTTTGCAGTGAGTGAAAGAGTGAACATGGTATAGATAGGCTGAGACTAACAGGATAATGAGACACAGGTGAATGCAATCAGTGATAATGAGTCTGTGCAGTGAGTTATGGGAAGTGTAGTTTGTGATGGAGTGATAATAGTCTGGTGTGGAGTGCCCTCTGGTGGCTCTCAAGGGCACTCCAACTGGTGACCGTTACACTAGTGGTTTCACTTACTGGATGATGATTTTCATGCAATTAAAATTAAGAGGGGCTGGAGCTTCCAAGCTTTAAAAAGGATGCAGGAGTGATGTGATACATTCCAGGACTTAAAGGGGTCATGACATGAGAAACCAAATTTGCCTTGATCTTTTGATATTTAAGAGATCTATGTACTATTAAAACTTCCTGCAAGTTTCATAGCTTAAGACGTCCTCCCCATTATAAACGAAGCATTTATTTAATCAAGCTTTAAATACAGCTGGTTCTAGATCCGTTGAACTTAGTGACGTCACGGTACGAAGTGACGTACCAGTCGTTTGCATATGACCGCCTCCAGCGCAAGACAACTACACCTCATTTCGCATCATCTCATCGTTGTCGTGCGGCTTGCACCCACATGTGTTCAGTCGACGTGCAGCGAGTGGGTCTGTTTACAAGATGACTGCGATGCCACGCAGATGTGCTGTTCCTGTTTGAGTGTTTGAATACGCTGCCGAACGATCCAGACGTCAGGGAAAGCAGTCGGATGCAGTTTATTTGCAGCATATGCAGCCCGCCAAAGCTTAATTTGAACGGTGAGTGATCAGATGAGTGTGACAGGGCATGTTACTGAAAGAACGAGCAGAGAGAGAGAGAGAGAGAGAGAGAGCCCCGGCCGCGCGCGCGCCTTCAAACTGTCTTGCTCTCGCTCTCTCTCTCTTCCTCCCTCGCGCATATGAATCAAAATCATTTGAGAATTGACACGATGGTAAAAGATCGGAAGACCGAAGTTTCATGTGGTGGAGCATTGTGTAGTCTACGTGTGATACAAAATTATTAACGTTCATAATTTATGCATAAGCAGCACTGACCTTAGCCAATCATAACATTGGACGTTAACACTGAACTCTTAAAGGGGAAACACCTCAAAAACAGACTGTTTGAATCAGAGGTGAGAAACAGGGTGGGAAAAGGTCATAAATCACTACATTTTTAAATTTTGTTTTGTTTAAAAACCTATAGTAATACTATAATTGCACCTAAGGGAACATAATAAAACAAAACAAAAAACCATGTCATGACCCCTTTAAGTCATTTACATTAGTCAAGATATATTTGTGTGCGAAAAGACAGTAAGTCATTAAAGGATAATTCCAGTATTTAACACTTTGAGTCTGTTTTGTAGTTTGTTTTGGATGAACTAGAGTGGTGGACACAGAAATTTTGACGATGGGTCCTGTCTCGACTTCTTGACTGTTTTAGAATCGCCTTTGACCGCTTCAGATTGGCTGTCTACCGGCATGCACAAACATGTCCTTAAAACAACCCTTAACGTTCGTTTTTTTAAACCTGTGCAACTCACCGAGTGGTTGGTGGTGTTCGTTGATGATTAAAAACAAATATATCGGCGCAATGTATGATTTCAATCCGTGTTATTTGCTATAGTGGAACTATTTTTCAGATACCTCACAACCGCGTATAAACTTCTGCTCAATATTTGAGTCTGAAGCGTTAGCACACTCCCGACCACTTGATGGCGGTAGCGCTGTTATATCAATGAGCAATGAGTCCTCCAACAGAAATCATGCGATTTTACAAAATGCCAAATAAAACCCGACAGAAACTGTATTTCGCTACGCTACTTGTTTTGGAAGATCAACGAACACCACTAACCACTCGGTGAGTTGCACAGTTTTGAAAACGAACGTTAAGGGTTGTTTTAAGGACATGTTTGTGCATGCCGGTAGACAGACACTCTGAAGCGGTCAAAGGCGATTCTAAAACAGTCAAGAAAGCGAGACAGGACCCATCATCTAAATTTCTGTGTCCACCACTCTAGTTCATCCAAAACAAACTAGAAAACAGACTCAGTGTTAAATACCGGAATTATCCTTTAAGTAAAGGGTGTTCAGAGTGATTGAACTCTCTAGGTTACACAGTAGTACACTGACAAGTACTGTAATAACCATTAAAAAAAAACAAAATAGCATATGAAAATACATATATATATTAAGGGTGTAACGATATTCAAACCGAACCGAAAAACCACGATACAGAACCCACGATACGAATCGCGATTCTCTCATGGCGTACCGAACACGCCCCGCCCCCTGCTACCCCGGCCCCTTCTGCCCCGCCCCCTGCTACCCCGCCCAGCCCTGGCTCACTGGACCTCATGTCTTATGTACAGAACGAAGTCAGTTTTGTAGCCTAACCACCATTAACACCATATAATAGCAAGCCCCATGTTTTGTTACTTTCGATAATAAGCAAGGTGTAATCTTTCAAATTCTGCCTATTTGATCACGAAATTCAAACAATAAATGCCATTTTGGCGCTCTTTGCTGTGGCATGAGATCGCTGTACTAGCTCCTCATTTCAAGCGGCAGCGTGAGTAAACGCGATCATCTCTTCCTCAGTTACAGAATAAACATGAATGGACACCTGAAGGTATGTTGAAAGATACAGTATACTTACTGAAAGGCATCACAACTCATTTAATCGCTCAATCAGTGTTTCAGCAGCGGAAAGACGTCAATAAAACAGCTTTCACATAGCATTATATTTACCTCAGCAGGCAAGTCATCCAAGTGAACTCTTGCACTAAATAAATACACTATATTAGCCTATATTAGGCTATATTTTACTTAACCTGTTAATGATATCTTGATTATTTAATGTATGTTTAAAATATCTTTCATGAAAATGACAGTAACTGTGTAAATTATTATATTTCAATAACGAATTAGAGTAAAAAATACAAGTTAATGCAAAAACTGCCTCATGTTCAGTTTACATGTTTTCATACAATGTGTTGTGTGTTGATTATTATATCTAAAAAATAAATAGCATCTGAATTTAGGCTAAAAGTCTAGGCTCTGTTGTTAACCTTAATGTTATAGTAAAGTGCGGGCTTTAATCCGAAACGTTTAATTGTAATTTAATTAATTTAAAGACAAAGACACAATTTTTTCATTAAACCACTGTTTAAAATAAACAAAAAAAGCAATTTTGGCTTTCTAAACCCCACCCAACCGAACCGAAACCGAACCAAACCAAGACGTCAAAACCGTGGGAAGAACCGAACCGTCAGTTCCCTTTCGTAGTCACTCCGAGTTACGTCGGATGACGGAGAATGGGGGGTTTCGCCTAGAAAGCCAATCATCTTCGTGTATTATAAAACGAGCCAATGGCGATGAAATGCCATGGGTCTGCGGAATTTGCATAGCGTATCTCCGCCCCACCGCGTGGGTATAAAAGGAAAGACGCCGGCAAAGGCAGATCATGTTTTCGCTTCGGAGCCAAGAAACTTCTCTTCACTCCACAAGCCAAATCAGTGTCAGTGACATCATCTTCTTCGAGACGAGCGAACTCTTCGGTGTTGGTGTGACGGCGGTACCCAGCGAGTTTCACATTGCCTGCGATCTGAGCAGTGATCTGCCAGCTGGTGTGTTTCTCCCTGGTCGCCTCAGCATCGCTGAGTTTTTCTCTCTAAAAGAGCTGCACGTGGCACGTCTTTTTAAAGATGTCTCGCCCGTGTTCTTCTGGGTGCGGTCGATTCCTGTCTTCCTTTGATGGGCACAATCTCTGCTTTGCGTGTTTGGGCTTAGAGCACGCTAAAGCAGCGCTTGTGGATGACTCATGTTCCTTCTGTGGGAACATGGCCATCGCAACACTTTGGTCGAGACTCAATGATCTCATTCGAGAGAGAGTCCCCTCATCCACACCCCGATCTACACCTTCCACGAGAGGTGGTACTTCGGCTGGTGGACAGGGTGACGTGAGGGTTACGGTGTGGAACAATCCGACGATGCGTCCTCGGACCACGCCCCCCTCTTCAGTGTTGCAACCCGCGAGTGCTGCGGTGAATTTACCGGGTTCATCTTCTGATGCCCCGCGTATTTCATTCGGCGCTCCAGAGGAGGACTCGATGTCGATCGCGGCATCACAAGGCGGGCAAGAGTCATCGGGAAGTGACGATGCGGCTGCGTTGCCTCCCTCTGGAGTACCAGCGTTGCCCGTATCAGATCCCAAGATGACGGCCATGCTCTCCAGGGCCGCCGCGAGCATCGGGCTTGAGTGGAACCCTCCGCCCTGCCCTGAGCGCTCGCGGTTGGATGATTGGTTTTTGGGTGCGGCTGCCGCCTCACGGCCACAGCCAACCCCAATGCCATTCTTCCTGGAAGTGCATGAGGAGCTGGCGAAGTCATGGAAGGCTCCCTTGACCTCCCGTGTACGTTCGTCAGCTTTCTCCGCCTTCCCCCCCCACGATGGGGCGGCCGCCCATGGGTACACTGGGATTCCCCCGGTTGAACGCTCTGTTGCCATGCAACTATGTCCTCAGAGTGCTTCATCTCATGGTACTCCTAAGCACCCGCCCAAGGCCTGTAGATTCTCGTCCACCCTCGTGGCGAGATCTCACAGAGCTGCAGGACAGGCGGCCACCGCTCTGCATGCGATGAGCACCTTGCAGGTCTACCAGGCCCAGCTGCTCAGAGATATGCACGAGGCGGGGACTGACCCGGGGCTCTTTGATGAGCTGCGTGCCGCCACTGACCTCGCTCTCCGAGCGACGAAAGTGGCCTCACGCTCCCTGGGTCAGGTGATGGCCACCTCTGTGGTCCAGGAGCGTCACTTGTGGCTGAACCTGGCTGATATGCGGGACGCTGAGCGCACTCGTCTGCTCGACGCCCCCATATCCCAGGCCGGCCTCTTCGGCGGAGCGGTTGAGGACTTTGGCCAGCAGTTCTCAACCGCACAGAAGCAGTCTGAG
This sequence comes from Gila orcuttii, assembly GCA_026230005.1. Taxonomy (NCBI): domain Eukaryota; kingdom Metazoa; phylum Chordata; class Actinopteri; order Cypriniformes; family Leuciscidae; genus Gila; species Gila orcuttii. The sequence goes on from JAPDVR010000007.1 coordinate 857,016, forward strand.
GCTATTACACATATTCTGCCCCGATGGCCTGCTGCTGCCTCCATCCTGCCGTCGGTACAGAAGTCTCAGCCTGCTCGCCGCCGGGTGAGCGCCCTCCTGTAGCTCCCTCCCCTCCCGCACGGCCCCAGCAGCAGCCTTCACCCGGGCTGCGTCGTGGAGGAGGCCGCAGGAAGGCGCCTCAGCCCTCTCCAGCCCCGCGCCCCGCTAAACGCCAGGCTAAGCGGCGCTCCTGAGACGGGCTGCTCAGTGATGGTGTCGGTTTTTCCCCAGGAGGTGGTTGCAGGCCCCCTCCTTCCCCCGGCGGAGGGCCGGGGTAGAATCTTTTGTTCTCCCGCTGCTCACCCACGGGTGGGCAGTACCCTTTCATGGTCAAAGAAAGAACCAATACACCTATCACTGAGCACACAGAGCCAGATGACAGTGCGCAACGCCCCCGGGCCTTGCCGCTCTCATCCCTCTCTGTCACAGAGTTCTCGGACCGCAGTGTGCGCCGCCTCCGGGCCTCGCCACTCCCGTCCCCCTCTGTTCCAGAGGGTGCGGATATCAGTGTGTGCCGTCTTCGGACCTCACCACTCTCGTCCCCCTCTGTCGCCAGACCCCTGGCAGAGCAGACCCCCGTGGAACGCTGGTCCTTCCCTGGTCTCTTCTGTCAGGAGGCGGAGCTCGACCGCGCCCCCGCCCTGGGCCGCGATGCCACCCACGCCTGGGCCGGTCACTCCGCTTCGCTGCCCCTCCGGGGGGACGCCTGTGGTTCGCATGACCCCGCTGGTTCAGTTTCTGGCAGCTTGGTTAGAGCTCCCCAGCCTGTCCCGCTGGGTCGCCCGAACTATCAGGCTCGGCTATGCGATTCAGTTCGCATGATCTCCTCCCCGCTTCAGGGGAGTTCGCTTCACTATGGTCGGTGGCAATGCCCCTATCATGAGAGCGGAGGTTGCTACCCTGCTGGCGAAGGGTGCAATCGAGACTGTCCCTCCAGCCGAGATGAAGTCAGGGTTTTACAGCCCGTACTTCATTGTCCCCAAGAAGACCGGTGGGTTACGGCCGATCCTGGACCTGCGCGTCTTGAACCGCTCCCTTCACAGGCTGCCGTTCAAGATGCTCACAGCCAAACGCATTTTCGAATGCGTACGGCCACAGGATTGGTTTGCAGCGATAGACCTGAAGGATGCCTACTTTCATGTCTCCATTTGACCTCGACACAGACCGTTTCTCCAGTTTGCTTTCGAGGGGCAGGCATACCAGTACGCGGTTCTCCCATTCGGGTTGGCTCTGTCTCCTCGCGTCTTTACGAAGGTCGTCGAGGCAGCCCTTGTTCCCCTACGCGAACACGGGGTTCGCATCCTGAATTATCTCGACGACTGGCTAATATTAGCACACTCTCGGGATCAGGTTTGCGAGCACAGAGACCTAGTGCTCCGGCACCTAGCCCGTCTGGGCCTTCGGGTCAACTGGGAGAAGAGCAAACTCTGCCCCGTACAGAGGATCTCTTTTCTCAGTATGGAGATCGACTCGGTCGCCATGTCCGCGCAGCTTACGAGCGAGCGCGCACACTCACTGCTGGCTTGTCTTCGACAGTTCGATGGCAAGAGTGCGGTCCCACTGAAATTGTTTCAGAGGCTCCTGGGGCATATGGCATCTGCAGCCGCGGCAACGCCGCTCGGATTGCTTCATATGAGACCGCTTCAGCTGTGGCTTCGCGATCGAGTCCCGAGGTGGGCATGGCATTATGGCACGCTCCGAGTCCCAGTGACTCCGACCTGCCGTCAGACCTTCACCCCGTGGAGGAACCTCAGTTTTCTACGGGCTGGAGTTCCCCTAGAACGAGTTTCCAGGCATGTTGTTGTCTCCACAGATGCCTCTTCCACGGGCTGGGGCGCCATGTGCAATGGACATGCAGCCGCGGGCTCCTGGACAGGACCCCAGCGCCGTCTGCATGTCAATTGCCTCGAGTTGCTGGCAGTACGCCTTGCCCTGCACCGTTTTCGCACGTTGCTCGAGGGTCAACACGTACTAGTCCGTTCAGACAATACCGCGACTGTAGCGTACATCAACCGTCAGGGTGGTCTACGCTACCGCAGTATGTCGCAACTTGCACGCCACCTCCTCTTATGGAGTCAGAAGCACCTGAGGTCCCTTCGTGCTATCTACATTCCGGGAGATCGGAACTTTGCAGCCGACGAGCTGTCACGGTTTCGGCCCATCTCCGGCGAATGGCGACTCCATCCCCAGTCGGTCCAGCTGATTTGGGACCAGTTCGGGGACGCACAGATAGACCTGTTTGCCTCCCACGACTTGTCCCATTGCGCCCTGTATTACTCCCTGACCGAGGGAACGCTCGGCACGGATGCACTGGCGCACAGCTGGCCGCGGGGCCTACGCAAATATGCGTTTCCCCCAGTGAGCCTTATCGCACGGACCCTGTGCTAGATCAAGGAGGACGAGGAGCAGGTCATTCTGGTTGCGCTGTACTGGCCCACCCGGACCTGGTTCTCCGAACTGATACTCCTCGCGACAGCACCACCTTGGCCAATTCCTCTGAGGAAGGATCTCCTTTCTCAGAGACGGGGCACCCTCTGGCACCCTCGACCCGATCTTTGGAGACTCCACGTGTGGCTCCTGGACGGGACGAGGCATGTTTGAGTACCCTGCCACCAGCGGTGGCGGCTACCATCACTTCCGCTAGAGCATCGTCCACGAGACATGTCTATGCGTTGAAGTGGAACCTCTTCATCAACTGGTGCTCTTCTCGCCGAGAAGACCCCAGGAGATGCTCGATCAGTGTTGTGCTTTCCTTCCTGCAAGATGGGTTGGAGCGAAGGCTGTCTCCCTCCACCCTGAAGGTGTATGTGGCCGCTATCGCCACATATCACGAAGCAGTTGAAGGTAAGTCTCTGGGGAAGCCCGACCTGATCGTCAGGTTCCTGAGAGGAGCGAGGAGACTGAATCCTCCTCGCCCTCCTCTCGTTCCCTCTTGGGACCTCTCAGTGGTGTTAAATGCCCTGCAGAGGGCTCCCTTTGAGCCTCTGCAATCAGTGGAGCTTAAGTTCCTGTCAATGAAGACAGCGCTCCTGGTTGCATTGGCCTCCATCAAGAGGGTAGGGGACCTGCACGCATTCTCCGTTGACGAAGCGTGCCTGGAATTTGGGCTGGCTTACTCTCACGTGATCCTGAGACCCCGGCCTGGATATGTGCCCAAGGTTCCCACCACTCCCTTCCGGGACCAGGTGGTGAACCTGCAAGCGCTGCCCCTGGAGGAGGCAGACCCAGGCTTGGCATTGCTCTGTCCAGTACGCGCTCTCCGTGCCTACGTAGACAGGACGCAGTGTTTCAGGACCTCAGACCAGCTCTTTGTCTGTTATGGTGGGAGACTGAAGGGAAAGGCTCTCTCAAAGCAGAGGTTGTCTCACTGGATAGTGGACGCCATTGCTTTGGCTTACCAACAGCAAGGCCGACCGTGCCCCCTTGGTGTGACAGCCGAGTCCACCCGGAGTGTGGCTTCCTCTTGGGCTCTAGCGCATGGCGCCTCGCTGGCAGACATCTGCAGAGCTGCAGGCTGGGCGACACCGAACACATTCGCCAGATTCTATAATCTCCGAGAGGAGCCAGTGTCCTCTCATGTACTCGCTTCAACCAGCTAGTACCGGACCCGCTCAGGTGTCTTCGCTTGCTCGCCATTCCACTCCACGGACTGGATACGTGCGATTTTTCCTCAGGTGAGCCTTCCTCTCTGAAGCCCTGAGTTCCTCCAGCACTGTTGACGCTGGCGCCAGTGTCTATTGCCTGTGCGTCGGCTAGGTGCCTCCGTGTGCATTGTTCCTCCTCTGAGTAACCCCCACATGTGTATGTCCACTGTAAGCCTCCTTGAGCATGTGTCTTTCCCTCGGCAAGCCACCTTGCCACCCCTGGAGTTGAAAGTTGCCACCCCACGGGCTGGTCACTCCAGTGTTCTTCCATATGAAGCCCCTCCGGCCATATGTGTATTCTTAAGTCCTCCCTACGGCTAGGCGTTCTGCGGCATATTTCCTCTGAGATATGCTCCCCAGTGTACCTTGGTATTCCTGTGTTTAGTAGGAGTCCTTCATCCGTGCCAGTATCACGACAGGGGGCTCAGACTTTCCCAGGGCACTGGAAGACAGCTGTGAAGGTGGCGTGATTACACGGGGACCCCCATTCTCCGTCATCCGACGTAACTCGGAGTGACTACGAAAGGGAACGTCTCGGTTACGTATGTAACGTTACGTCTCCCTGCCACTTCCGCTGTACGCTGTACCGCCTTTGCCGGCGTCTCTCCTTTTATACCCACGCGGTGGGGCGGAGATACGCTATGCAAATTCCGCAGACCCATGGCATTTCATCGCCATTGGCTCGTTTTATAATACACGAAGATGATTGGCTTTCTAGGCGAAACCCCCCATTCTCCGTCATCCGACATAACGTCTCCGTTCCCTACTCAGGGAACGAGGGTTACATACGTAACCGAGACGTTTTGTGTATCGTTACACCCCTTATATATATATATATATATATATATATATATATATATATATATATATATATATATATGTATATATCTTTAACTTGTAAAAATAAATCCAGAAATTACTTCCATATGATACGTCGGACAGTACAGAGGCACCTTTGGTACTTTACATATTAAGAACCCTCTTCATAATAAGTTTATTTAACTACTATGTAATAACATTTAAATTGATAATTTGATACAATGCACTTATTGTGCACGTGTGTTTTTTTATGTTGTACGTATATTTAAAAAATACCTGCATGTAATTACACTGTTGACCCTACCACTTTACTCAACCTGAAATCTAAACATACCACCACACCTGTCCCTAACCTTACCCGTATCCCACCTCAATAGCAGCAAAAGTGTTTTACAATGCAACATAAACACAATAAGCACATTGTACCTAACAATTAATCTTTTTAACACAAGTGCATAGTTAAAGACACCTAATATAAAGTGGGACCGATATTAATAATTGCTCAATTTTCAGGGCTGAGTGAAAAACCTTGTGAGTATTTAATCTAGTTGCTAGTCCAGATTGGATGAGTTGTCCTGTCAGAACAACGTCACACTTCTGTTTCTTTACTGAGCAAATTAGACTTAGGTTATTGGGTCATACAAATATTAAAACAAACTAATTAAACAATGGCAGTATAAAATATCCAGGAGACAAGTACTCAATCAAATCTTTATCAAGTCATGAAGCAAACCTATCAGCTTTACCTCTCAGAACAATATTCAAACATCTTTCTATACATGGAAGAGTTTTAATCAGGTCTCAACAGCAGAGTACTTTTTTCTTAGCTTAGTGCCGCCCCCCCCCCCCCCCCCCCAAAAAAAATGTTTACAAATGGATAATACTTTTTAACTTTATCTGGAAAAATAAACCAAACAAAATTAAGAAAAGTATCCATGTCAAATTATTTGAAGGTGGTGTTGTTGCAAATAAACAATAATGAATTCTGAATAAGAGACAAATATACTATATATGTCTTTGATGAGGTTTATTTCTTGCAATAAAAGGTCAGCAGTCTAACAGTCACACAGAGTGGCTGCAGAGTGTGACAGTGAAGGGAGGGCATCCTTTCTCCTTTATAGTCTTGACTCCCAGAATGTTATCTTTCTAGGCCAATGATGGAGCATTCTTAGGGTACGTTTACACGACAACAATATGCTTAAAGCGGAGATGTTTTTTCTTTGAGTTTTCCGCATACAGACGACACAATTGTCAAAGCGATCGCCATTCACACAGATCAGAATGATTAAAAATGCTGTATTCTGCTGCCAGGCCATTAGATGGCGATGAAACACTATAGACAGAATGTGTAATACACATGTGCATGACGTCATCGTTTTCAGAAATTCACATTTTTGTTGTTAACACGGAGACCATTTTCAAAAACTTGCACTTTGAAACCCGTTTCCAAAAGTTTGTGTTTCCACCCACCCAAAACACTGTTGTTGTGTAAATGAACGGCCAAAACGCATAAAAAGTTTTCCGTTTTTAGTTGAAAACGGTGTTGTGTAAACAGCCCCTTAGACTTGTTCATCATATTGTTTCCTTGAGTGGAGGCCCTCCTGTCATGTACCAGAACTCTTCACCATTCCATTACAATTCCATATTAGAATAAGGATTGTGTTCTCTTTTTCTGTCATATGATGGTCACACATCTTAAAGATGAAACTTCTTCCACCGTGGGTTAAATGGGTTCAACTCTTTTAAACTACATTTTTTAAATCACTTGGCTTAAAAAGCTGTTTAATACAGCCAAAGACACGTATTGCCCCATATTAGTTAAAATAATTTGGTTGGGTTTTGTATCTCTCTTAGTGAGGTATTCACTTTTGTTTGTTTTGATTGTTTTTCAGCCAACAATGTTCGTGATGTTTTACGTCGATACAAAAGGCTTTTGAAGCTAACGCGACGTGGAGCAACCATGACCAAAGCCTTCAGAAAAGAGGGTGTCTCTGGGAATGCAGTGGCTCAGCTCGCCCCTATCGCGGAGCTGTCCTTTGCAGACAGGGTCCAGTTTAACAGCATCAGCTTCACTCCAGGGAAGCTAGCCGAGTTCTCGGAGAAGTGCAGAGAACACATTGTGGGGGACGTTAAAGAAAAAGTGCTAGCAATGAAAATATAAGGTTCACTTTTGCCTTTTCGCCTAAATAAGTGATGTAAAAGAAAAAAGTTGTTTTTCTATGTTCGTTAAGAGGATGTTTATATTTCCTTGTTAAATGTTATTTTAAGTGAACCTACAGTGACCTAACATTTTATTGTTACAAAAAAAAATTCATTCTAGGCTAAGCAGTTTACTGAAAACAGACCATAATTTTTGAATTCATGTTTGTTCCTCTCTTTAGTCTGCCAATTCAATGCTGTCCACTTTAATTTTTTTTAATTTTTTTTATTTTTTATACAGCATTTCATTAAAAGCAGTTGGCTGGACAAACTAATGACTCTGGTATTTATTTCCCATTTGGCAGATATGTACTTTTACTGTGGTACTGTTATTTTCTTAATCTTAAACCAAATGCTTATCACTGTCGGTACTTACTATCTATTGACTGTCTGCTAAAAATCAACTGACTTTAACCTGTGATGCTGGCCTGTAAGAGTCATTCAACAGCATTCTGTAGATTTTCACTTCATTTTGATGTGGCAAATGTGGCAACAGATGAATATATGAATTAACCTCAAAGTTAAATGACAGTCTACTGAAAGGTAATTTATATGCAACAAACAGTTAGTAGAGCACTTCTGAAAATCCTTGCAGAAGCAAAAGATAAAGTGTAAGTAACCAGAAGTTCATTTGAAAATGTCTTGTGTTGCTACTTATAGACAACTGCATGTTAGCTGAAAGTCTGTTGATACATTGGTTAATAGCTACATGCTGACTACTTAAAAGCTCTTACTTTGCTGTACTTTAAAGTACTGAGAACCTGTTGAGGATTTGTTGCATGTCTGCAAATACGCTGTTGAACATCTGCAAACTAAACTTTATATGCAACAGTTAGTAGAGCACTTCTGAAAATAGTTGCGAAAGCAAAAGATAAAGAGTAAGTAACCAGATATATACTTGAAGTTAATTTGAAATTATCTTGTGTTGCTACTAGTGCTGGGCAACGATTAAAATTTTTAATCGCGATTAATCGCATGGTTTTCTTGCGATTAATCGCGATTAATCGCATTGTTATGCGCAAAATTGAATAATGACTTCTAAAGTAGTGTATTGCGCACTTTTGATTTAAATGTACTGCTATATACACAAAAGTGCAATAACTTTAAACAAATAAGGTGCTTTTATACCAGCAGTATTCCCTTTACACAGTAATCTCAAATCTCAACTTAAACATTAATGTAATCAAATCAAATATTTAAACAAAGCTATTTGCCACTGCCAGGGCATTAACTTTTATCTAGTTTGTTAAAACGAGTCCAGTTTTCTTGTTTTTTTTCTGAACAGGTATCAACAGGTATCTTTTATCAGGGAGCAGCAGAAACAGTCTATGTAGTAGTCAGAGGTCATGATCACTACTATATAAGTCGACCAACGTTACTTATAGTAGCTTAGGTTTGGTCATGCCATGGTTTCCCACGTAAGATTACATTAAACAGAGTAAAAAAAACAATTTATACTTTATACTCACGCTGTTGCTGTGTAGTGCGCGTACACTTCGGCGTACCCTGACGTGCACCTCTCCAAAAATGTAACGTCAATTCTACGCGTACCGCAAGCGCTGTGATTGCTACAACCGCTCCCCGGGTTTCACATGCTCCCTCTGCATGTGTAATTGCGTCAACGCGGACAACGACGCAGAGATATAAATGAAAACCAACGCGTAGTCTATAGCGTATAGTCTTCGGCGTAAGTCCGACGCAGAAGTATAAATCAGCCAAGAGTGAGGTGTAGTGGTCGAGCACAAGGTGCAGCGACAAGCGGGTGCGTTCCTGTGAAACTGTTGCGGTCATGCTCGCCTCACGCACGCGCACGCTCGTTGCCGAAGTTGAATGGTCTATAACTTTTTATAAAGGACGCGCAGCACAAATCATTAGAAGAGAGACTGATCCTCGGCTCGCTGTTAGTGAGTTTCCAGAATCTAAATAGTTATTATCTATAGGTTTTATAGGTAATATCCATAGAGCGCCTGTCATTCACTCGCGGAGCGCAACCCTTTAACTGTTCACCAGAGAGAACCTGCCTCTCTCCACTGCTTGTTTGGGTGGGTTATTTGCTGGCTGACCAACATCCCACCCCTCCTGTGATCATGGTTTGACTGTAGGCCTATGTGTATTCAGAGCCAGTGAGCAACAGACTTTCAAAATAATAATAATAAAAAAAAACTGCGTTAACGTGCGATAAAAAAATTGTCGGCATTAATTAATAAATGCGTTAACGCGATAATAACGCGTTAACTTGCCCAGCCCTAGTTGCTACTTATAGACAACTGAATGTTAACTGAAAGTCTGTTGATACAATGGTAAATTGCTACATGCTGACTTTTTAAAGTACTGAAAACCTGTTGAGGATTTGCTGCATGTCTACAAATACGCTGTTGAACATCTGCAAACTAAATTGATAACACTTTACTGACAGAATGTTTAATAGCAGTTTACATGTTACATTCAGTGTAATGATTGCTACAAAACATTTAATAGACAATCTACAGATACTAACCTGATGAGAGTAAGTAGATATGTACTTGTAAAGTAACTTATAGTCAGCAGACTATCAATAGACTATCTATAGGGGGACCATCAAAATAAAGTGTTACCATTTCTATTTTAATTTAATGTTGTTCTATTTAACTTTTTATTCATCAATGAATCCTGATCCTGAAAGTATCACAGGTTCAATAAAAAAACTGTTTCCAACATTGATAATAAATCAGGATATTAGAATGATTTCTGAAGAATCATGTGACACTAAAGACTGGAGTAATGGCTGTTGAAAATCCAGCTTTGCATCACAGAAATAAATTATATATATTTTTAAAGTATATTAAAATAGAAAACTATTATTTTAAATTGTAATATTTTTTTAAATTGAAGTAATTTTTACTACTACCATTAATGCTACCTTTGGTGGTGTTTTGTGCAGTGCCTTGTAGTCAATAAGCATCCACTAATTTAACAACGCAGATTCAGATCGCTTCATAAATGTAATTTTCAAACGATTTATGAATGACCAGAAAATTACCACTCCACTTCACATTGTCCAATGAAATTTGAACTTCTTGTGCCCTGCATGTGCCAGATGACGATTGGTCGGTGTATTATACATGACAAACAGGCTTCAATGAATTATGTAATATTTTAAAATATGTGATATGTTGACTTTTAATTGAATTGACAAACTACCTTTTATTATTTAAAAAAAAAAAGTTTAAAAATTTCCGTCGTGCCATATAGGCCTACTCACTGAAAGAACCATATTTGGCTCGAGAGCATCGGTTCCGAGCAGTCTGTGGAATACGTCTTACACAGTGCATTTTCATTTTAAAGGGGTGGTAAAATGGCATTTTCACAAGATGTAAAATAAATCTCTGATGTCCCCAGAGTGTGTGTGTGAAGTTTTAGCACAAAATACCCCACAGATATTTTTATATAGCATGTTAAAGTTGTCACTTTTTAAGGGTTAGCAAAAACGCACCGTTTTGTGCCTGGCCCTTTAAATGCAAATGAGCTGCCTCAGAGGGCGGGGTTTCAAGAGCTTGTGTGTGTTAGCAGAGCGATTACCTCACGCAGACACACTAAAATGACAGAAACTGTTCTGCCTTTAATGCAGGGCCGTGCACAGACCTTTTGAGAGGCATGTGCTGAAACTGAAAAAGGGCACCCCCTCCCTTTTTCCCCCCCACCAAGTAATCAAAATTCAAATAAGTACAAAAAATTGTCAGTTATAAATCAGTTATAATTTTTTTAAATAAATGTTAAAGTTATAAAAAAAGTGTGTGTATATATATATATATATATATATATGTATATTTTTTTTCTCTGCTTTGCACGCACAAAGTTCAATAAAATATATTTGTTTAGCTATTCTGTTTGGTTTCATAAGCTAATTTGTATTATTTGGTTAACATTGCTCTACCTTCCCCTCTTCTCAATGTCACACATAAACATGAGTCAAGTATTTTTGAGAAACTATTTTGAAATATAATTTAAATAATTATGTCCAACTCAATTCCAGATTATAAGAAACTATAGCCATTCAATGGTAGCATACAACTATAGCATATCCAACATGTATCCGCCTACCTGGCAAAAACTTGATACTGTGGAGGACCAGGAATGTTGGTCTCTTGAAGGTCCCTTGTTCACTACACTTTCCCTAAAATAAGCCAGCAATGAAAATAAATAAATAAAATAGTGTGAAAAGTACAGTTGCAGTGAAAAGCATTTCCGAAGGATCACGTGACACTGAAGAGTAATGATGCTGAAAATTCAGCTTTGATCACAGATATAAATTACTTTTTAAAATATCTAAATAGAAAACGGTTATTTTAGATTGTAAAAATATTTCACAATATTACTGTTTTTGCTGTATTTTGGATCAAATAAATTAAGCATTGGAATGAATTAAATCATGAATTACATTCTGCATGATAAAATATAAAGATTTCACAGTGATCTTCTGTAATGGTTTTTTTTTTTTAGTTACTACTACAACATTACTACATTTATACATGTGAGGACGAGCGGAGAGTATAGAATACTATAGATTAAAAAAACTATATAGCGAATACGTGCATATCAACAGTCTTGAATTAAACATAATTTGATATTATTACAATAACAAGATAAAATGTTAATAAATTAAGTGTATCAGCAATCATAAATCAAAGAAGAACATTTCTTAGAAATATATGTTACCTAGGTGACGACGAGGATCACTCAGTCGCTTTGTGTAGTTTCAGTACGAAACAGCACGGGGGCGCGCCTGTGCTTATGATTTTCCGATGGTAAAAACAAATTATATGTTGTTGTATTACTTATGAATATATTGTTAACATTTTACAAAAGTCAAACTCAAATACAGTTACGGGGTTTTTGACCAGCGAATGTGTGCAAATGTGCATTTTGTCCGTCATTAAAACGGCGCCAGCGGCATCACATTAAGTTATATTTTCATCAACGGGTTAAGTTTGTTGTAGCTATATAGGCGCTCAGTTTTTCCTGTTGTAAAATACATTTGGCCAAAATCGCATTTTTATAAAAGATGAAATGCTACTGTATGCACAGGCTATTTAAGTGTAGGCTATGTATTGGCTATGACTAGATGGCAGATTCTAGCCTAGACCTCTCTCTCAGGTCCCACATGTCTCAGTCAGACATCAAATAAATAAAATATGAGCTTTTATAGACAAAGTGTTTAGTACTTATTCAAACAACAAGGTCTTTATTTACCCCTGCAAAACTTCGTTCAGCTGCTGTCTGCTGTGCAGCTGCTGCGGAGCTTCAGTTCATTCAGTCACGAAGGGGGCGGAGTTATCAGGTTTACTGACAGTTTGAGGATCGAACAAGATTTACACAAGCTCTTTTTAAGAACTTTTATTGGCTAAATATTTTTAAAACAGACAGACAGACGTAAAGGGTGACCAATAGCATTGATTTATTGAAGAAGAAAAAAAACACCACCACCAAAAAAAAAAAGGGCACTTCGAGTGTAAGAGCAAAAAGGGCATGTGCTCTGCACAGGTTGAGTCCTACCTGTGCACGTGCCCGCTTTAATGTTAAAACAGAGTCAGACAAAGATGGAGAGACTCAAGAAGAAGTGACAACATGTAGAAGCAACAGGACGTCTCTGAATGGTTAGTTGATGAATTTATGTTGCTGATGTGGAGTTAACTATCTTCAATTAGCATATTCTGTCATGATAATCTATAAATCGCTCATATAGGAACTGTTGTGAGATGCACACAGAGTGACTTTTTATTGCATGTGAAAAGAAGGATGCTAAAGTTTGAGCTGACTCACAAATACACTCTTATACAACAACTTTTCCTCTTCTCAACATGGACTGCGTGTCCCGGGGGCGGTTTATGTACATTTTAGGGTTTCTGATGTCACTAAACCCGGGAGGAAGGTTGTGTAGTCCCTACCAGCCGTTTGTTGTAATCCTTTTCTTTAAAAGCAAATATCTCCCTTTGCTTTGAACTTTGAGCATTGTAACTTTGCAGATGTTGTTTATGTTGTTTAAAAGTGAAATCATACTTTACC